>JAWMAG010000012.1:19887500-20125000 GCA_037013455.1 Ceratitis rosa
TCTTTATAAATTTCATTAAGTAGATAAATCATCGATGAGAGACCCTTTCTCTCTACTTCTCGTCAACTTGTAAAATGTCTTCTGAAAAGCAGCGAATTGTTAAGGCTTCTATTATAATAGAGAAATTCCTCTTTTTTGAGTGCTCGTAGTCTTTTCCAATTTCATTTCGGCCTTTCTGATTCTCCAGATACTCTGCAATTCGCTTATAATTTGCTATATAATATCTTGCCTGGCAAGTTCCAACTTCCGGTCTGAGACCAAGTATTCCCTGGATAGCCATAAAGAAGGCGAATCCCATGCGGTTGTGCGTAGGGTTTGGGACCTACCACACAAAAAATCCAATGAAAAACCAAAATAAGCCTCGGATGAGAGACTCCCTTTTGATGACGACCACCCGCAAATGTTTTAAGGATTAGGAATTGAGGGCATGCACCTGGAATATTCGATCTCTTAATCATAAAATTACATGTTGACATCACAGCCGTCCAAGAGATACGAAGAAGACGGGACAAGGACGGACAATTTTACGATAAAGTTGTCAGTTGCCAGATTGCAGCATCAGAGTTGCCAAGTGCAGAGCTATAAAAGGCAACCATCCGAAAGACTACTAGAAAATTGTATTTTTTTCATCTCTTCAGCCAAGCAAGTCTTTTCAGCTGTCTTCGAACCAAAGCGAATTTAACATGGTGAATTCACTACCAGGGCGAATTCAACTTTTTTGATTTATTGCACGCGGAGAGTGTCAAAATAATTTTTTTAGTTTCGTTAATTGCTTGTTTTTCATTTAATTGTCTATACGGCACTAACCTTTATGAATTCGCCTTGCTTTGATTAAAAAAAAAATTTAGTTTAATTTTTTTTTTTATTGTTTCTTTAATAAATTTTATATTAATAATTTTTTTTTTTTGGTTTAAACTATTTATTTTTATTATTTTCTTTAATAAATTTTATGTTAATAATTTTTTTTTGGTTTAAATTTTTTAGTTTTTGTAATTTTCTTTAATAAATTTTTTTTTGGCTTAATTTTTATTATTTCTTTATTTTCTTGAATAAATTTTATTTTAATAAATTTTTTTTTTGTTTATTTTTTTATTTTTATTATTTTCTTCAATAAATTTTATTTTAATAATTTTTTTTTTGATCTAATTTTTTTATTTTCATTATTTTCTTTAATAAATTTTATATTAATAAATTTTTTTTGGTTCCACTTTTTTATTTTTATTCATTTCCTTAATAAATTTTATTTTAATAATTTCTTTTTTGATTTAATTTTTTATTTTTATTATTCTCTTTAATAATTTTTTTTTTGGTTTGATTTCCTTTATTTTTATTATTTTCTTTACTAAATTTTATTTTAATCAATTTTTTTGGTTTAATTTTTTTATTTTTATTATTTTCTTTAATAAATTTTAGTTTAATAAATTTTTTTGGTTTAATTTTACTATTTTTATTATTTTCTTTACTAAATTTTGTTTTAATAATTTTTTTTTGGTTTAATTTTATTATTTTTATTATTTTCTTTACTAAATTTTATTTTAATAAATTTTTTTTGGTTTATTTTTTTATTTTTATTATTTCCTTTAATAATTTTTATTTTAATAATTTATTTTTTGGTTCAATCTTTTATTTTTATTATTTTCTTTAATAAATTTTATTTTAATAAATTTATTTTTTGGTTTAATTTTTTTTATTTTTATTATTTTCTTTAATAAATTTTAGTTTAATAAATTTTTTTGGTTTAATTTTATTATTTTCTTCACTAAATTTTGTTTTAATAAATTTTTTTTGGTTAAATTTTATTATTTTTATTATTTTCTTTACTAAATTTTATTTTAATAAATTTTTTTTTGGTTTATTTTTTTATTTTTATTATTTCCTTTAATAAATTTTATTTTAATAATTTTTTTTTGGTTTAATTTCTTTTATTTTTATTATTTCTTCATAAAAATTTTATTTAAAAGCAAAATATTACTAATTGGTAACACTGTTCGCTACTAAAAATAGTTATTATTATTATTATTGCTGCTTTTCCTCTTCTGTTTTGATCGCTCTTTTTACGTCTCTCTTGTGTCGTTTTCCAAATGCATCGCTAATAAATTGGCTTCACCGCATTCCAAGCAAGGTTTTCCCAACGTTGCAATGTCCGCTGTTGTGAAACTCCACACATAACCGCAGATAGATTTTTATATGTATGTGCGTATGTGTAAATGCAACCGCCGCTGCTGCAATAATATTTATTATACAAATGCTGTGTGGTTGTTGTTATTGTTATTGTTGCAATTTGGTTGCATTGGCTTTTCAATTGACTTGTTTTCTTTTCAAATGTTTTGATTTGTCATTTTATCTCTTTTTTTTATAAGTAAATATCTTTGTGTGTGTGTGTGTATGTGTGTGTGCTTTTGTATTGGCTTGTTGTTGTTGCTGCTGTTGATTGTCGATTGTGTTTGCAAATGTTTCAGCAATCAAAATTACATATTTGTCATTGACACAAATAACTTTCAAATTGCATATTTTTCCACGTCTCTTTTGTGGCTGCTCCCGCTGCTGTTGCTGTTGTTGTTGATTGTTTGGTGTTATTAGTTTTATTGTTATTACTTTAATATGGGCAACATCCAGGTATTATTGGGAAATTATTAAAAAAATATATTCGCTTTTCTACTAACCTTGGGAGATCTACTGCTTGATGTGAGCTCTAAAGACGTGTGTAAATAGTATAAGAGTCTACGAAGAGATCCACCAGTTGAACTCCCTTTAAAGCGGTCACTCTCGTAGCCTAAAATATTTGAGTTGAATTGAGTTGATGCGGCTGCTGCGCACTTAGGCCAATAGGCCCATTCTCAGACCACTGTGAGGCTCCTGCCTTCACCTTCTCAAATGATCGAACCATTTCGTGTGCCTTATAAGGGAAACAAGATTACCAATTTCCGCTGGGGCTAACTCAGCGAGACAGTCGAAGAAGTGTTTCCCGAGGAATTTGTATAGCGCAGATGTCAGGGTTGTGTAGTTCTCGATAGGCTTCTCCTCTTCTTCGTTCCTGCAGCTGCGGTTAAAATCAGTAGAGTGGTAGCCCATTTTTTTCTCCGTGAAGCCCATTAAACAATGACCCGTTTATATGCCTGTTGCTACGTTAATGCAGAACCGGTCTAGAAGAATAAGATGTTTAGATTTTTTCGCGTTCAGCTTCGGCCATAGCTGTCTGGTCACGTTGCACGTGAACTCGTTCTACCATCTTGAGTTAGCTTCCCTGGTGAAGGCCAGTTTAAGCATGTACTTTGCCGTGGACAGAGGAAAACCAGCATCATGTGCATTTATTGTGGGTAGAAGGGTTCCTTCCTTCGCTAGTTCGTCTGTCATGCAATCACCTGGGATGTCACTGTGTCACGGGTACCGAGACCACGGCAGTGTTGTACTTGGTTGAGAGTTTGTTAATACTTTCGACGTGGTTTCATTAAAGTGCAAAGATCTAATGACAGCTTGACTGCCGGAGTACGTTGTAACCAATTGTCCTTCTACCGTGGATATGAACAGCTCCACGTCAGACTCTATGCATGCAAAGAGTTCCGCCTAGAAAATGCTGCAGTGGTCCGGCAGTCTCATGCTCATGTTTAATGAGAGCCTGGAAGAATAGATTCCGCAACCCACCTTTCCATCGAGCTTAGATCCATCTATGAAGATGGCTATGGCTCCCTGATCGAGGGCGTTGGTGGTTTCCCACTCATCCCACAATCTGTGTTGTGCAACTTCCTAATCAGCTTGTTCGCTTTAAGCACCACAGCAGTGGCGATAAAAATTCCCCTTGAGGGGTGCCGCTTGTTGTGTGTCTGTTGATGCTGGCGCTGCCCACCTCTGCGAAGATGATCATATTTCTCAAAAGCGACTCTACAAGATTCACTATGGGCTGTTGAAGTCCCATTTATTGAAGAGCCTGCTGGAAGAATGTTGTTGAAAGCCTCCTCGATGTCGAGAAAAATACCGAGCGTATACTTCTTCACGGCAAGTAATTTTTCAATGCACCCGATTACCTCATGTATGGCTGTATCTACAGACTTACCCTTGGAGTAAGTACGTTACTTCCTCGAGAGGTTGTCTGGGTGTAGATTCAGACGTATATAGCTGTTCAGCAGCCTTTCAATGATTTTTAAGAGAAGAAATGTGAGACTAATGGGTGGAAAATCTTTTGGATTGACGTGGTTGGTTCTTGCTCCTTTTGGGATGAAAATTACCCTTGCTCTTGTCCATGCTTGGGGGATGTATCCTTTTCGTAGACAGGCTTTGTAAATTTTGCGTAGAAATGGGGAGAAGATGTCCTCAGCTCTCTGTAGTAGGAAAGATTCCAATATAGTCCTAGAGATTTGAAGGATTGGAAAGACTTATTCGTCCATTTCACCCTTCTGCCGCAAAAAATGCTGCTGATATTAAAAATGTGCTCACTTTCTCTTCGTCGGATTAGGTCGTGTCCTGTGGATCATTCCGGAAAGTGGGTGCTCATGAGGATATCCAGCATTTCTTCAGAAGCTGACGTCCATTCGCCATTTGGTTTTGGTTTCTGGACTTATTTGGGATTGAGGAGCTCTTGGAGAGGACTTTCCTAAGTCTGTTGAGTTCCGCATTTCCGTCAATATCACTACAAAAGGCCGTCCAAGATTTTCGTTTTGCCTTCCTCATAGAGGTTTTAAAAGATTTTAGACAAACTTTATGAGATTGCCATTGTTTTTGAGATTGTTTTCTGCTTCTTTTTCTTAAATCAGAGAATCAGAGATTTTGTTATTCCACCATTTGGGTCTTTTCATTCCAGATAAAATGGATAGATGGCATGTGGCCTCAAAAGCGGCGTTACAGATTTTGGTTACAAAGTCTACTGTTTCATCAATTTTCGACAATGAGTCAAGCTCATCGAGTGAAAGAGACCTTGTGCTAGATGTCTCCGCCTCATCAGGCCTTAACGATAAGCATGTGCCAAGGATGCTATCAGGACTCTTCTAAAGGTCGTCCAGTTAGTCAGTCAATGAATACATGCCAGTTTCGAGTTTGGTCAGAAAGTGAGTTTGAAACTAATGTGATGTCAAGAACTTCCTTTCTAGAAGAGTACTTGCCGTAATTTATATATTCCAGCCTTCTACGATTTCAAAATCTTCAAAATTATATCTCGGCATGCGGTCCATGTGCACCAAAAACATTCCTTACTGCCTGACTGCAGTATTTACGATCGCACTTCAGCCGGGAATGTCAAATCCTCCAAGTGTCTTTCTAACATAAACTTAAAGCCCTTCATAAGAATCTATCGGCCGTTCGGAGGCGTCTTAGAGAAACCGTAGTACCGTAAATTTGAACAGGAGTTCCGCCTCTTTATCTCTCCCGGTTGACTCTAACGATTGCGGCATCTTGTATTTGGGTTAAGCTTGGTAAGGAAAGCTGAGGGAGTGATGTTTGCCGTTCCTCCATACCAGTGAGGATCTTATTGACTCCCATTCACTAGTCAAAGTAATGTTGGGAGTTTGTCAAATTGAACAAGCGACTTATCTTCTCACCAAGCATCACATCTTACTCTTCCAAAGTGTGGGGTATTCGCAAGTGTTTTAAGGTTTCAGATACTTTCCCATCTCTTCAACTTCTGTACAAGCTTATCCAATAGAAAATGCTCTGTAAGAAAATCCATAATTGAAGATATCTCCTTTTTTATAGCAGGATAAGGTGTCATGGACTTCTTTAATCTCATACTGGCCACATCGTTCAAATTCTTTCATGCTCCGGCATGTTACTGTGGCCAGACACCCACACTAGGTTCAAAGAGAACTGCTTAATTAAGCTTCCCATTCCATTTCAGCCTTTCAGTTTCAGTTTCAGATCCTCTGCAGCTAACGAAAAATCTGCTACCTTGCCTTGCAAGCTCGTCTGATTTACATTTTCCAAGAACCCAAGAGATATAGTCTATTCTGCAGTTTTTTTTTCGAAAATTAAGTCTTTATTGTGAAAAAGTTTTTATACATTTAATGTTCAAAGTATTGCCCATCGGAAGCTACGATGTTTGCCCATCTTTCTGGCAGTTTGCGGATCCCATCCCAAAAGAACTTCTCCGGATTGGAGGTCAAGAAAAAATCGAGCCAATTTCTGTTACCCTGTTCTGAAGTGAAGCGTACTCCGGTGAGGGCATTCTGCATTAATATGAACAAGTGATAATCGAAAGGTGCTATATCTGGGCTATAAGGCGGGTGAGGTAGAACTTCCCACCCACAGTTTTCCAAATAGTTTTTAACTGGCCTTGCAGCATGTGGCCGAGCGTTGTCATGATGAAAAATTATTGATTCGTGTCTGGTCGCATATTCTGGTCGTTTTTCTGCGATGGCCTTTTTCAAACGAATCAATTGTTTTCGGTAGAGGTCCCCATTGATCATCTGATCCGATTTCAATAGCTCGTAATAGAGCACACCCTTGTGGTCCAATCAAATACATAGCATAACTTTGGCACCATGGATATTCGGCTTTGCCGTGGATGTCGATGGTTGGCCGGGCTTCACATACGATCTCTTGCGCTTTGGGTTATTATAATGAATCCATTTTTTTATCGGCAAAAGTTCTCAAGTCGTCGACTCGTTCTTTTGTTCTAACTTGGCTCCGCGTGACTTTTATTTGTTCGAAATTTCGAAAACACAGAGCCTTGGATCATGGCTAAAATATAGGGAGCTTTAGTGGAGCCAACATTTTCGGATTCAAGGTTAAATAGAGTCTTTTGGCTGCGCTTAACCATCAAAAACTCAATTTAGACCTTCTCGGGTGACGAGGGTTTGCGCTAGGTCTTGCAGAAATCACTAGCTTCAATGAAGGCTGTCTTTTTTAATATTTTTTTATATTAATACTTTATATTTTAAAAAGATTTTGTATAAAATCAGAAACCTGGAAGCGATCTCCACGTTTTTTCAGCCTGCCAAAACGTAGAGCGTCATTATTACATCGTCGTCAGGCACCTACAACATATACATATATTTACATATCTACATTTGTACGTACAAATGTATGTTTTGTTTTCATTTCGATGTCATCATTATTATTGTTGTCTTTATTGCCGTGTCTATCGTCATCCACTATCTATGTATTTTTCTTGTTGTGATTCATACAAAAATACATATTTACATACATACAAAATTATGCACTTACATACATACATATATACTCGTACATGCATAAATATCTACTTGGAATATACCCGATAATTCCGTTTGCTCGCTCGTTGATTCGCATATTCGTCTACTCGTTAGTTCGTAGCTGGTTCGTTTGGGCCGCTCACTGACGACGCTCGTGCCCCATTCGCATTCGCATTCGCGTTCGCTTACAATGACCCACATTTACTTTGGATGTAAACAAAGATGACCTGGAAAAGCTTTGTTTGTAAACAACGAATTTCGTGTGAAACATTGGCGCTGTCACACACTCGGGGTCCCCGTCGCGTTGTCATCACTCACTTGCGCTTGCGGTCGGTTGGCTGGTTTCTTTGTTGTTTGGTTGTTTGGTTGTGTGGCACTGCAGCCACCGCATTGACGTTTGTGTTTTTGTGCTGTTGACTGTTGAGTGTTGATGTACATACATATATTTGTTTTTACGTGTGTGTGTGTGTGTGTGTGTGTGTGTGTGTGTGTGTGTGTGCAATTGCGTCGTTAATGGAAGAAGGCGCGACGTGGCCAATACAATTTTAGCTTATAAGTTAAATTAAGGTGAAACATGGATAAGACAACGGCTGCGGTGATGGTTGAGAGCGGTGCTGCCACAAGTTGACACACGCGCCACTTGTGTTTCGGCGTACATACAAAAATATACGTATGTACGTATGTTTTCTAGTGTTTTTAACAGGCGTTGTTGTTTTTTATTGATAAAGTGAATTTTTCTGCACATAAATATATGTACATATATTATATATGTATATACAAACATACATACATACATATATATATATATATATACATATATTATATTTCGCGAAGATTCATATATACATAGTATGCACATAGGTATGTATGTACATACTAGATACTTCATAATGCATCGCAATCATTTCTATACATATATAGGTAGGTACATATGTATGTATGTTTATATACATACATATGTACAAGCATACATGCATGGGTGGATACAAATTGGCTTCTTAATTACGAGGGGAGTACCAAAAACCCCTAGTGACATTGTAAGAACATAACAACAGCTTCAGGAGCAAGCTTACAACACCTTGATACACATGAATACTCTCAAGGTTGGATTTCAAAAGTTGTTTCTGGATGATGTATGTAAGTAGAGAAGATGATTTGTAGCATAGGGGACGCCCTTTCAATCTACACCGGTGGGTACTCGTGGTAAGGCGAGATTTTACTCATGCTCAGAAGATTTTGAAGATCTCTCTTTTTATGCGTCTACCGAACTCAGCGAACGCTCTCACGCAAACGGAGGTGCCACCTATAGACAGGGCCTATAGATCAACAATGAGCAACTATGGCAGAGTAAGGAAGACAACTACACAGGATTGCAATTGATGGCCTTGTGGGTACCCGTAATAAGGCGAGTTTTTACTCGTATTCCGAAGATCTTGACAATTTTCTTGGGTCTTTCGAACTCAGTTAGCAGCTAGCTGGTTTAGGTGTGGCGGAGCAAAAACAAATGACATATAAGAGGGGTCTAAGGATACATACATGACTAGCACTTCGGAGAGTAGGCATCCAAAATGGGTCCGCTTTATAAAAACTCTTACCCCAGCTGGGAATTCAAAGGATATGTCGAAAGAAATTATCCGCTTCTTCTGTAGGTGTAGACGCGATATGCACGCCTTAAAAAGAAGGAACTTATCCAATGTAACAGGAGTTCTGACAGGCCATTGGCTGATAGAACGGCACGCGGAAAGGCTAGGGGCTCCCTTTTAAAGATGGTGCAAAAGCTGCAAGTACGACGAGGAGGAGGCAATGATCACACAGCTTTTATGCGACTGTCCTGCTTTGAGCAGGGCTAGACTTCGGAATTTTAGAATCTTATTTCTTAATATTTAATCGAAGATAACCAACGTCAAAGTCATGGAACTAATGAGGTTCATTGGAGAATCAAATGACTGTTTAATTTAACCTGACCAAGTTTTTGTGGCATCAATATGGGGCTTACTCCGGCCTTAGTAAATCCGATACGATAGATCGGTAGCCATCACAATCTTAGCTAACCCAAGTTTTTTCATAGTGAGAACCAAATAGTTTGAACGTAACGTACTTTTCCCGCTGATTTTTGTTGCTTAGATTGTACGGGTGAGTTTGCTCCTCTTGGGCTCCATACTCCATGAACTGCTTTTTGGTTTCCGGATCGTACTTATAGAACTGAGATTCGTCACCAACAACTACTACCGTCTTCATCCACTGGGATACCCTCCAATACACGCACTTTTGTATCGCCCCTCATATATCTGTATGTACACAGTATGGACACTGTGAATGAGTCGCAATTCTCCAACGCATCACTAATAAAAACATTAAAAACAATGATTTCATGAAAAATAAGTAATTGCGACAAAAATGTCATCCGGGCAATTATCGTCAATAACAATTGATGCATACACACATTCGTGTACATAGATATGTAAGTACATTAAATGAGCCTACAGTGTCTACAAAAAATATGCGCACAAAAGTGAGGCGTAATTTTCTTTCATTTTCTTTGTTAGGGATGTAGAAATTCTTTAGAGGAACACAGATAATGATGTAAAGACTATGTCATCGCGGGCCCTCTTATCTGACAACTTCAAGATGGGGACACTAAAGACAGTCTACCGAACGATAATTATAAATATTTTCCAATGAAGGTCTTTGTTTGCTCCATCAAAAATGTTTCACCGAAGCAACAAAGCTTCGAGTCACCAACCGGAACACGTTTCAATGTGGTGACGGGGATGCCATATTCAGTGGTTAGCACTGTGTACTATCCAATAGGTCAAGGGTCGAATTCTCATTAGCCCGGCTTTCAAAATTAGAGCAAACTAACTTTACTTACCCTTAGTTAGGGAATTTCAGCTCTTTCGGGTGAATATCTGACATGCAATAAAAAGAGAATAAATAATAAGGTGCATGCATCAGTTTCTTTGTAGATTATTGTCGAATGAAAGCATGCCCTATGGGAGATCCCACAGTTTGCGCCAATTACCGTCGAATAAGCCTCCTCAATATCCCATATAAGGTCCAATCGAGCGTGAAAGACTAAAGTCGGCCCAAAATAAACTGTTTTGACCTTATCAGTGTGGCTTTACACCTGGTAAATCAACCATTGCGCCAAATTTTGGAAAAGACCCGAGAAAAGAGAATCGACAGACACCACCTTTTCGTCGATTTTAAAGCAGCCTTCCACGGTACAAAAGGAGCTGTATCTACGCCGCTATATCTGAATTCGGTATCCACGTAAAACTTGTACAGCTGTGTAAACTGACCTTGAGTAATCCGTCAGGATCGGGAAGGACTTCTCCGAGCCGTTCGACATCAAACGAGGTTTCAGACAAGGGGATTCCTTATCGTATGGCTTCCTTAAATAGTTGCTGGAGCTGCAGAGCTCAATAAGGAAGGTAGAATCTTCTATAAGACATCATTGGCGTCACTAAACGCGCCGTAAGTTCTGCCTTTTCCAGACTTGATAAAGAAGCGAACCGACCGTCATCACAATCGGGCCTCGGCTCTCACGTCGCTGTTGACAGTCACAACTTTGAAGTCGTAGATATCTTCGTTTAACTTGGAACCAGTAATAACACCAACAGCAATGTTAGTCTGAAGATCCAGCGTAGAATCACTCTTGCCAACAGGTGCTACTTTGGACTGAGTTAATAATTGAAAGATAAAGTTCTCTCTCGACGAACAAAGACCAAACTCTACAAGTCGCTTATCTTTCCCGTCCTGCTATATGGTAAGGAGGCATGGACGATAACAACATCTGATGAGTCGGCGGTGGGAGTTTCAGAGAGAAAGGCTTTGTGTAAGATTTTGGTCCTCTACGAGATGGGAACAACGAATACCGCAGCCGAACGATGGAACGATGAACGAGGGCGACCGTAATTAGAAAATTTAGCTTAATTTTCTATAACTTTTTTGGATGTTAGCACGACACCAGGATTTGAACCAGGTTTTTCTTAAAGTGGTGGCTCCTCTGCAGAACATTTTCGAGGAAGAAATATCAAAATTCAAGGGGGTCTTCAGTTGCTAATTGGTTCGTCGGTTTCAACGGTTTAAACTTCAGCTTGGTGGGAAGTTCCGCGGTTCCTCGGACTATCGTTACATTAAAAAAAAACCTACACGGAAGTAGACATTAAAAAGCTTTATATACGTGTATGTATAACCTAAAACCCACAAGTACTTCTTACTTCCTCAGTTATCCACCTTGCACCAAGATGTATTAACCGTTTGTTGGCTATTTATAAATAACTTGGCTATGGCAATCCAAGTGTAGCAAATGCGCTCGTGCATACCTCAAATAGATATGTATGTACATGTGTACGAGTATTTATATGCTGCTTAAAACGGCCATGAGTTAAGGTATTTGTGGCACTCTGTTTGGCCTCTCGATTTTTCGCGATTTATTTTTAGCTCTTTTGCATTTTTTACGATTTACATCGATTTTATACACTTAATGTGGGCCTCTTGTTCGCTTTGTTTCTTTTGATTTTATATACAGACAGACATACAGACATACATACATACATACATACATATATATGTATATTTTTAGTAAGATTTGAGATTTGCAAATTTTCAATGGTTATAAGAGATTGTTCATTAGGGTAGGTCCTTATGGGCGAATGTGAGAAATTGAGTGATGGAGTAAAACAGTTGAAGACGAAGTCAGGAAAGAAGAAGACCAGTTACCACAGACACCTCTTACCGAGTTTAAATTCTTAGACCTCTAGCCCAGAGGGTATGAGCTCTGGCCATGGTTACCGATATCAATAAGATTGAATGAGTGGATAGTCATACGAGTTAACTCACATTGAAGTTGAAATTTATGAGATAGTCTTTATAGAAGCTGAGAGCAAATATCGGGCGTTAAAAGTGTAAAAGGTCTCTTCCAGCTTTCCGCTGGAGCTTAGTTCAATTTAAATTCTCAACAGTTGAGAAGTCGTTCTAGTAGTCAAGATTCCTGGAAGTACGACTTTTTCAAGGATTAATAATAACTTTACAACTAAACTTTATAAACCAATTAGGTTCAGGTCTTAATGGAGCGAACATGTTCTGGAGTAGCCTCCGAACGGCACATGGATGTTTGCGTGAAACTTTAATTTCACGTTAGAAATCCTGAGAACCGAGAGAGAGAGAGCGAGAGAGCAAAATTGTTAAGTTTTTTCTGAAACTGAAATATAAAATGGCCACCCTAATATTCTCACTTAAAGAGTACTTACGCAACGTAAAGTTTACTTAAACTAGTTTTTTCCTGCAAAAAATTCATAGTTTAGATGTGCCACCCTAATACTCTGATGGGTAGAGCGTGAAAAATTTGTTAATTATTATTTCATTAACCAGTTTTCACTTTTCTAAGTATTTTTTCAAAATTTATTTTTTTTCGGAAAAAATCGCACATCTAAATGTGCCACCCTAATACTTTCAATGGCAGAGCGTTATTTTTACACAAGCTAGTTTTCAATTTTCTATGGTTTTTCGAGATTGAATAAATTTTTTTCTGAAAAATAATGCCAAATTTAGTTATGACACCCTAATATTCTGAAAGACAGATAGATGAGTATTATTTCCTGTGGTTTAAGCTTAAGTTTTTCTACGTTTTTCCATTTTCTTTTTTATAGCTTAAAAATCTCTGATAAATCTGCAAAAAATTCAAATTTATATGTATCACCCTAATACTCTGATTGACATAGCTTGAAAAATAGGTTAATTAATATTTCATAAAACAAAAAAATTTCCGTGTCTTTTTCAAAATTTATTTAAGTTTTGTTTTTCTGTTGAAATTCGCATATGTTAATATGCTACCCTAATATTCTTAGTGAAAGTGGGATATTTTTTCCTAAGCTAATTTTAATTTTTCTAAAATTTTTCCAAATTAATCTCATTTTTTCTTGCAAAATGATCCCAAAATTAGTTGTGCCACCCTAATATTCTGAAAGACAGCGTAAGGATGGACGAGTATTATTTCCTGAGCTTTAAGCTTAATTTTTTCTACGTTCTTCCATTTTCTTTTTTATAGCTTAAAAATCTCTGATAAATATGCAAAAAATTTCAAATGTATATGTATCACCCTAATACTCTGATTGACATAGCTTGAATAGTTGGTTAATTAATATTTCATATAACAGTTTTGACTTTTCCGTGTCTTTTTCAAAATTTATTTAAGATTTTTTTTTCAGATGAAATTCGCATGTGTTAATATGCTACCCTAATATTCTTATTGAAAGTGCGATAATTTTTTCCTAAGCTAATTTTAAATTTTCTAGAGATTTTCTCAAAATTAATCTAATTTTTTCTTGCAACATTATTCAAATGTGACACCCTAATATTACAGGCAGACAGTGTAAGGATGATAGGGTATTATCGCCTAAGTCAAGTTTAGTCATTCTCTGTTTTTTGAATTTTTTCTTTTATATTATATTTTTAAAATCTGTTACAAATTTAAAAGTGCCACCCTATTACACTGACCTAGCGAGCGAGAAAAGTTACATAGGTATATTGTTTTAAGCTCGTTTTAATTTTTCTATGGTTTTTACCAAAATTATTCTAAAATTTTTTTCCGCGAAAAAATTCTAAATGTAAATGTGCCACCTTAATACATACATATGTATATACATATATTTGCTAATAAGCCGACAATTTTAGCCGCCTCGTTTGCTTGACTGTTTTTTGCTTAATACTTTTTATTGTTGTTGATATTTTTGTTAATTTTTTTTTAGTGAACAAATAAATTGTGAATTGACTGACATACTTTTAGCTTCAACTCGTACATCCATGTTGTAGCGACGCACACAGAAACATGCATACATTTGGAAATATGTATATATGTATGTACAATTGTTTGTATTGTTTTTGTTCTATATTGGCTTTTGTTGTTGTATTGCATTTGCTTCATTATAAGTTAATGCATTTTACGTCTAAATTGTTTTCATTCATGGATATTTCAAGCACTTAAAATAAAAATAGAATATTCAAAATTATAAAAGTACAAAAACAATAACAAAATAAATACCATGCAAAATTTGTCAAAACATTTGCAAAATCACCAAATGGCAAATTCGGCGCATTCACTCAGCTGTTTGCTCGTTCGTTCGCTGCCTGCCTGCCTGCCGGCCTACCTTGACTCGCCCAACAGCAACACCATAACTAACAGACCACCTCATACTACCACACCTCACCCCATTCCACCCGAGCACTCATTCACCACTTTATTACGCCACCATTTTTGCCACTCGTCATTCGCTAATTCGCCACTCGTTCGTACGCCAATTCGGCACTGCGTAGTTATTTGACCTAAATTTAATTGTTTTCATGTCTTTGAACTGCTTTTGTGATGTTTTAATTTTTTTTTTCGTTTTGCTTAGAAAACGCGCAAATGTGCAAAAACATATATCTCTCCGCGTGTGTATGTGTGTGTGTGTGTGTGTGAATGTGCGCATTTGGTTATAGTGTTGTAAATGTTAACATATATTTCTGAGAAGTGCCGCTCAGCGAACATATGGCCAATCGGGGCCACCATCGTCGCCGTCAACGCCGCCGTCAACGTTGCCGTCAAATTTGTTGCCAATTTTGGCATTGCAATTCGGTTTGGTTGGTATTTTCTTGCATTTAAAAGCGAACGGATTTTGCGGCGGAGATTTCACACGTGAGTCACCCACCTGAAATGACACAGTCGTTCATTGCTACATATGTACATATGTATGTACGTTCGTGTTATGTCCGGCCAATGTGGTAAATTGTACAAATTTTTTAAAAATATATTGCAAATTCAAATGAGCTTATGACGAGGCTTAAATGCATGCCTGAATGTGAATGCATATTTACGTGCATATGGTATGTACATACAAACATACATATGTACATATGTGTTTAGAAAAGTGTTTTTGTTTTTAAATAAATTTTAAAAACAATGAGTAATGAACGAATTAATTGAATTATCTTGAATTTGTCATCGGCACTATATATGTATGTACATATGTATGTACACATGTATGTATGTATGTATGCACTAGTAAGAGAAGATCGATTCCTCCTGTGTGTTATGGAAGCAGATCTTCCCTCATTTGATGGCGTTCGCCTGGATTTGTCGTACAAAATGAAATACTTCGGAACAATTCTGGGCAAGAAACTTTCTTTGGAGGGCAAGTAAGTATCGAGCTGAAAGTACCGGTTACCGCTTATTGTTGTGGTACCGCTGCTCTGGAGAGGGAAGACTTCATATCCAACTGCACGGATAACTGTCTCTCCGAGCGTCCTTTTCACCATAATTCCTTCCAGGCAGGACTACTGAAGTGGACAGAGTCATATAATGGAAGTTTCAAGAAAACGAGCTGTTTCGACGGCTTCGGACCAAAGAGAAAGGGTTGGGTTAAGGGGGTATGCAAAGAGGTGATTAGGGTCGTACGGGGACCATTGCATACAGAACATACATTCAGTATGGCGTGGTTAAATCTGGATAGGTAGGAGATTAACCTACTACAATAACCGTATCAAAGTTGCGCCAACATGTTGCGGGACTCTTCAGACAGCTCGAACTATTCGACTGCAATAGGTAGTGGTTTGACTCCGAGAACGCCACTCGCTGGAAGAGAGTTCGGAAAGATGTTGAGAGACTCTCGTTGAAGCGCATTTAATGCCTATCGGTTTGTCGTTCTGTCCAGCGTTTGTTGTACGTGGTGCTGAATTCAGACCTTGATCTCAAGTACTCCCTTTCTGATGTGACTGGGTGGGGGTTCCGGCTCTATGTAGCAGGTGCCTGTTGGAGTGTTCTCTAGATTATCATCCCAGCAGGATTTTGCTTGCTCAGCAAAGCATTATGCTCCTTAACTCGTAGCATAGACGCTTCGCTGGGTAAGTGATGCTGTGGCGACATCAGAAGGTTTCGCATCACGTTCCTGATGTTGGTGTTTTGGCAGGCTTATAGCTTTAGCTCGGGATCTAGCACTGATCGGGCAATTGTCTTGTAGGTAGGCAGAAACGTTTCTTTGCCTATTCCTTAAGTGTTGGCGTATAACGTTTTGAGGATTTTGAGCATGCGATGGGAAACAGGGTAGGCTGTCGAATGTGACTGCCAATAAGTTGGGGTTGTTTGTTGTGATCGACTTTTACATCGAATTCGACTCTGTACTCCTTCGTCCAGCTGGTCAAGAGGGTAGCCGAGGATTTTATATCTATATAACGAGCCGCTTACCTCCTTAAATTCAATGCCGAGATAGCTGATCGTGTCAAGATGGCTCTACTTAGGCTCTTTATATTACTTAACCATCACCTACGGCGTCGAAACCCGAAACCGGGTCCATCAAAATACATCTCGCGAGGCACAACCTTCACTCCATCAACTACCTCTCCATTATTAGCACACGGTCACTACCCCTTGCCACGGTTGGAATAATCTTAAACATTACCCTTCCAAAGCTCTCTATATCCTCAATACCCTTTGTTTCACAGAGACTAAGAAACTCCCAAAGTCTACGATTAAAAAGTTTACCCTCTGAGCCCACTAGGGGAGTAGAACTGTGATAGAAAATCAGGGTATCCTCTAAAAAAGACACCAGATCTGTGACGAAGAGAGACATCCGATGAATCTACTATCTCCAGGATACGTCGTAAACTAAAATTTGGGAAGGTACGGACTCCAATAAAAAGTAGTCATAAAATTCCTCTTCAACGGCTTCATTTTCTACTTAATCTAAGATTAAATAAGACGTCTTACAAGCAAATTAATTCAAAATCTTGATGTCCTTATTATACGATTTATTTTACATAAACTCGTCCACTTCCATTTCTTCAAGCGGAATGCAATATATAAAATAAACCTATTTACAACCAAATAACTACCATATACAGTTATTATAATTAACTTTTCAACCAACTGTAAATTTTGTTATTTAAATTTTTATTTTTTAGAGCTAGACTTGTTGCTCATGCAGCCAACAGCCTCCTGATAATGTAGAAAATACGACTACAACAACAGTCAAACATTACAAGCATTTGTGCTAGTATTAGTGAAGCCCACACAGTGGCCTCCACAACGCCAGAGGCGCGAATGAACCCGAAAAACTTTGTTGGATAATAAAATTTTATTTGATTTTCGATTCGGCCGCATCGACCTGCCTGGCTGGCTAAACAGCGCTTGCTGATCACTTCCCCAATGAATTGTTGATAACTTATTGATCCCCCGAGTTGAGTGTGGAGTGGCATGGAGAGTTTCTTGTGCTTTGTTGCAGCCGGTCGGCAGATTTGTGTTACAATGTTGCACAAAATCTGTGAGATTTAAAAGATATTGTGATATTTTGGTTTTGTAGTAGAAGCGAGCAGCTGAACTTTGGTGGCACATTTACACCAACCGAGTTGCATGTTGTGCGATCACCAATAAATCCATACGTGGATCACTATGAACTGGTTGTAGAGTGTGGCATAAAGGGTTGGAGATTTGAAAATGCTGTAAAAGCAGGAATTAATTTTGTGGGTAATTAAACTAGTGGCGATTGATTAAGTAACTAACATAAAATAAAAAAAATACAATAAAATAAAATAAAATAAAAAAGAAAAAAAATAAAGAAAGAAAATAAATTAAATAAAATAAATTCAAATAATCTAAACTAAAATAAAGTAAAATAAATTACTTTAAATCAAACAAACTAAAATGCAACAAAATAAAATAAATAATATAAACTAATCCCAAATAAGATGTAAAAAATTATATAAATTTAAAAAAACGTAATTAAGTTAAAGTTAAAACAGAATGACATAAAATAATGAAACAAATTAAAATAAATTATAACAAACTTGCATAAATTGAAAAAGAATACGAAATTAAATTTATTATACAAAAAACTCAAAAAAGAAATATAGAAACTAAAAAATTAAAATATAATGAAATAAATCAAAATAAAATACAATTAAAATAATTGAAATAAAATAAAAAAAAATAATATATTTTATAATAAAAAATATGAAAAAAATTAAAAAAAATAAATATTAACAATAAAAAAAGTTTAAATAAGATAAAATACAATGACATAAAATAAAAAATTATAAAAGAAAATATAATAAAATAATATAAAATAAATTAACTTGAAAAACACTCATAGATATCGAAAGAAAGAGGCACTAATTTAAAAATAAAATAAATTAAAATAAAAAAATGTAAATCAAATAAAATACAATAAAATAAATAACATAAGCAAAATAAAAAAAATGTTAAAATATTTTGTTTTAGTATATTTTATTAATTTTTATTATTTTAATTAATTTTTTCATTATAATTAATTTTATTATGTTTTTTTTTTTGTTTATTTTATTTTATTTATTTTATTTTATATTACTTATTTTTTTTTTGTTTAATTTTATTTTTCATATTTATTATTTATTATTTATTATTTATTATTTATTTTTCATTTAATTTAAATTTATATTATTTATTTCATATTGGTTTATTTGATTTTAATTATTGTTTTATATATTTTTTATTTTATTTTAATTAATATTAATTCATTTTATTTTATTTTATTTATGTAATTTTATATTATTTTATTTATTTTAATTTATTCCTTTTTTATTTGCTTTATTGCACTTTATTTTATTTCAATGTATTTGATTTTAATTTATTATATTTTGTTTTAATTTAATTTAGGTTATTTGGTTTTGTTTAATTTGGTTAACTTAATTATCTTATATAATTTTTTTCATTTTTAATTTATTTTTTATTTCATTCTACTTTTTTAATTTACAATGTTTATTTTATTTTGTTTTATTTTATTTTACTTTTTCAAAGTTTATTTACTTTTTTTATTTTATTTTACTTGCTTTTTTCACTTCGTTTCATTTTATTATTTTGATTTAAGCCATTTTATTTTATTTCATTTTGTTTTTTTTTAATTTTATTTTACTTATCTGTTTTATTTTACTTTATTTGATTTGATTTTTATTTTATTTTACTTTCTTTTTCATTTCGTTTTATTTATATTTTACTTGCATCAATTCTATTTAATTTTTATTTTATTCTATTTAATGTATTTTTATTTTGCTTTATTTTATTTTAATTTAATATAATTTAATTTAGTTTAATTAAATGTAATTTAATTTTATTTTATGTAATTAAGTTTAATTCAATTGAATATAATTTTATTTTATTTTATTGATTTTGTAAAATTGTGTTTTAATTTATTTTATTTTAATTTAAATTATTATCATTATTTTATTTTATATTTTATTTCATTATGTATTAATATAGTTTATTTTATTTTATTTTAATTAATTTAATTTAATTGAAAATATATTAATTTACTTTAATATAATTTAAGTTTATTTAGTTTAACGTAATTTAATTTAGTTTAATTTAATTCAACATAATCTAGTTTTATTTTATTTAATTTAGTTTATATTAGTTTAATTTAATTTAATTTAGTATAAGTTTATTATATTTTATTTTATTTTATTTGATTTTGTTTTCATTTATTTTATTTTATTTTATTAAATATTTTTTAATTTAGTTTTATTTTATTTTATTCTTTTAATTTTATTTTATTTTAGTTTCGTTTTTTTTTTCAATTAAATTTAATTTAATTTTGCTTTGCTTAATTTTTTTGTTTTATTTTACTTTAATTCAATTTAATTTAATTTTTCTATTTAACTTTATTTAATTTTATTTATATTTTATTTTATTTTGTTTAATTTTTTAATGTTATTTTGCTTTATTTTATTTTTTTGATTTTACTTTATTTTATTTTATTTTATTTCATTTTATTTTATTTGATTTGATTTTATTTTAATTTTTTATTTTATTTAATTTTAGTTTAGTTTTTTTTAAATTTAATTGTATTTAATTTGGTTTTGCTTTGCTTTATTTTTTTAATTTTATTTATTTAATTTAATTTAATTTTTTTTATTGAATTTGTTATATTATATTATATTTTGTTTATTTTTTTATGTTATTGAGTTTTATTTTGTTTTAAGTTATATAATTTTATGTTTTTATTTTATTTTATTTTATGTATTTAGTTTTATATTTTTCATTTTAATTTTTTTATTTTAAAATTTTTAATATATTTTTTTTTTTTATATATTTTATTGAATTAATATCTTTTTTTCATAATATTTTGGAAAATTTTTTTGGTTGTGTTTAAACTTTTGAAATTTTCATCCAACCCATCATAGAACACCCTTTGTAATCCAAATGCATTATACGGTATTTAATAATATTCCATATTTTATGACTTACCACTGCCGTTATGACAATGATGTTGCTACATTGTTACAAATGGCTGTGAGCTGTGGCATTTCCCATCTTTCTATGGTGAGGATGTACATATACATGTACATATGTATGCATGCAAATATTTTACGGTTTCTGGCTTGCTCGCCACTTGTCAACCCCCAAACTTTGCCCCAACTAACCCTATGTCCGTGTGTATGTATATATGGTACATAGTATATGGGTGTATGTACATACACGTATGTATGTATGTGTGTACTCCTCGCACAAAAGCCATCTGCATTCTGCGGGCAATTAAATTTTAATGGATCGAAATATTAAAGGAATTTCAAGCGGAGCACTTCGCAGCATACATACATATCATAAGCGATGGGAGCTTTGCAACGCCGACGACGACAGCGACGACAACGGCGATAAGTTGATAGGTGACGTTTTATTACCAACGCCACCCCGTTGATGATGCGCGCAACCTCCGCTGTGTGTTGTGTTGTGGCATGCGACAGGGGCGGCAGCAGCAGCAGCAGCAGCAGCGGAGGCAACAGCGTCGTGGCATGTGAATTGGCGGCGAAAGTTGCAAATTTAATTTCACAGAAAATATGGTTTTGGACGCACAAACAAAAATATTTTTGCATACATATATATATACATACTCGTATATATGCATATGTAGAAGTGTATATTTTATTACTTTACATACTTCTGGTTAATGTTGATGTTGTAGTTGTTGTTGTCGTCTTTAAAGTTTTTTATAGCTTCTTTTTATCTAAGGTTATTAACAAGCTTCATTTATGGTAATTACTTACAAACTATTCACAGTGCATATATACATACATACATAAAAACTTATATATATATGTACTTGAATACATATGTATATACAGACTTACAAATATTCGCTGTTATAAATAAAAGTGGTGTAAGTGAATTTTTGGCAAACTTTTTAATTATGGATCTGATCAGGCTTCGAACCCACGACCCTACACCCAGTAGCACTTACTTAGTCGTCCGACTACTACTCGGTTACAGCGACTGATATATGTATGTGTGTTTAAAAAATTCTTAAAATTTCAAGACCAGAAATGGCAAACTCCCCGTCCGAGTTGGCGTAGACTATAGTCAAACCTTTGAATATGCTCAGTGTGCCCTTGAAACCTGGATACTGTAGTAGATTAAACTCCTACTTATCCAGACTCGACCCCAGCATACCCAATGTATGCCCTGCATGTGGAGAGTCCCCGCACGACACTAACCACCACCTCACATGCCCCCTTAAACCAACTCATCTAACCCCCCCTCTCCCTTTGGTCCAACCCCGTCGAAACAACACGTTTCCTGGACCTCCCCTTAGATGACCTCGGCGACTTAGATTGACAATACCCGCCCTAAGCGGGGTTAGATAGTCGCTACAACAAAAACAACAACAACAACAACAACAACATCTCTTATGCCGAAGTAGGCAGAAGTATTACACTCACACTACTAGCTACTGATTAGGTGGTCCATCATCTGGAGCTTTAACGTGAGTTTTTGGGTTAGTCCCGACAGTTTAGCTGCTTCTGGCTGCCAATGCTCGCGGTTTGCGACCTACAACATGCCGCAATGGACTGTTTTCCATCTCTTTGCAAAGGTTTCTCTCCTAATCAGACTGCTTTGGAGAGATGGGGGTGGCATCTTGAAGAGGGATTCGTAGATTCCAGAATTCATATCACTATATCTCTTGCCACCAACTCTGATAATCTGTCCATTTTATCGAATTCGCCTTGGTCACAGACGATTTATTTTCCCTGATTGTTTTAGTCTTCAAGTTCTTGGTATTTGGTAAGGAAGCCCGCATATTGCTGAACCTCATTTTAGTTGGACAGAACTCCCGATATGAAATACAATTCATCTTAGGAGGAATCTTCCGTCGGCTATTCTTATTTAGATTGCTTCGACAGTCCGAGATCATCTAGCTGGTATGTGATTCTGGAGCCTCTTTCCCTGACTGGACTTACGTTCATTATTTCAGACGGCAGTAACTACAATAGCGACGAGAGTTCGTTGGCTGTCTGCCTTTCTATTGTTAAAGAAATCTGCCTCAGCTTTTTCGGTGGCAAGCTGTGGACCTCGCATATAGTGCCCTATTTCGTTGAGGATTTGAAGGTTTAAAATGCCAATGAAGCTGACGTTACACAAATCTGAATCAAGAATCCAACTTTGTGCTGCAACCATATAATTTTGAGATAGAGAGGAGATAGCGGAGTACTCCTATTTCTTAGCTAGCTCCTTACGATTAGGCAGAGAAAAATGTAGCGCCGTGAAAGACGTGCCCAACCAAAATAGACCGAATTTTGTGAGGTCTTCACCAAAATGGTTTCTTGTGCGATCTGTCTTGTCTCGCACTTGACAGACCCGAACTCAGTTGGTTTGAGGAGGGGATATTGGGTGATAACGATCCTTCGTTTGGAAGCTCGCAGAGTACTAGAGGTCTCCGCGAACTACTGACTTGGTAATCGTAGTCAGCTCGGGGTCGTATTAATTTTTTGTAAAACTCGACTTAGCTCACTTGAATTAATGACAACTCACAAATACTTGCATGAAGAAATGTCATTCATCTTAAAAGACATTCATTCGTCTGTACATTCGTGCGTGTGTATGTTTGAAATATGGATTTATGCGTAGGCAATTAAACGAGAGCTTCGGTGGAGTAACTAAGAAATTAACAAAAGGAACCAGACTCTCTTGCAAATCCATTGAGGAAATCATACTTTAATAGCATACATATATATGTATGTTTATGTGTTTATATGTTTGCAAGTTTGCGTCTCGGTAAGTGCTGCCCAACTCGCGGTGAAAGTTGAACTATAAAAGTGGTCGTCGGTGAGTTAGGGAAGCTAAATTTGCTTGGGCCGCAAATATGTAATTAACAATGAGATTACAATGTGTGCTTATGTACATATGTATGTTATACATAATAGTCATAACCGTTATTTTCGCAATGTGAATCATGTGAAATTTTATAATTAAAAACCCAAATTGACTTTAACTCGCCAAAGAATATGGAATTGAGAAATGAAAGGCGAGCAAGAAATTAGCGAAATTGAACTTTTGGACACTGGAGAGTAGGGGAGTAGAGAGCTGGAGAGTTGGAGCACCGGAAGCAGGGCCTTTAGAGGTTCTGTCTAACATTGAAAAGATGGTAAAGTTGGGTCGTAGTGATCCCTCGAGGATAGCTCGTAGGTGATCCCTTTCCTCGGGTGAGATGGAACATGGCTAGAGCTTGAGGCTCAAAAGGGAAGGGGCATTAAATCAATGTTTATCAAGCCTCCATCCGTATTCTTTTTGGGAAAAATTAGAAAGAAGCGAAAATATGGGTTTTCTCACGGACCTTTAGCCGCATTTCAAACCTTCCATCAATACAAACTTTCGTCTGGGAACGCGAAATATCCGACTCATAGCCAAAGTGCAAGAAACCGAAACATTTTCGTACCGAAAGTTGGCATTCCTCAACACGGAGCCTCTACTGAACTTCACTGTTTCTGTGTCTCACGGTCTTGGGAGGCATTCAAGTCATCAGTTGTTGTGTACAGCTTTTCCCAGTGCTTCTGGTACTCCTAACCTGAAATCCGTAGATGGTGTCTGACCGTGAGCTTTTGTAAGTGCTCCAGTAGGCTCAGGCTCATTGTGTTCCCAAAGCCAACTACCTATAGCTAGAAATTGACTACTCCCAACTGCAGAACTAAATAGAGAAGGTTTGAGGTTAGGGAATGAGTCTGATAGTGAACGAGGATAAGACGAAATATCTTTTATCATCAACCAAAAAGATAGCGCGTTCGCACCTTCGCTCCCACGTCCTTGCTGACAGTCATTATCTGAAGTCTACGATCTTGAAACCAGCATTGATACCAATAACAGCCTAGAAATCAGTCAGAATCAGAGTCTTTTCTCGACAAACAGAAACCAAACTCTACAAGTCGCTCATCGTTCTCGTCCTACTCTGTGGTGCAGAAGCGTCCAACGTGGCCGACGAGCAGTTTCGCTGGCTAGGCCTAGCTTTGAAAGTAATCGATAGTGGAAGTAAGAAGAAGACTTCCACTTTGGTGGAGATATCAAGTAGGGAATTACCAGGCTTCACTTAGTGTGCTAAAAGTGGTGTCTACGCCAAAAAAAACTCCTTCGAGAGGTATTAGGAGGCATGGTTAACAAAAGCTAAAACTTAAGCTAAAAGAATTCTTAACAGGACGGTCTGAGTTATATCGAATAAAGTCGACGTGGAGCGCACCGAAGAGCCTCGCCGGAATCGATCTGTCTCGTAGCTCCCCGCAAACGTATCAAACATCTATCACTTTCCCCCATCTTTTAAGAGTATGCTTCCAACACTAACTACCTCAACGAATGGACTACATTAAAAACTAATAATAATAAAGGAAATGAGAAAATCACATTTGGAATGTCCATTTTTAAATTTGACTTGCACGCCACCAACACTTGTCTCGGCGCACGCACATCAACAGAGCGCACAAACTCAGCGCAGCCAAGTTGATGTGAATGAAATGTATAAAAACAAAACTTGGAAAAACTTGCTTGTTGTGAACCCTACCGTGACGATCACCGGCCAACGGCGGGCCGTCGTACAGAACGACTAATAGACCAGAAGAATGAATTACCAGCAAATTGCCAGTGGTTTGAAGTGGTCTCGGTGTTCCGCTTACAAAGTCTTCTACATTTCTTTCGTTTTTCTTCTTCTTCTTTTTTTTGAAATCATTATCATTTTGCCCATATAATGATCCCCATCGCCCTACCACTATTTGGCGTGTCGTCTACAATCACTCTTCCATGAAGTATTCTTTACCTTTGATTCTCGCTCACCAAACCATTCATCCAATTCGTTGGGTTTAAATTTGCAACAATGTTGCTAAATTACTGTCCGCATGCACAGCCAAGAATAGGAAACTATCTTACACAGCCATGATATGCTTGAAAAGAAACACTAGAAATTTAACAGTAAATTAGTTTTAGTCTTTAAAGACGACATTGTTGTGGTTGCTGTTCTACTGGGGCACACGGTTTTTATTTTTTTTATTTTTATTTTTTTATTTTAATTTATTTTATTACATTTTATTTTATTTTTTTATTTTACTTTGTTTTATTTTATTTTATTTTATTTTATTTTATTTTATTTTATTTTATTTTATTTATTTTACTTTGTTTTATTTATTTTATTTTATTTTATTTTCCTTTATTTATTATTTTATTTTATTTTATTTTATTTTATTTTTTTTTTCTTTTCTTTTATTTTGTTTTATTTTATTTTATTTTATATTATTTTATTTTATTTTATTTTATTTTATTTTATTTTATTTTATTTTATTTTATTTTATTTTATTTTATTTTATCTTATTTTATTTTATTTTATTTTATTTTATTTTATTTTATTTTATTTTATTTTATTTTATTTTATTTTATTTTATTTTATTTTATTTTATTTTATTTTATTTTATATTTTTTATTTTATTTTATTTTATTTTATTTTTTTATTTTATTATATTTTATTTTATTTTTTTTCTTTTACTTTGTTTTATTTTATTTTATTTTTTTTTATTTTTTTTATTTTATTTTATTATATTTTGTTTTATTTTATTTGCTTTTATTTAATTTTATTTTATTTTGTTTTATTTTATTTTATTTTTTTTTATTTTATTCTATTTAATTTTATTTTATTTGGTTTTATTTAATTTTATTTTATTTTGTTTTATTTTATTTTATGATATTTTATTTTTTTTTATTTTATTTTATTTTATCTTACATACATATGAATGTATATATGTATGTATATACCATATATAAACAAATGAATCAATGATTAATCACAACTGTTTACGAACTGTGTTATTTTTAAATTTTTTGACGCCTATATTAATGAAGTGATGTCACAGAGTAGTGGATTGCAACAACAACAAAAACAAGAAACCAAAATAAAAGCCAACAAGATTCGTAAACAGCAACGACCTAGAATCCATTGAGACAGCTCATCGATGACTTAATCTATAGTTGCACAAATGAATACTCATACGTACACAAACACACACACACACACTTACAATGAACAGTTATAAATACGATTTTACAGGCTGCTTGCAACAGCTGTGCCCGCAGCCGCTTTGGGCTATAAACATTGTAATGAAATGTTAATCAAGCGACCGCCTGAAAAGTGAGCTTGAATGAGATTTTACAAAGAAATTAATTTTTTTTTTATTTTATTTTAAGTTTACTATTTTTTGCTATTTATATTTTACAATTACTGGTATCATAACAAACATTTTCCAATATACCATACATACATACGTTTCGTTGCATTTAAGTTGGGCGTGTGCCACTGTTGTTTTTGTTGTTGTGGTTCTTATTGTTGACTGTAGTTGTGTAGGTGGCGCTTTTTCGTGGGTGTACTTTAAAGCGAGTTCACTAACTTGGCAGTAATAAATATGAAATCTACAAATGTTCACAAAATACTTACATATATACTCTCACGTACATACATACACGTATGTACTCGTATTTTGATAGGTATCTCGTGCGCCGAATCGTTTAATGGCAGGAAATGAAGTTGTTGCATCCGTCGCAGGCAATTTATATTTTTAAGACAAGTTTACACCCACACCAACAACAAGTACATACGAGTATATATATCTATATACAAGTAGGCTCATGAATATGCATTTTGTTGATATTTTATAATGAGATTTTAGTTAATAAAACTGATTGATTGAAACAAATTACTTCTTTGTGTGGCTGGAGAGTTTTGAAAATGAAAATATAAATATATTAAATAAAAATAAATTGAATAATAAGAGTAAAATCAAATGAAATTGAAAATAACAATAATATAGTTAACTTAAACCAAAATAAAGTAAAATAAAATAAAATCAAAATAAAATAAAATCAAAATAAAATAAAATAAAATAAGATAAAATAAAATAAAATAAGATAAAATAAAATAAAATAAAATAAAATAAAATAAAATAAAATAAAATAAAATAAAATAAAATAAAATAAAATAAAATAAAATAAAATAAAATAAAATAACATTAATTAAAATAAAATATAATAAAATAAAATAAAATAAAATAAAATAAAATAAAATAAAATAAAATAAAATAAAATAAAATAAAATAAAATAAAATAAATTAAAATAAAATAAAATAAAATAAAATAAAATAAAATAAAATAAAATAAAATAAAATAAAATAAAATAAAATAAAATAAAATAAAATAAAATAAAATAAAATAAGATAAGAAAAAAGAAATTAAATTAAAATAAAATAAAATACCATAATATAAAATAAAATAAAATAAAATAAAATGAAATAAAATAAAATAAACTAAAATAAAATAAAATAAGATAAAATTGAATAAAATAAAATAAAATGAAATCAAATAAAATAAAATATAATAAAATAAAATAATATAAAATAAAATAAAATAATATAAAATAAAATAAAATAAAATAAAATATAATAAAATAAAGTTAAAATAAAATAAAGTAAAATAAATTAAAATAAAATAAAACAAATAAAATAAAATAAAATTAAATAAAATAAAATAAAATAAAATAAAATAAAATTAAATAAAATAAAATAAAATAAAATAAAATAAAATAAATAAATTAAAGTAAGATAAAATAAAATAAATTAAAATAAAAAAAAGTAAAATAAAATTAAATAAAATAATATAAAATAAAATAAAGTAAAATAAAATAAATAAATTAAAATAAAATAAGCCAAACAAATAAAACGAAGTAAAATAAAATAAAATAAAATGTAAATAAAATATAAATAAAAAAATTAAAAGTTAAATAAATTAAATTAAATGAAAGAAGAAAATAAAAATGAAATAATGCAAATATCGAAGGAAATTAGATTAAATTATGTTTAATAAATAAAAAAGAAGCCAAACAAATAAAACGAAATAAAGTAAAATAAAATAAAATATATATAATTATTTCACCACCAGGTGTACTGACGTGCATCAAAATGACTCAAACGGAAATATTTATGCAAAATATTGACTTAACACAGTAATAAGTGGAATTTTTAGCAGCAATTTTCCACCGAAAATTAAGTTATATGCAATATTTGATATATTTATTATTTATTTATTTTTGCACTTCAGGCGTGAAACTCTAGAAACACCTTGGAGCCAAGAAAAATAACTTACATTTATTGTATGTGTATGTAAACCAAAGCGTTGTTATTTGTTTGCGCGATCACTTGAGTGCCAGAATGAAAAAAAAAAACAAAAAAAAAAACACAGTTCTTGGTGTGAAAATTATGTCAAGCGTTGACGACGAAAAAATTCCACTGGGTGAAGGAAAAAAATGCCAAAACAAATTTAAATGACGCTAAAATATTTACAAAGCAATATCTCTGCATACTTACATACATACAGACATATACAGTACACCTCATGCCGCCCACTTCACCTGCCAACAAACACACATTTACATAAATTCATATGTATGTATGTATATACACATGTATTTTCCTTCTCATAACCGATCGTGCAACGGGCGGACAAGCGCCTTTTTGCATGCAAAGTGTTTTCGCTGTGTGAGCTTTTCATTCGTTTTTTTTTTTGGTTTTTTTTTCGTTTCTTTCTGAACGTTTTTCCATGTAAACAAATGCCAAGGTAAGTAGTAATAAGCAATAAAAAAATGACAACAACAAAAAAAAAATTACAAGGAGTTACTCGTAAACAATTACAACACAAAAAAAGAGCAAACAAATAAAACTTAATCGTCTAAAAAATTTCCATGAATGAAATGAGCAACAACAATTTGTGGCTGGGGGCAGGCAGTCAGTCAGTGGCGTCATTAAAGTGAAATGCAAACAATACAGAAAAAAATGTAAACACTTGATTATACATACATACCTATACGAGGGGATTAACAAAAGCTCGGTCAGTTGGTGTCTTTCAATTTGTTTTTGTTAAATCTAAAAATACCAAATCCTTTGCAATTACTTTATTAGACTCACTTTCAAATTTTAGAACGAACGGCTAAAAAGGAGATGAGAAAACCCAAGATAGCTGAGGATAGGTCAGACGAAATTCCACCAACAACGCAAACAGATATTCGCCATGTGATTCTCTTCGGGTTTCGTCGTAATTTACAATCAATACAACTATACAGTGAATGCCGAATTGCATATGGAACGATTGCACCGTCTTTAGAGACTATTTCTAAGTGGTTCCGAAGATTCCAGACTGGACCTTTTTCCGTAGAGGGCGAGCCCCGAGAAGGTTGACCGAAATCTTCCGCTGATGGCGTCACTGTAGCTCTGGTAAAGTCCACAACTGACGAAGACCCACGAATGACACAAGAAAAGACAATGAATTGGGCTCAAATGCCATGACTGTATTGCGAATGTTAAGTAATCATATGAGATACACGAAGATATCTGCTCGATGGGTACCACGAATATTAAATGAGGCCCAAAATAAGCTCAAGCGAATTTTGCTCAATTTTTCGTAAACAAATTCATCAAATCAGTCTAGCAACTTTAGTAAAGTCGATACTGGTGACGAGTCTTGCTTCTATAACTACGATCCAGAAACCAAAAAACAATTCATGATATGGTGTCCAACAGAAGCAAACCCACCCGTAAAATCTGAGCAACAAAAATCGGCAGCGAAAGTAATGATGTCACTATGAGGTGGCTACATAAGAACCTCCCAACCAAGTTCTCAGAGCTTTTGGAGAGTCACTAGAGATGTGTTTGGGTCTGGCGTTGTGATAAAATCCCAAAGCTGGCGCCTCTGGGGGATTGTTTCCTTTAGACGATCCAACTGCTGACAGAACAGGACCGAATTAAGAAGAATTAAGAGTTTGGCCGTAAGGGTGGCCCTCTTCGTGGATGATTCCTTGCCTATCCCACCAAACACTTAACAAAACTTTTCTGGCCATCAATCCCAGCTTGAAGACCATTTGTGCTGGCTCACTTTCCTTCGACCATGACCGTTTTTGTTGTTGTTGTTATTGTAGTAGCGGCTACGATAACCCCGCTTAGGGACATGTTTAAAATCAATCTAAGTCTCCGAAGTCATCTAATGGAAGGTCCAGGAAACATGCTGTTTCGACGGGCTTGGACCAGACGGAGAGGGGGTTAGATGTGTCGGCTTAAGGGGGCATGTAAAGAGGTGGTTAGTGTCATTAGCGGAGACTCTCTACACGCAGGGCTTACGTTGGGTATGCTGGGGTCGAGTCTGGATAGGTAGGAGTTTAACCTGCTACAGTAACCAGACCTAAGCTGTGCCAGAGTCACGCGGATCTTGAACGTTTTTGTTTGGCGTTGCGAATGTTGAGGTTAGACTTTCGACTTTATGCGTTGATTTCCATTCGGTGATCCTGTTGAAGGCTCAGACCTTATGTGGAAGATATAAAAGACAGAGATTTCGAGTCGAATATCATTATTTTTGACAAGACCGGAATAATCTCCCTTAGATTGCTTATAAAAATCGCACCTAGTTAGAACCTAGTGCCCAGTGCTCACATCTCCAAGGCTTCTGAACACTCTCCAGGTTTCGTATGAAGAAATGTGATAAGGTCGAAGAATACCATACATATGTACATTCATATCATGAGTCAACAGCAAAATGTTTTTTTGTAAATTGTTTTTTTCAAATCAACTATGCGTTAATCACCCGATCATCGGTGAAATGATGGAATACTGAAACGTGCAGGGAATTTTTGCACTTTGTTGTTGTTAATGCATTTTAATACAAAATAAAGAAACATACACAAGAATCCGCCACACTCCCTCACCACACCCAACGTGAATTACTACTTTCCAGCAAAGCAATTAGTATGGAGGACGTACCGCAGAGCGAACGTTGAATGTTGGCTTGCTTTCGTTTAAACTGCAGAGCACTCTTGTGGATGACTTCATGTGGCATGGTGGCATGGTGGAGGCGATGGTGCAGCCTATGAATTAATATTGCTATTGTATTGTTTTATTATTTACTATATTTTTTCATGAATGGCACCAGTCGCGAAGTCTTACAGCCGTCCAACGGGCATAAGTGCATGGCCAACGAATTTGTGTTTAAAGTGAGTGCGAACCATGAATTTGGATTTGTTTTCATTTTTTTGGAGTCTTTTGGGTAGTAAACGTGAAGAGAGCTTTTTTTTTAGATGATTAGCTTCCCACTTTTCTGACAAATTCCGCCCAGGAACGGTCTAATACCAGTTTCCGACGAGGCACAGCGTTGCTCATTATACGGCTAACAGAGAGAGGTACCCATCTGGAGAATAATCATAAGTTGAGCAGACCAGCATACAAAAATGGGAACATTCCGGTCTCTTCTAACCCAAAAAAGAAAAAAAAAACTCTCGTGAAAGAGCGCGGTAAAACTGATTTCTTAAACGGACCAGCTGCAGAACTGCCCATCGGTTGATTCACTGTTCGGTTCGACCAAGTGAACTATGCTGCAACGATCTGGCCACCAGGCTTGTTGTACAAGCAATTTCTGCTGGGATGCTACCGCTGGATAGGACGGCATACCGACAGCCATTTATCAAGAGTCCGTCAATACCAATACTCTCTGCCTATGAATAGCGAACCCCGAATGAAACCACCACCTATTGTAGACGTAGAGTTCGACCTGTTTCGAGAGTACCGCCCCCTAAAGCCAACTCCCTCTCCCTTTAGTCCGAGCCCGTCGCAACAGTTCGTTTACTGGACCTCTCATTAGATTCGATGACTTAGACTGCTCTAGCCTGCTACTAAGCGGGATTGGTAAGCCGCTACTACCATAACAACCAAGCAAATACCTCTTTGGATGTTATCATTTTTGTTGGGTAGGGAATAAGGTGCCTGTGATTTATTCTCCACGACAAATCCTCTACAAATGGTTAGAGGCTGTAATGCCAGATTTCAACACACAAGAAGATCCTGCAAGATACATCGCTGTCACCGGATTGTAAGACTGATTTCATTTTGCCATAGACGGCGGACGTGTTTCTAGTATCTCTTAAGACCAACTGGCGTAATTTTCATATATTAGCTAAGATACATCTGAGCTTGTGGAGGGATTTCTTCTTCAGCCTGCTTAAATGCAGTAATGATGATGACACAGTAGATCACGACCGATGACGATTATAAAGATGTTATTATACTCGGGTATGATGATGTTCAAACAGCGATTGCTTACTTATAGAGCCGACGGCAGCCGTGAGGGACTGACAAGATGCATTGGTATCTCCGCAAAAATCATGCACAAATGATCACCTTGTCTGAAACCTCGTTTGGTATCGAACAGCTCTGAGAGCTCCTTCCCGATCATGCCGGGATCGATACTCTTTTCACGGGCCTTTTCCAAGATTTAGCACATGGTGAGTATCTGGTCAATGGTTGGCTTACCAGGTCTAAAGCCACACTGATATCGTTCAAACAGTTTGTTGAGGTTGGGCTTTAATCTTTCACACAATACGCAAGACAGGACCTTTTATGCGATGTTAAGAAGGCTTAATCTACGGTAATTCACGCGGACTGTGCGATCGCCCTTTTTCCGTATTGGACAGAGCACACTTAGGTTCCAATGTTGTTGTTTTTGTAACCGTACAAATATTCATCAAAGTAATTATTGGGGGGAATGTTGCGGGAGTGATAGTCCTTGGCCGGATAAAAAATCCGGGTCGTTCCGGTATAAAGACCCGACTGTCGCGGGAACAATTGGACTTTAGTCGCCTCTTACGACAGGCAAGCCTTACCGCGAGTAAATTCTTGAACCCCTAACCCGCAGGGTGGTTCCAATCGTCGGGCATGCTTTCATCCGACCATATTTTGCATAGTAACAGATGCATGCACCTGCCGTATTTGAATAGCTCGGCCGGTAATCCATCGGTCCCTGCTGCTTTGTTGTTTTTTAAGCGGACGATTGCTATTCGGATTTCTTCATTGTCGGGTAACGGAACAACTTTTCCATCGTCATCAATTGGAGTTTCGGATTCACCATCTCCGCGTGTTTCCTGTTCACTGCCATTCAGCAGGCTGGAGAAGTGCTCCCTCCATAAATCGAGTATACTTTGGGCATCTGTCACTAGCTCACCCCTCTGGGTCCTACAAGAGTTTGCTTCGGTCTTGAAACCTTCCGTATGTCGCCGTATATTTTCGTCGAATTTTCGAGCATTACTCTTGTCGGCCAGCTTCTCAAGCTCAAGCATTGGGCTCAATATCATAATTTTTTTCGACTGGCTTAGTGCGATCCAACGCCCAATTCATGCAACTAACTAACTACATATGTACATATGTGCATTTATCTTACTTTTAATTAAATGTAAAAATATTTTGATATTATTTTAAACGAATAATAAATAAAAATGCCGGGTAAATACATTTTTCTTGCACTCAAATCCAATTCGATTTTATCAGACTTTGTGCCAAAAATAAAATATGTATATTCGTTGCAAACACGTACATACATTCATACATATGTATGTATATATGCACTTATTTGACTTCTCGGAACTATAAATTTTTGCGAAAACATTGTATTTGTATAAATTTATCAATTTTCCAAAGAATTGCAATAAAAAAAAAACCATTTGAAAGCTATAAATATGTCTGTATGTATGTATGTATAAATATGTATAAATGCATTTGTTGTTGATAAAAAAATGTCGCTTTAAGTGGAAGTTTCACCGAATTACTTTTGCAAAATTTAATGCGGCCAGACGATAGTCATTCATATACATACATACATACCTTACATATGTATACATATACCATATATACATACTCTCATATGCGAATAGCTAATAGCGGGAATTCCCAAGTTGATTGGCATGCAAAAGTAGTAAACAAGTTGCAGCAAAAACAAAAGAAAAAACAAAAACAAAATAACGAGCAATAGTAACAAAAACAACACAGTGAATGGTTACATTAATATACATACAGACATACATATGTATGTGCATGGATATGTTGATTCACAGCAATTTCTTTTTCATTCGTTCAAAGTGCATTTTTATTAAAAAAAAAAATATAATATACATACATACATATATACGTGTACATATGTATATATGGCATGTAATTATTGAAATTAGTGCTATTTATTTATAGCAAAAATATCTAAAAATAGTTTCGAAAATATTGAATAGTATAATTTAAATATAATTTGAAATAAATTTTATATGGAACTGATTTATAATAAAAAAAATATATATGTATGCATTAATTCGTGCGGTTTTTTTTTCGAAAATTAAGACTTTATTGTGAAAAAATTGTTATACCTTTAATGTTCAAAGTATTGCCTATCGGAAGCTACGATGTTTGCCCATCTTTCTGGCAGTTTGTGGATCCCATCCCAAAAGAACTTCTCCGGCTTGGAGGTTAAGAAAGAATCGTACTCCGATGAGGGCATTCTGCTTTGATCTGAACAAGTGGTAATCGGGAGGTGCTATGTCTGGGCTATAAGGCGGGTGAGGTAGAACTTCCCACCCACAGTTTTCCAAATAGTTAATAGTTTTTAACTTGATTCGTGTCTGGTCTCATATTCTAGTCGTTTTTCCGCGATGGCCTTTTTCAAACGAATCAATTGTTTTCGGTAGAGGTCCCCATTGATCGTCTTACCCGATTTCAATAGCTCATAATAGAGCACACCCTTGTGGTCCCACCAAATACATAGCATAACCTTGGCACCATGGATATTCGGCTTTGCCGTGAATGTCGATGGTTTTCCGGGCTTCACATACGATCTCTTGCGCTTTGGGTTATCATAATGAATCCATTTTTCATCGCCAGTGACAATACGATGCAAAAATTAGTTCTTTTGGTGGCGTTGAAGAAACATTTCCGACATGCAGAATCGACGTTCGACGTCTCTTGGCTTTAATTCATAAGGCACCCAATATCCAAGCTTCTGGAAGAATCCTAATGATTTTAATCGTCTAGAAATGGTTGCCTGATCAACTCTTAATACTTTTGAAAGTTCTTCTTGCGTCTGGCATGCATCTGTGTCGAGCAATGTCTCATTTTTTGCTGTTCGCGTCGTTCTCCGTCGTCTTAGTCGAAATTGCCATTTTAAACCGTGCAAACCACTTTTGGCACGTTCATTCGGCTAAAGCATGGTCACCATAAACGTCCAGTAATTGGTGCTTTGTAACCGCTGAAACGCTTTTCGGCCGAGCTCCTCCTCCAATTTGTGGTTTTACGTCTTGATGTTTTTCCAACAAATGGGCGGACCCAAAGTTTATACTAAGCTTACGAGGAGACTTTATTTCATGTCCGAAATACACTCGTAGGGGTGGATATTCCCTGCCGAGCGGCGACCGCAATTAGAAAATCTAGCCTAATTCTTTATTTAAATTAATTTTCCATAACTTTAGGATGTTGGTGGCACCGGGATTTGAGCCCGAGCCTTCCGAATGGCAATACGCAATGCTAACCACTCGGCTATCGCGGCCGCCGAGGTCTAGTAAAAAGAAATCCATTCTTTTTCTAATAGATGACGTTATTTATCTGTATCTCTTTTACCTAGAAATGAGATAAGAATAAGATACGCACTTGGAAACGAGCAAGGGTCCGCAAAACAACGCGTAATTAAGTACAAAGCTAATCACGCGAAGTTTTCTAAGTTTCTACTGCCGTCATAGGGAGCACACTTCAGTCTGCTGATAGAACTATTAAGTTCAACATTAACCACATTAATTATCTCCTCATGTATTTCAAAACTATTCTACAACTCTACAATCCCTTTCAGCAGCTATACAGCCCTTGGGCAGCTATACCACGATTCCAGCGCATTTTCCATGTTTCGTAACATTTCTGGAACGCTTCGACTGGAATGTCCGCGTGTACCCTCGTCACGGCCGCCTGGATGTCCTCAATCGACTCTAAATGAGTTCCTTTTTGTTCTAGGGAACAAAAAAAAGTCACAGGGTGACACATCGGGCGAATAAGGGGGTTGTTGAAACACGGCGATCATCTTAGAGGCGAAATACAGGGACACGCTGAGAGCGGTGTGGCACGGCGCTGTGTCGTGATGAAGGATCCAATTACGAGCGCAATCTTTTGAGTACTTGGTGATAGTAGACTTGATTTACGGTTTACCCCGGTGGAAGAAATTCTTTGTGGATGATTCTACGGCTATCAAAAAAGGCTATAATCATCGCGGGGGTGTGCGGAGACAACCATTATGAGCTTTGGCGTTTGGTTTCCGGGTTGTATTGAAAACACTAGCTCTCATCGCCTGTAATAACTCGATCAAGCTGCGTGGGATCGTTTTCCACTTGTTCCAAACAGTCTTCGTTTACTCAACACGACACAGCAGGCGGACTTGATGCTTATTCAAAGCCTAAGAAATTATTTTTAGTATAAGAAGCTTTAACTGTCCAGTCGAGTTTGTGTGTGTGTGTGTGTGTCTAACAGTAAAGCAAATATTTTGTTTAAATTATTTTCATTTCGTAAATTAATTAATAACCGTGAAGCCATACTTGCAACGCTGTTTAATTTACTCTTCCCCGTCGAGTTTTACACTACACACGCTGCACACACACACACACACACATAACTGTATTACTACTCACTGCGTTTGCATTTCGTCATTATAATTCGCACAGTGGGTTGCCCCGAAGTGTGAAAGCCATTTTAATTCAACCGCGCTGCTCACTGCGCACCGTACGCCCGCCCGCCCAGCTCAGCCCAGCGATAGCGCGTAAGCGGAGTTTCACATCGCGAGTTTCCGGTTTCTAACGCTCTGTTACTTTTGACCAAATTTAGTTCACACGTGTGTTGGTCGTAAACTCCGAAGTACACGTATGTAAACTGCGTCCGGCGTGGCGGCTAGCAAACGCGCTGACTGACGACCGTCGTACAATGACAACAAACAGTACATTTTGCGACGTTCGCGATGTGATGATGGTGCCGGTGGCGGTAGGTAAGATAAGAGGATGAGGCAGTGTGTGGTTGCAGGCGGTAAGATCGCTGGGTTGGTAGGGCGGTGTGTGTGTGTGTATGTGTGTGTAATGCGCGTGTACTTGCGTTTAATTTCGATTAACGCGCGGTCTACGTGGTCTAAGTCACGTTGGCCCCCCAAAACAATTTACGAGTTCGCATTTAGTCACACTTGGATGTACATATGTAAGACATATGTAGGTATATACATATATACTGACACACATATGCACGTATGTACGACAAATTCAAAAGTTGGAATTTATATGCTCAGTTTTTATTACACCTCGACACTTTTGTGTTTTGTTTTAATTAAGTTTACATACATACAAATTATTTGTTGTTGTTCTTCTTTTATTTTAATATTCTTATTTTTTAGTTTTAGTACTTTTTTTTTGATTTTTTGTTGTTTTTTATTTATTTTTATTTTTTTATTAATTTACCTTTGAACATGTACATATATTTGTGTGTATGTATGTATATATGTATGTATGCTTGTATCTAATATTATATTACAGTACATAGTATTTTGTCACTGAGCCGCTTTACAGTGTCGTTGACCATTTTTACGACTCTTCTTCAAGCAGTTCGTCAGGGCCGTACACTACCAAAGGTTTGGGGTATTTGAACTTTGAATCTTTGGGATATCAACTATTTCCAGCCTGTGTTCTTCTATTCAATCCGAAGGCGAAGTGGTTAGCACTGCGTATTAACATTCGGTTCGCCCGGGTTGCGAGTCTACCTGGTCCGATCAACATTCAAACTAGTTTTTTTTAAATTGCAGTCGCCACTCCGTAGGGAACGTCCAGCGCTCCAAATGTATTTTTGATATGAAATAAAAAGCTACACATAAAAATCCGTCGGCCGTTCGGAGGCGGTTCGGAATAAACTGTAGGTCCCTTCATATGTTGGGAATCAAGCATAAAGAGACGCATACCACAAATTCGAGGAGGAGCTGGGCCGATAATCGCTTCAGCGGTCTTGCTTTCGGTCTTGCTTTCCTCACCAAAACCACCCTAAGCCAAGTTGTCGAGGTATCCATGAGCAATCAAGTGTGCCACCTCTGCTATGATGTACATAAAATAGTTGATCACAAACGGTACCCTCTGATGCTCGGTCGAGATCTCCATGCATACCGTCTCTGTGGACGAGTGATCAATACTTTACGATATAGGTTAGGTTAGATTAAGCTGGCTGACCCATTGCGTCTTACATGGACACACTACATGCGACCACTCTACAAATAGTACACACTTTTTGAGTTTAGTATCATATCGCCCTTAGCTTGTTCCCAGAGTCTCTATGAGTATCAACCAAGAAATCAGAGCACGACGGAATTTCAGCGATATGGTAATCGACAAGACGGAGGATCCCGCATGGAGTTAGCTGAGCTCCGACCTGTCTCCTATTCGTCTTCAACGTGGTTTTCGTATCTCTTACGAGAATGCAAGTCTACCATGCCTCTGAGTCGTTCGATTATCCCCAGTGCCGCCTTGTAACGCGATATAGCTTTCTTCGATTTTCTGTCTACTTCAACCTTGGCCTCCTTTCCAGGGCTGGCCAAAAACTTTCTTTCTCTTATTGAGCTAACCAAGGTCATACTATCCACTTCGGAGTCATCGCTAAATACATTCCCTTTAGGGACTCTAGTGGCAAATACCAAAAGAGTAGATCCTTTGCATTCAGTGGCGAAGAAGACCACCTAGCTAATTGGGTGGAGAGACAAGGGCTCACTTGACAAGGAAGTTATAAGTCAATTTAAGTGTCTTTCTAAAGTTGCAATATTGTTGAAGTGGTGGAAAATTTAACAGCAGCTCGTCTGAGCCGAGTAGAATATAGCAGTATATTGAATTGGAATTGGAAAGGAAACGGCAAACAAACTGAAATCGCTAGCGAGGCTGCCCACCGGCAACTACCTGATGTGCTTCCGACGCTTTCAGATCCAAGACACATCCAAGGCAGGACGTGCCACCTTACTGCGGTGAGACAGTGCGGATTGGTTAAATACCAAACTGTTATTTGCAATCGGGAAAAGAAGCTTGGTATTCTTGTAGAAGTATTGCCCTTGTGGTATGACAATCAAATGCTGTGAGTCGTTTGAGGAATAGAAGATCACAAAATGTGGAAGACTAAACGGGGTTAGGTCACCGAACGGGTGGCAACCCTTGTCTGAATAAAATCTGGGTCAACTCCGGTGCGTAGAACCGGCTGTTGTGAGAGTTGCATTCAGCACCACCTAGAACAATCCATGGGTAGAACGGCGTACATTCATGAACTCTCTCCCTGTGAATGGCGTACTCGGTATCAAAACACCACATATTGCAGACGAAGAGCTCGAGCTGCCGCGAGAGTCTCGCGTAATATTGGCACATCTTAGATCTGGATATTGCAGCAGATTAAACTGCAACATATCCAAGCTCGACTTCGACATATCTAACGTCCGGTATGCTTTACGTGCATTCCTGCCGATGTCGGCCTAACCTCACAGTGTTCAAAAACACAACGGACCAACAGTGTTGGTCAACACCCCATAGTGAGAGTATTACAAAAGGTAATACTAACATTATGGTACCAATCGGCCGTGTGATATGGACACACAAACACACATTGGTTAGGCTCGAGGACCATCTCAAAACCTCTGCCGTGCTATGGGTCCGACAGCCGGTTGCAATGCAACTCCACATTGAACTGAAACAAGGTCAACTCTTCTCGCATTTGAGGAACCACAAAACTCTCCGAAGGGCCTTGCCGCAATGAATAAGTTCCGAGGACTCTTGTTCACCGCGATACCCGGTTAAAATCTCTTGTAACCGGAGTTACTACCAATTGCGCTTCCATACCGCCCTGGATTGGTAGCCACGTTATTAGTCGCCTTTCACGACAGGCATGCCTTGCCGCGGATGTATTCTCACCACGCAACCGTACGGGTACCCGCCATACCTAACTTATGTACTGCATGCACTGAGCCCACGCAAGACACTAACCACCACCTTAAAACGAACTCATCTAACATCTTTTTGCGGCTGATACGAACTAGTCGAAATCGCTTCCTTTCCTGGAGCTCCCATTGGGTGGCCTCAATGACTTAGACTGATCTAGCCTGCCCCTAGGAGTGGTTGATAGACTGGTAATACAACAACAACATCAAAATTTTAAACTTTATTCCTGCAACTGACCGATATTCAGCCGGGACTGGTTACATTTGCTCCACTACTTCTAGTCTCAGCCTTATAGAGATGAACACACATGGGCGGACGAGCACATAGTAGGAAGCATTGAAGAGTACAGTAAGTCCACTGAAGGACTTAGACGCAGCCGCCTACTTCCAGGTCCTCAATCTTCTCACTCAACCAACCAACCAAGTTTCTTACATGAAAAATTTAAATTTATTTTGAAAGTTTGGAACTTTTTTTTTGACAGTATCGCCTCCTTTTTCGCACTCTATATGTACATTTAAGACATATATGAATGTATGTATGTATGGATATGTGCATTCAAAAGAGCGTTTCTACTTATACATAAATTAATGTAATTATATTAAAATGATATCGGATGACAGCCAAATTACTCATTTACACATTTTAATGGGACATCCCAGGTCAGGGTGTAGGGTTCGCGGTAGCCCATTAATAAAGGTAAATACAGCAGCGAAGTAGGGGGTTGAGAATGATGCTTCCTCTTCTTCTACTTCTTCTTCTTCTTCAAAAGCTATTTTATATTCATTTATGAGCTTCGTTTTTACTGTTATTTTAATAATGCAAATGCAAATATATCGACTTTCATTTGTGTTTCGTTATGTGTAAGGATGTATGTATGTATGTATGTACAACCCACAACTTTCCTAATTATTTTTCCAGCCTTCATCAAATGTCAACTCATAAAGTTTTCACAAAAGCTATTTTTCCACATGACTTTTCCACACGGCGTAAATGATGGCGTCACTTCCGCTTTGTTGGGCCTAATGCAGGGTGACTGCCGCTGTGCAAATATGGTATGTATGGTATGTATGAAGTGTTGCATAATATTATAAGTATAAAGGCTAATTAATATACATTCATATATGTATATGTATGTACGTATATAACAAATGAGCAAAGAATTTTCATAAAGTATCAAGTAACTATTTCCCATGAAAGGGAAAGGCTTCTTTCGCAGACTGGGAAAAGGAAAATTCAAGCCATGCTCATTGGTAGAGAGTATCTAGCTCCATATCGGCACTACATTCCGTAATATTTTTGCTACTGACGCTCTTTGCACTTGGATCAGCCACCAGCTTGGTTAGATGGTTATCCGTTCTGCGGTATGTGAAACACTATATCTTTCAAATGACCACCTTCGGTCGGTTTGAGGCAATTTTCGTTCACTTTTTGGTACATATTGTACGGTATCTCAGTCATAACTTGATGAATTTTGATTCTCAAAGTTAAAGGCTTACACGCATAAGCACGTTCCTTTGCATAGCCTCACAAAAAAAGTCCAACGTTGTCAAATCGCACGAGCTCGACATCGCCGAAACGAGAAATTACGCGCCCGAGAAGGTTCTCTCGCAATAAAGTCATATTCGTTCCACCACATATTGTCCACGTCGTGTTCTTCCATTGCAGGCTAAAAAAAAGTCGGTTATCATACGATCATAACGCTCCGAATACAAAGTGACAGTCTCGCCGTTGTTGTTTTCAAAGAAGCCAGGTTCAATCACACATCCGGACCAAAGAGCACACCAGAGAGTTAATTTTTTTGGTGAAATTGTCATTTATTTGAGGATACTCCCCGCCGCAATTGTGACCTCATAAAGCTATAGTTATTGGTAACCAGATTATCCTCCTGGTTCCTACAGGAATATGCTCCACTTTTGAAACTTTGAGTAAGTCCACGCTCCTTTTCATAGAATTTTCTAGCTTTACACATGCCGGCCAGCTTCTCAAGCATTTTGTTCTGTTTCATTTTTGTCTAGAATTTCGACGCACTTCCTTCTTAATTTTTTTTTTAACTAGATCTTAATTAAGGACAACAATTTAACTTTGTTTATATGAATTTGTAATTAATTAGAAAACTATATTTTTCTACTAGAAGTCCATATAGGTACATATGTACATACGTGTATATAACATATCATATTTCCGTGCTGCAACCAGAAATTCCATTGTGCAAATGTTTGACCACAATTAATAAATACGACACACCCACCACTCTACAGGGCATACTTAATGCCACAAAACGCGACACGCACAAATGTTATTTCAATGGCTCCATCACTAGAAACGTCACCACATCAAAGGTAGGCGGAATAAATGATGGACTGAGTATCTGCCTGCATGTTAAAGCGCACGCATGCCGCTCTACGCTATACGTGTGTATATAAATGTAAACAAATTTCTTTGCAACATATGTACATACATACATACATACTTAAAGAGGCCTTTCTCCCGCCATGCAGCGGCGTTTAGCTATTAGCATTGGATTTGACCTAAATACAGCGCAGACAGGAAGAAGAAACATAAGTTGATGTCTGATATGTGCCTAAGAGCGTAGGAGTAATTCGTTGAGATGGAGGAGGAAGAGTACAAAATGAGAATACATATAGAGACAGAAACATGCATACTTATATTATTAATATAATTGATCATATCATTGATTTCTTGTCATTTATAAACTCATATACATACATATATATATAAATACTTACACATACTCTATGAAAATATATTTACATACTCGTTTGTATGTGCATTCCTAATTTTTCACTATTTTAATTATTTCTTTTTACTTTTCCCTTTAATAATGGCAACTTTAAATGCATTTTAAATTAAAAACTCGTATAACTTCCTTTTCTCGCTTAAAATTCTGCCAACGACGACACATCCGCTTCCGCCATTTGCAGTCAATTAGCCGATTAATGACAAATCGTCGTTTCCCCAGTTCTCCTCCCAACTCGTTGCCATGTATACTTACCTACAAACAGTTAGTGCGGTTAATTATGGCGGATGGTTGGCAAAAATTGTGTGATCCTCGCAAATGATTAATTTGAATTGTTTTAAAAAGTTTTTATGCTCAGATTTTAGTGAAAAAATTAGCTGAATATGTGTTTGTATTAATAGAAAGTGTAATTGTGCAATAATTAATATATGAAGGTGTGCAAATTTATATAAAATATTCATGCACTTACACACGTATGTACATGTTACATATTGGATGAGTGCATAAGTTGTTTAAGCACCCTAATCGACGTAGGTAGTTGGACTTATTATTACTTATTTTTTCTATTATTTATTTTTATAATTATTATTATTTTTTTAGTTATTTTTATGCTAATTCCTTTTATGTTTGCTTGATTTCTTATGCTATATAATGTTGTACTATGTTATTATGTATATATTATTACTTTATATATTTTTTATTACATTTCGCTCTTTTAATTTTACTTAACCTTTTTATTTGATTTTATTTATTTTTTAATTTTTTATTAATATATTTAATTTTTTTTTACATTCTTTTCTTTAATTTAATTTAACTTGTTTTATATTACTCTATTTTTTCTATTATTTATATTTATTTCAGTTTATATATATTATTATTATAATTTAATTTTTTTTTTAATTTTTTTATTCTAATTCATTCTATGTTTCTTATACGATGTTGTGTTGCACTATGATATTATATATATATTAATACTTTATATATTTTTTATTACATTTCACTCTTTGAATTTGATTTGATTTTTTATTAGATTTCATTAACTTTATTAATTTTTTAATTTTATATTAAGTTATTTAATTTTTACTTTATTTAATTTAGTTTATATTTTTTTAATTTAATCTGAATTGTTTTATATTAATTTATTGTTTTCTATTATTTATTTTTATATCAATTTATTCTATATGCTGTATTTTATTATATTATTATTTTCTATTTAGTTTTTTACATTTTTTTATTCTAATTCAATTTTATTGGTTTGATTTCTTATACTATATAGTGCTGTACTATGATATTATTTATATATTATTACTTTACATATTTTTTCTTGCATTTCATTATTTTAATTTTTTTTATTTGATATCAATAATTTTACTTATTTTTTAATTTTATATTAAGTTACTTAATTTTAGCTTTATTTAATATTTTTTATATTTTCATTAATTTAATCTAACTTGTTTTATATTAATTTATTTTTTTCTTTATTTATTTTTATTTCAATTAATTCTATAATCCGCATTTTATTATATTATTATTATTTTTTATTTATTTTTAAAATATTTTTATTCTAATTTAGTTTTTGTTCGTTTGATTTCTTATGTATTATTACTTTAATTTTATTTAATTTTTTTTTGTTTTATTATTTATATTATATTATTATAAATATTTAAATTTATATTTTATTTTATTTCGCTTTATTTAATTTTACTTTTTTCTTATTTCATCATATGTAAGTAAGTATATGTATGTACATATATGTACATATGGTTTTATTATTATTTTTTATTTCATTTATTTTTTGTTGTATTTTATATAATTTTTCCTTAGGTTATTTTTTTATATTTTTATATTTTTATATATTTTCCGCTATAAAATGCCAAACTTATTAAATAAACTACTCGCACACATTACTTGCATACATACATAGGTACATATGTACATACTTGTATAACCAATTGCACAAAATCCGAAGAAAGTAAATTTCAGCAGTATTTTTGTTATGAAAAGCGACGCAGTAAAGGAATGTAAAAGTACACAAAAAAAAACGCCAAAAACAAAAGCCGAAAAAGTTAACAATACACCAAATAAAGTAAAATTGACAATATAAATAGGCGGAGAAGAAGAAGAAGAAAACCAGTTCATAAGCAAAAGCGAAGATTTAAAACTTTACCGCTAAAGTCAAACGCCAGGCCAAGAAGGAATGAATGCGGCTAAGAGACGCTAGAGTAACGACAAAGAGACATAAAGTAAATACAAATGTACATACATACATACATATATATGTACATATCAAAGTACGGCTGCTTGAATGAGTGCGCAGAGTGAGTTTGGTAATATTTGTGAAATATTTGCTTTTTATTTATTTCGTTTTTCGTGCATACTTACATACATATGTATGGTACATACATATGTACATGCAAGGTATGTATAAATATTTTACTTTTCGGTTTTCGCCGTGAGGCATTTTCACCGGAAAATGGAACAAAGTGAAATGTACAGGTCGACTGGTGGCATAGCGTTACAGAACATACATAGTAGGTACTATATACCATAAATATATATGTATGTATGTATGTATGTTTATATGTATATGTGAAACTGTGCAAGTCGAATTGTAAGCCATTCATTTTCGGTTACAATGAATTCCGCCAAAAACTCGCAAGCAACTACAACTACAACTACAACTACAAAAAAACAACAACAAAAAGTCGGAACAGCTATTACGCTCGCTCTAGAGCATAACTTATGGTGGGAACTTTTTAGTTGCCCCTCTTCCGCTCTTTGTCACACTCTTACGGCTTTATTGAAATATACCGTATAACTAAATAACTGTAACTTTCACATTATTTCATTGCTTGAAATGAAGTTAAACTCTTTTCTTCCTCCATCCATCCTCATACCGCTCAGCTGTCTTCCTTTCACCTGTCTTTTAGTTTACTTATTATGCTTTGTTTCAATATATACTTATGTATATATACATATGAATGTATGTATGTATGTATGTATGTATAGGTAATACAATAAAAAGTACCGCTACCAATAATGAATGATGTTGATGATGATGAGGTATTTCGGCGGTTATTTTTGGTTTGCTGGATTTTTTCGACAGGAGATATGTATATACCATACATATATATGCATGTTGTTTCTATGTACATACATATGTATGTATGCCAGTTTGTGCAATGGGTCTCGCTGTGATGATTACATACCGTTCATTATATTATTGGTTACGTTCAATTGTGTTGACCCACTTTTCTGGAATTGAATACAACAATTTGATATGGATCTCGGCTTTTTTGGCAGCAAAGTGTACAAAAATAGATGGAATTTCATTGTTTAATTAATAATTTTTTTATTTTATATTTTGGTGTTTATCTGGGCTTTGTTTTATAATAAATCAATGGGCATATTGGTGCATATGTATGTATTGTATGTGTGTAAAAGTGCCTGCAAGCTGGGAAAAGATTTTCGATTCTTAGTCCAGTAAGACGAATGTTGTGCCTTTGATACCAGCAGCTTGCAGCTTAGAACATCCGTTCCAATTGTTTTGTACTTCCTCCTTCTTCTCTTTAGTTCGCTTACCAACCATAGCATGTCAGACATTCGTACGTTTCGCCGCAGTAGTTGGGGATACCAAATGAAGCGAGGAAGTGGAAGACCCATCCTGTACTCCAAGCTGCTGGTTCTACATCGAAAACTTTCAAAACTGGAGTAGTTGTATCTGTCCGGACCAATTTTTGCCACGGCGGCCGCGGTAGCCGGGTGGCTAGCATTGTATACTGCCATTTGGAAGGCTCAGGTTAAAATTGTGGTTTCGTATTAATATCCTAAAAGTTATAGAAAATTAATTTATATAAAAAATTAAGTTAAATTTTCTAATTGCGGTCGCCCCTCGGCAGGGAATATCCACCCATCCGAGTGTATTTCTGACACGAAACAAAAGCTCCTCATAAAAATCCATCGGCCGTTCGGAAGCGGCTCGAAATAAACTGTAGGTCCCTCTATTTGCTGGAAAAACCTCAAGACGCAAAACCACAAATTTGGAGGAGGAGCTCGGTCGAAATTCGCTTCAGCGGTTACAAGCCGCTAGTTATATAGTATTTAGATTTTCCCCACAATCCTCCCAGTGTTGTTCAGTCGGATGCTTTCTTCGTTCAAGCAATTCAATTGATTTTTCTTTACGATGAGAAACTCTTACTTTTCAATCGCCTACCCATGTCGAAGTAGAGCATACTGTTGGTGTTGTTGGTTCCAAGATAAAAGGTTGTAGATATTTCGACTTTGCTCGGAGAGGTTCTTTCCAATTCAGATCGAGTTTTAAAATTCCGGTATTGAGACAATCCCTTTATCAGCTATTATAGGCGCCTTTAAAATAGACGATGTCATGATATATAATGGTGAGGTTCAAAGTAGTGGATTAATCTTTTGGACAATGCAGATGACTGAGCACACTGAGGTTCCAAAGGTCTGACGGGCTTTTCCCGACTATATGGTCACACACCCGCACAGCTCTTGGGAGTCATTGATTTAATCCGTGGATGGACAGCTTATTTCTATTCTTAAAATGCCACACGAGCCAACGCAAAAAACAGGATGGACCGAATTTCCACCTGTGTATCGCTGCTGAATCGCAACAAAATCGACCGGTTTCTGAAGCGTTTGGTGACTGGCGATGAAAAGTGGATCACTTGCGATAACGTCAAGTGAAATCGGTCGTGGTCGAAACGCGGTGAGCCGGCGGAGACGGTGACGAAGTCAGGATTGACGGCCAGGAAGGTTTCGCTGTGTGTTTGGTGGGATTGGCAAGGAATCATCTACTACGAGCTGCTCCCCTCTAGCCAAACGCTCAATTCGGCCCTCTACTGCCACCAACTGGACCGCTTGAAGGCAGGACTCATTCAGAAGAGACCATCTTTGATCAACAGATGCCGAATTGTGTTCCATCACACGTCTTTGGTGACGAGCCAGAAGCTCTAGGAGCTCGAATGGGAAGTTCTAATGCACCAACTTTATAGTCCGGGTGTGGCACCAAGTGATTACAATCTTGTCCTGTCCATGGCGAAGGCGCTTAATGGTGAGAGTTGCCCTCAAGAGAGGCCTGTGAAAATTGGCTCTCCGAGTGCAAATAGGGACACAGCCTTCTAAGTGAGGGGTATGTTGAAGTTGTCTTCTCGTTGACAACAAGTTTACGAACAAAACGACGCATATTTGACTTAAATCGGACAAATGTATACGAAGTTATCATATTTTGAAAAATCAATAAAAAAAACCGAACGAACTTTGTACTTAACCTAATAGAAACGAAAGTAGCAGAGGAAACGTTTTCGATGCGGGCAAACAACGGAAGGCAGATCACGGTTTTGTGAATCTTGAATTGAACCTACCTACCATCTTTTCCAATAATGTCCCAAACGAGATTGCGATTTAAGGATACGCACTGATAAAGTCCGACCATTAAGTATTAAGGAGCCTCTGCCCAAGTACTAGCTTAGCCGAAGCAAGAAATGGGGTTCAAAGTTCAGCATAAGTTCATACTCTGAAGGGGACGAGGGAGAGGAAATATGGGGATCAACCTTCAGAGTACACTGGACTTGTAGAGGGAAACCTATTCTCGGTTAAATCACTGAAGTAGTTATAGTGTGCTGAATACGTGATCAGCAAACACATTCTCTCAACTCCACAGTCGCCTTAGCTAGCCCATATTGGACAGGAATTTGAAAAGGAAGGCAGGGATGCCGACAAAAGGGATGCAAAACTTCATTCTCCTTCACAGTGGAGTAGAAACGCAGTGTTTGTGCAAGGCTTAGACCTCAGGAACCATAGTAGCTGGTGAGCAGGTGAAGGGTTATGGGTTCGAGCGCGAGTTTTACGAAAATCTAAAAGTTTCTTTAAGTGGGATCTCACTCGGAAGGGTTTGGCTTGAGCTTGGATACAAATTTATGCCTCGAATAATTGCGCTCTCAAAGCGAGTTTAGTTAAAGCGCGAAACTACATACATATACTCTGCGCATATTTATGAAGATGCCGTTAAATATCAGCAGCAATAATAACAACAACAACAAGAAACAACCAAAACTAAAAAGTCAAATGAATTACTGTGAAAAGTGGCAATAAATTCCGCGCACAGTCACATTCCAGCGGAGGCCAAAAAGTCATAAAACTCACCAAAGCAACCAACGAGGGACGCAATGAAAATTACCGATCCGACACATCAAGCGAAAACAGCATCGTAAAACTGCGACAAAGAAGGCAAAGAAGTCATAAAAGCGAACAACATTGTTGCCAGAGATGTTAACACAGCATCATCATTATCGCACTGTGAGCGCCCCATCCTGGCATGCGTGAGAGAATATGTGACTGCGAAGTGACTTCAAGTGGAGCCATTACTTCACGCCCACCGACTGATAGTGTACGTACATAAATACGAACTAATCGGTTTTTTGTTTCGCGTATTTTTTTCCGCTTACTTTAGTAATAAAAAAATATCCTTTGAAGATTATTAATTGTGTAAAATTAGCAACCTTCTTCCGCTGCGCTTACACACAAGCAACACTCTCAGTAATGACGAGTGTCATAAAATGTATTTAATATCCCACTGTTTTTCCATAAATCAAAACTAAACCAAAAAAAAAAAAAAAAACAAAAGGAAATGATAAAGGAATGTTTACGAGCTCGTAAAATTATCTCCGATTGTTGGAGTTCAGCTGGCTTGGCGTCTCAAAAGTCAACCGTCGGCGTTATGCGAGAGAGAAAGCAGATTGGCATGCCTGCGTATTGTGACATTCAAAGTGGGACTAAAGAGATCCGGAATTCAAGAATTTAGGAAAACCATTAAGCTGCCGACTTTGTAGCGTTTGTGGAATGTGGACAAATATGAATTTGATTTGAAACTTATTAAAGAGAAAGGTGTTTGGATTTTGCGCTTCGTGAGAAAATTGCTTTAATGGTTTGAATTAAAAAGATTTTAAATCTCTCCTGAGGCCCTTTCATTGAAAGCTCTCATCCATACCAAACCGTTTCAAGAGAAACTTTCTTCCCTTCGATTTGATTAACCTAGAGAACCCTTTTCTTCGGTGCCTTTTTGACTGAGATGAAATTGTGCGGCACTCTGACTCTCTGAGAGAGCTCAAATTAGCCTCATATCGTCTGAGAGTTGAGTGACAAAAATAAACGCTGCTCCCAACTTACAAGGCAATCGGCCGGACGGTGACAAATTACATCGAACCACCGAGGACCAGTAGGCCACAGCTGAAGACGCTACAAGCATGTCAGAACATTATACTCAGAAAAGAAGTACTTGGCTTAACGAACTTCCTTCAGTACCATCTCACAGTATAGCTGACAGTATGAGCTGAGCTACCGACAGTGTGTCTATTAAGGCTTTCATTAACTCTCGGAATCCAAACCTCCTTCCCGGTTATGGATGAAGAGCTCGAACTGCTTCGCGAGACCCGAGTAATACTGACTCAATAAATATCTCTATACTGCAGCAGACTCAACTCCTAGTTATGCAGACTCGACCCCGATGAGCTTAACGTATGCCCATCGTGCAATGAGTTTTCTCACCCCACTCCCTGTGGTCCGAACACTTCGCATCAATTCGTTTACAAGGCCTCTCGTTCGATGAACTCGATAACATCTACTAACTTTGTCTTCTCTTAAGCGGTACTAAATTGTTTCTGTTCTGTTAGATCTGAATTTTGTACTAAGCGTTCTCCGAACTCGGAGCCTACTTTTTAATTGCATAGAAACGTTCTCTCTGTGGGAACGAGAACCAAGCTCTCCATGGACGAGGACAATACCCGATTAGTCCACATATGGACTCTCCTAGAGAAAGGTTTTCCGAAAGATTATAAACATACTTATAAATATGCATATTAGCGGTCGGGATGAGTTAGTTGCACGAGACAAACGGCTGCTCGCTTATGTCGTTCGGGTAGGTGAAAGTTGCTTTGAAAGTATACAATTGAGTACCCGGCAAGAAGTCCTGCGTTAGAAAGATCAGAGGGAGGAAGAACCTAGCTTTCTAGTTATTGTTTTCCTACTGGAAAAAGAAGAAAGAGACAAATTGAAAATAAAACAGCGATCGATTTCATGTGAAAGATTTTACATACCGCGAACGGCTAACCCATTTGAAGAGCGAGGCGGAAATATAATATACGAATAAAGGCACGAAGAGTTTGACAGGGGCTCGAACACCATTTAATCCTACTCCCGTTTTACCGATCTATTGTGAGCTGAAAGTAAGTGCAATGACATTCCCAATCTCGCCGAGAAACACCCGAACCTCATACCGTTTTGTACTGAACAAGGTTAAAAACAAAGGGATTCTCAAGAACGGAGCCTTCCTGTAGAACACAAAGAGGTGATCTAGCCACTGATGCCCAGAGCATATTGAATTTATGGAGGGAAGACTTTTCCAGCCTGCTGAATAGCAGGGAAAATGAAGTATCCGGAGATGGTGAACCCGAAAGTAGAGGAAAAGGAAGACCTCCACTCCTTTGGAAAGACCAGGTAGAGAAGGACCTGACTCTACTCAGTACTTGCAATTGGCGCCAAATAGCAGAAAATAGAAACGAATGGTGTAATGTTGTTAACTCGGCTATAATCGCGTAAGCGGTGTAAGTAAGAAAGTAAGTAAGGTCAGAAAAGATCAAGATGGACGCTTTTTGTAAGCCCAAGCACAGCGCCGTCTAGTCTCAGTTAGAACTACGTCCCTTAGCGGATAAGTGGCTCCAGCACCATGTATATGATCAACCAGTTCTTCAATGCTACTGAAGTTGTTGAAGCTGGTGAAGTTCTCCGCTCTTCAGTGTCTATGCAAGTGGAACTCTCAACATCGCTACCAAATTTAAATGTAACGATTTCTCTACAAATTACAGTCAACCAAAAACCAAACCAAATGCAAAAGGGAAACAAACAAAAATTAATCCTACTGAAAAACACAAAAAAAAAAAATAAATGACAAACAAAATACAAAAAGCAACAACATTCCAGCACATTTACACCGAATGAATGACTGTACTGCCCCAGCGAAATTTGCACTCAGTCGAAGGCAACGCAATTCGCTTTTGAAGAGTCGTGTGGAATGCTGCAACAAAAAAGTCCTTCCAGGAATTCGATTGCGGCAAATGAGCCATTAAACGGTTTAATGTGAGTTGGTTCACTGTGCGACCGTGCGTGCACTCGACTCGACCGTCCGTCCGTCTCTCCGTTCCTCCATCCGTTCGCTCCATCGTCTGTCTGTCCCTCCGTCCGTCCAATCCTCTATACGTTCGCTCCATCGTCTGTCCAGTCTTATTTGTCCTGAGTGCTTACTTTTGTTTATTATTATTTTGCTTATTGTGCGGGCGACAATGAAATGCCAAAATGCATTCATTGACCTGTGTGCGAGTGTTGTTCTTTGGATGTTGCAGTCAGTGGTCGGCAGGTAGAAAGGTTTCTTTTTGGGGTTTTTTTTTGTTTGTTAGTTTTTGGAGCGGTAGTTTTTTTGGTCATCCTCTTTGCGCCGGCGTTATATCTGTTATTTATTTTACGGCCATTGGTAATGAGCTCGCGTTAAATGGAACATATTTGACACGACTTGTGATAAAATCGATGTGAAAGTGTAGGGTTGCCAATGGTGGGTAATTATGTTGAATGCAGCTGAGATTTAACAGTACTGATTTGTAGGTAGACCTTCTCGGTGAATACTTTTCATTGGAACATTCTTTTTAATTAGCTCGAGCTTTGGTCTGCAAATAGCTTCCGAGAAGGACCTAAATCTCGTAGCTTACTTAATCGATGACTATGGATTGCAGCGCCCTCTAAGAGTCAGACAAACATATTCTTAAATCCCGAGCAGAACAACTTAAGAGGAATGGAAGAAGTATTTTTGAAGCGTGGCTGTCATTACCCGGCTTCCAAAAAAAAAAAAAAATATGAAATTGGGTTTAGAGTCGCTAGGCCTTCGTAATTTCGGTAAAGGTATTATTTGATTCAGCGAGACTGATTTGTAGGAAGACCTCCTCGGTGAAAGTTTCTTATTGGCACATTTCATTGGAACATTCTTCATAATTAGCTGGACCTCAAACGCAGCTGCGGCAAACATCATACATACACACACTTCCAACTCAAACCAAGCTCCGAGAAGAACCTCAATCTCGTCTGTTACTTAAGCAACTTCAATGGCTTACAGTGCGCACTAAGAGTCTGACGAGCATGGTCTGAATTCCCAAACAGAACCACTTAGAAAATAATGGAGAAAATATGTTTCAAGCGCGGTCGCCATTCCACGGCTTCCAAAATCGGTTTCTGTACATAGTTTTCGCCACTGTTTGAAGCCAGAGTCGCTAGATCTCTCTAATTTCGGTGGTAAAAGTATCATTTGATCTTTTGAAGAGCAAGAGAGGGAAGGGCCCTTCTGAACTGTCACTGCCTTTGTGGATTATTAGCTTCCTTCCGCAATAGTAGGACCTCAAAGACTTGAATTCAAATTGAAACAGCGCGTGATGTAGGTTTTTAGCCACGGTAGCCGAGTGGTTAGCATTCCGTACTGCCATTCGGAAATCTCGGGTTCAAATCCCAGTGCCACCAACATCCAAAAGTTATGGAAAATTAATTTAAATACAAAATTAAGCTAGATTTTCTAATTGCGGTCGCCCCTCGGCAGGGAATATCCACCCCTCCGAGTGTATTTCGGACATGAAATAAAGGCTCCTCGTAAAAAAACCATCAGCCGTTCGGAGGCGGCTTAATATAAACTGTAGGTCCCTCCATTTGTTGGAAAAATATCAAGACGCAAAACCACAAATTGGAGAAGGAGCTCGGTCTGGAAAATCGCTTCAGCGGTTACAAAGCGGTTCTAGCGGGATCTGCTCATCCAGCAGAAAGGTCGCGTACTCAGCCATTTTAGTCTCGAAAGACAGAAAGTAATTAATGACGTCACTAGTCGGGACATTATTCTTCAACGAGACCTGGTCTAAACGGTGTTATGTCGCCGTAAGGTTGGCACTCATTAGCCGGTTAAAATCCGAATCAACTCGGTTGCTTAGAACCAACTGTCGCGAGAGTTAAGTTGTGAAATTCTACCTCATTGTGTTCGGTTTGGGTTAGTGGAAGTCTATAAATTGAGCACTCTCAGAGCATACCTCATGCCTTATATGTACGTCTTCCTTACCGCTCCTGTGAGATTTCGTGCAATGATTATATGGAAACACTGACCCACTGCAAGTTCACTGTGCTGCTTGAAGGTCAAAAAACAAATATTGAAATTCTACAAAAAAAAAATGTACAAAATCGAACAACAAATATTAATCATTTGCCTTAGCCGCCGAATAAAAAAAAAATAAATAAATAAAAAAAGAACAAAACAGAACAGCAAATATGCAAGCTAAAGAAAACATCAACATGACAAAGGAGCTGACGACGAAAAAGGTCTCAAGCGGCTTGCAATGAGATTGGGCGAGCATCAAGTGTGGCTTGGTACGGCTTGGCTTGACTTGGTTGGTCTGTTGGGCCGGATGTAAGTGAGTTCTTGTTTTTTTCCTTTTTTGCTTTATTTTCTGCGCCACAATCTTTTTCTATGCTCCTACGTGCGTGCGTGTGTGTGTGTGCAAAAACAACCGTTGACAGCTGCGCAACAACAACAATAATACTAACATTCCCAGATGAATGAATTTGCCAACGCGCCAGCGCTGATAGTGGACAACACACACACTTGAGTTGCCCCAGACATACACATACATATACATATACATATATGTATGTATGTACACACTTAGAAGCACGTCTGTCTATCGGCGGTGTGTACGTTCATACTTGTGCGTCATCCGATCCGCCTGTTGAACTTGACAATGAACCTTCTACGACTTCCACGAAAAAGGATGATGATGAGCCGTAAACACCAAAAAAAAAAAAAAACAATAACAAAGCAACCAGCTCGTCAATGAGGTGACTTACCTTTGGGAAGGACAAATTCACGGCGGTTGGACGGCATAGAACGCGCGCCACAAGAGAAATGCTCAATGAATTGAGTTGAATTGAGTTGCACGAACGACGCTTTGGAGTATTTGGTCGAACGTGCCTTGAACTGTCTGTTTATCTGCTTTCTCAGCGTTTTTTTTCCTTAACACTCATTTATTGCTCGCACATAATTGTTGTTTGCTTTGCATTTTTGGGTTTTATTTTCTATTTTTTTTCTCTTTTTTTTCTGGAAGTCAGCTTAACGCATCGGTCAGCAGGATCAAGTGCTTGGCTGTCTCATTGCGCTGTGTTTTCCGCTCCGCTCCACTCGGTACTTGTGTGTGTTTTGTTTGTGGCTGTGGCATTTTGGTTTATTCGGAGACTTCTTGGAATTTTGGCGGTGAACTTCTTAACAAACAAATAAATAATAATGTACAACAACAACAACTCGTCCTTACTGCACTTTCACTTTGCGCATGAATGAGTTCAACCGAATTGTTGCTCCTTAACAAAATTGTTATCTGTTGCTTTGGTTATATATTTCCTCATATATTTGTTATTTTGGTGCTATACGTAGCAAAGCATTTATCAAACTATTGATAAGCCAGCAGGATTGGTGTCCTTACCGCCAACCGAGTTAGTCGTAAATGAATTTCACAGAATTTTCTATAAATAAATCACAGTGCAGAGGGAGATACAGCACTTGGTTGCTCCTTTTGTAACACAGAAAAGGAGCAGCAGGATGTGGCTTTCAGCTTAAGTGCCTGTAATGTTGTCCCGCACTTAGTTAGAAGTTTCACAGTAGATTTAGAAACTACTTCTGGCATTCATCTTCACCTTCATTCCGTGGGAATATGTGTATATTGACGAATATTACTTCTTTTTCGGCATTGTAGTTTCGTGCTGCATGTTTTTATAGGCATTCTGGATATCCATATTGCACAGCCGTTTCAAAATTTCCACGATACGAGTAGATACGAGGTGTGACTATTAAGTAATGAGACTGATTCCATAAAAACCGTATATTTCAAATTTATTCTACAACTCTGCCATCCCATTCAAAGTAGTCCCCTTGAGCAGCTATACAACGATTCCAGCGCGTTTTCCATGCTTCGTAACATTTCTGGCACGCTTCGACCGGAATGTCCGATGGGAGTACCCTCGCCGCGGCCGCCTGGATGTTCTCAATCGACTCAAACTGGGTTCCTTTGACCACCGATTTTGTTCTAGGGAACAAAAAAAAAGTCACAGGGTCACATATCGGGTGAATAAGGCGGTTGTTGCAACGCGACGATCCCCTTAGAGGCCAAATACTGGGACACGCTGAGGGCGGTGTAGGGCGGTGTAGCATGTCCGCTGGGAGTACCCTCGCCACGGCCGCCTGGATGTCCTCAATCGACTCAAAATGCGTTCCATTGACCACTAATTTTGTTCTAGGGAACAAAAAAAGTCACAGGGTGACACATCGGGCGAATAAGGTGGTTGTTGCAACACGGCGTTCCCTTTAGAGGTCAAATACTAGTACACGCTGAGGGCGATGTGGTACGGCGCGTTGTCGTGATAAAGGATCCAGTTACGTGCATCAATCAGCTGGATACTTTCCCAGTTAAATGATCGGATACTCCAGGTGCATGCCCTCAAATCATAGTCTTTAATAATTTAATACGACCACTGTTGTGAGATCACTCATCAGAGGCATTGTTGTTTTCTTTTTCTGAGGTTCCAAGCCTATCCCGTCTTGCTTCAAGATCGACGTCCGCCCGCTATAGCATTTTTGGCGTACAGACGCGAACCTTTCAACTAAAAATGTAGAAGTGGCTACATTAAGACCAATTCTCTCTTTTAGGTATAACCAAAAAGCTCCCCACGTGTTTGTTACCGCTTTAAGCTCACAGTTTACTCACGGCGGCGGCGGTAACCGAGTGGTTAGTATTATGTACTGACATTTGGTAGGCTCGGTTTCAAATCCCGGTGCCACCAATATCAAGTCAAATATGCGCCGTTTTGTTCGTAAACTTGTTGCCAACGAGATGCCAACTACATTGTACCCCTCTCGTAGAAGGCTGCGTCCCTATTGGCAAAAAACTCGGAGATCCAATTTTCACAGGCCTCTCTTGAGGCCAACTTTGAAAGATTTCGATGCAGTACCCGCTGGTGGATGTAGAGGAAGTGCAATAAGACCTATACTCCATTGAAAAGACCAGGTAGAGAAAGATCTGACTACACTTGGTTTTTCCAATTGGCGCCAAATAGGGAAATGAAGAAATGATACAATTTATTTCGGCTATGATCGCATAAGCGGTGTCTGATCTAGCTACAGGACTTCTACGAGCTATCCCAATGGCGTAGCCTCTAAATATCTAAGCAGAAACAGAGGAGATGTCCTAACGTCTCTGGTTTATTTTGCCTGCATTCGACGAAAGTTGGTTTGCTTCTTAGACTTACAAGCATTCTGCAGTCCTTTAGGGATAGCAGCGTGACAGTCTAGTCTACTCGATCTACCTTCACTATTGGAGTAATACCCAAAAGTCTTTGCACCCAAAGCGAGCGGATTTCGCTGCGTTGTTTTCCAGCGCAATGTCTCATGGTAGTGGGGACAGTTGTCTCACGAGTGTAGCGCTCCCGCTTTACAGGTTGAGCAAACATATATGTAAGTGGCTGTACTCTTTATTTTAGAAGAAACCATCTTACACACATCAACGACTCTACTTATAGCTTATTGACAGCTGTTGGCATTTGAAAAAGAACTCCCTCTCCACCCCACCCCAGTTTAACTTATGAATTGCCTGCGAGTACAGACGATTCTTTCTTCAAAACTCAAACAAAACTTGCCTTTATTGCTACTTTATTTATACGCACGGCTGCATCTGTTTAGCTAACTTTAGCACATCCCAGACGACTTACGCGTAGACAAAATGTCAGTGCACCCCACCTGATCGACCGTCTACTCGCCTTCTCGTCTTCTAAAGCCTTCAGTCACCACCAACAATACCAGAGAGTCTAAAAACAGCCACAATGATGCGTTATTGTTTGATGACTTGACGCTAAGAAAACTTACGCATTTCCGGAGGCTTTTGAAACAACAACAAGCCAGACTACGCATTTCACCCCCCACCGCCAGACAGTACCCAACGCGCGGGCAAAAGCTTTCCGCTGCAGAGATGCCAGACCAACGTCCGTCCCACCTCCTAGAACAAAGGCAACACACACACACACACACAATCATACTCCGGCCGGTAGCAGGAATGTGCGTACAATAGTTTAATGCGTATATGGGGGTTTACGCAATTGCGACAAGCGTAGTCCTGCCGGCAGCAGACGTTATTCACTGGCTACGCCTGAGTTTGTGTTACACGCTGCAGAGTTTAACGAACTTTTTCCTGTTTCCTGACTCGCTACACACACACACACACACACACGCACACATCGACGTCGACAACAAAGGTGGGAAATCAAACGCTGACTTTTTCAACGAAACTCTGCATTACCCTTCAGTTGGGCGAAAGAGAAAGCGAAAACAAAGCAAAAATCGAAGTTCGAGTATGAGCTGAGCAAGCCGCAGATCGGTAGCAAAACAAAACAAAGGAAAACAACCGAGTGCATTGCTCGAAACCGAAAATGTGCGCCGCGCGTAGACGAACGGACAAAAACAACCCTCTCAGTCTGCCTACCGACTACTGGCTGTCTCCCTGTCTCTCTGTCTCCCCGTCTGTCTGTCTGTCTGCTTGCTTGTTTGCAAATTTTTGCGTACTCGCATATCCGTCTGGCACATTTTTTTATTACGTACGCATTCGTATACACGTATTTACATATGTAGCTAGCGAACCCTCGATAACTCCACATGCCAACGTACGCAGTCTCCTGCCGTCTGCTCCGCCGACGTACGCACTTACCAAGTGCTTATTGCGTTCTTACCACCATCATCGTCGTCGCCGCCGCCGGCGCAGTGCGTTACGTAATGTAACTGTGCGGTAGGTTGGGATTCCCAGTCCACGTAGCGGGTTGTCAGCCAGCCTGCGGGTTAAATTGCTTTTTGTTGCCTTTATTTAGACGTTTATTCCATTTCTTTTGGAGGGTTGCAGCGAACTTTTGCAATTTGATTGCGTTTTAGTGAGTGCGTCTTTGTGACATAGCGCAACACTCATGCCGCGTTGGATATGCATACATATGGTATGTATGATTCTTCTGTATGTACTTGACGCCTGCGAGCTTTCAACGCGTTCAACATTTCGGGGGTTGTTTGGCTGGCAGCAGCATTCACAGACACGTCGCAGCCGCCAGACGCATTGCTTTCGATTTAATCAAAACAAAGCCATGTTGTGGCCTAACGTGCTTGCTTTTGTTTTGTTTTGTGGAGTACACCTACCCTTTTAAGCTTCTAAGCTTATTACTCTCGCTCTCCCGTCTACCAACGTCCCGTCCTTTCGCCCTCGGTCGCCCTCGGTCGGCCGTCGTCTGTCATTTGCGTCGCAGACATTCTATCTTTGGGTTTTCCAAGGTCAATGTGCGTGCAAGTCAATAACCTCTTGCGAACGCCGCTGCAGCGAAGCGAGTCCAACCACCGGTGATCTGCCAAACTCAGAAGCCAGCCAACAAGCCAACACAAAGCGCGGAAGGGGCTACTCTTGTACAAATGGCTCGCTTTGGCTTCCCTTTCTCTCTTTACATGTGTACATACATACATGTAGATATTTATTTATTATTTATTTTGCTCCAAAATGCTTTATGCCAGGAAGCGACAAAGAAACTGCGCAATTGTTGTTGACGTGCAAGCTCGCGACGCCTGGTGGCTCTAATGGCTGTGGCGCGGCTGTGTGGCTTGTTGCTTGTTGCGTGACTTTAAGTTGTCCAATGTGTGTAATTGAATTGTGCGCTTCATTTCTGTGGTATTTTCACAACGAAAACAAAAACAACAACAACAACAACAGTATAGACGCACGCGATAATGGCGCAGAAAATTCGTGAAACCATTCAAATACAAATTTTTGTCTGTCTAACAGTCTGTCTATCTCTTTGTCTGCGCACACACACACCCCGTCCCCGTCTAAGTCTGCTCCCGAATATTTGGGTTGACGACTCATGTTCACGTACGTTTCTTCTGAGTGCGTTACGAAAAATCTTTCAATTGTGAGAAACAAATTATTGGGCTTGTGAATTGCTGTACTCGGCCAGCCGTCTGACTAGACAAGCAGTCAGTCGCAACAAATATGATTACCCGACTAATGAATAGCGAATGAGCAGGCCAAATAACACAAAGAGCTCTTGAATAATGTATGAAGAATGAGTGTAAGTTGGTTTGTGTGCGTTCGAAAGTGAACATCTGGCAGTTAGACAGGACCTCGAGTCGAACAAAAAAAAAAACACTAAAAAGTTCAATTGTTCGATTGTTATTAGTTGAGGCAAAGCATTTTTAAATAGCCGAGTAGTGTCCTTCCATTCAAAGAGTTGCTCATCTATTTGTAATTAAGCTTCGAGACGATCGAGGAGGACAAATGGAGGAAGAGAATAATAGAAATAGAACAAAAATGCACACAGCGACTGGATACCAAGTTTGATTTACCTAGAAGATAGGAAACAGGATCACGAAAATTATACGATAGATCGGCATCCAACCCATCCGATCAATAAAATCTCTCAATACCGCAAGTGAGATCCGATCTGTCGCACTGTGTGGAAGGTACTGAAGCTCCTATAACAGATTGTACTACGAGTACATGTGAGTGCATACCTGTTAGAACCTCCACAGACCACCCAGCAAGTTGCTAATCATTACAATATATTTACTAAGCCGCCTCCGAACGGTTCTCGTAGAGAACCATAAATCTTACGCAAAACCTTTCTTTCGAAAACTTCGAACACTGACTCATCAGATCTTGTCATTGTCCATGCCTCCGCACCATGTAGCAGGACGAGAACGATGAGCGACTTGTAGAGTTTGGTCTTTCTTCCTCAAGAGGAAGATAGATTCTGCGTTGAATTTCCAGTCTGACATTGACCTTGAAGTTATGACTGTCAATAGCGATGTGGGAGCCGAGTTCCGATTGCGATGACTGTTTATGTGATGACAGCAGATATTTCGTCTTGACCTCGTTCACTACCAGACTCATACGCCTCGCTTACTTATCCAGTTTGGAGAAAGCAAAACTCACGGTGCGGTTGTTGAGGTCAATGATGTCAATATCGTCGGCATACGTCAGCAGCTAACTCCCTAGGGAAGATTAAGTGCGAAAAAAGATTATTGTTTCGGCTACAATCGCATGAGCGGTCCTTACTTTGGACTTCTAAAGTTCTTTCTTTAACTTATAAAGATGCAGAGAGGAAGAAGAAGTGCATTTGGGATCGAAAAATTTACTGAGTTAGCTCCACAATTCGGAAAGTAAAAGTTAAATGTATGAGTAACCCGACGCAGCACAAAAGCCGCTTGAACAAGGAGATTGGTAAAGCGAAATGAATAAACGAAACTCATTGCTTCAAGAAAAGGACGAAAAAAGTCCTGGACTTTTGATGAGGACTGAGCATTAGGGTAGATGGACAAAGAAGAGGAAAAATTCCTCTACTCAGCTCTGGATAGGTTAGGCTAGGTGGTAGTGGTTTCTGAGCAGCAGCTCACTTAAGCCACCAAGCGAACCCATTATGATGCGACTGAGGATATCATCAAGTTCCCATTCGTTACCCAAACGAATGTGTGAAGTTAACAAAAATAGAGTAATCAATGAATCTTTGTGCACTTTGTTTCGCTCAAGTCTCTAAAGGTTTAATCCTCTAAATTGCGGGCGTTCACAAAAGAAGTACCTTAAAGGCCAGATTCTACCTTCTCCTTAAAGCTTCTGCAGAATTCGTTTGATGGTACGGTCAGTCTCACTGCGTGCCTACTTAATAAAAGATGTGGTCCGGCAAACGAAATGACTTCTTAATCCCAAACTCCTTTGAGTAGACTCGCCACTGACCCTATGGTCTTGTTTTGGCTCAATGTCACGAATGGAATTTAGCTCAATCGTGGTTTTTAAGTTTTCATTCAGACACCTTTTGTGGCCCTACCACACCGCAAGCCGCATTATGTATGTTAATGGAAGCTGTTCTTAGTGGTTAATCCTCAGTAATAGTCAGCTCTGAGACTGCTATACACTATCCGGCTATCGAATGGGCATTTCGAGTATGCAACTCTTCACTCAGACTCCTTCCACACCAGGATGAACCTCAAACGAACCCATCTTAAATATCCATTTAATACGAGTATCCAGCTCTCCCGACTGAGCTTAGTTAAAGGAAGATTTGAAAGAGACGACCTTTTTTACACATCGACGGCAGTCTATCCATACCTGAACAAACTCTCTTCCCGAAAATAACGTAATCGAAGTCCAAGATCCACCCAGTGCTGGAGGGGAGCCCGAGCACACATCTCTCGATTAAATCAAGTAGCCAGCTCCCCCGACTGAGGTCAGTAAAACAAGATTTGAAAGAGACGACCTTTTTTTACTAAATCAACGGGAGTCTATCTATAACCGAGTAGGCTCTCTTTCCGAAAATAACCTAATCGAAGTCCAAAATCCACCCGGTGATGGAGAGGAACCCGAGCTACGAAGATCTGCATATTGTTGGTGGTTAATAACCGACCTTGACATATCCAATGTGTGTTCCACAAGTAGTGAGCACCCACATGAAACTGACCAACTCATCGTCTCTCCACATCTCTCCATTTAATTCGAGCAGCCAGCTCTCCCGACTGAGCTCAGTTAAAGAACATTTGAAAGAGACGCCCTTTTTACACATCAACGGGAGTCTAGCCATACCGGAACAAGCTCTCTTTTAGAAAATAACGTATTCGAAGTCCAAGATCCACCTAATGCTGGAGGGGAACCCGAACTATTCGGCCTAAACCTTGACATATCTAATGTGTGTCAGGCATGACACTGCCCAATTCATCTAAAAACCCTCTCGCTTTGAGACGAGCCCACCGAAACAGCGCATTCTCTCATTCTTCCCTCTCAATAGCTTAGCGACTTCATAACATTTAATTTGTAATCCTTTCTACATTATGTGGAACAGAAACGCCATCCACGTCGTCAGAGGACCAACTTTTTTAATAAATTAAATCGCAATTCTGCGGCATAACGACGAAATGGGCCTGCTGAAATGCGCTAATTGCCATCGATCAAAAGTTTCAAAAACTTTCGATTTTTTAACGGCACTTCTACTGCCTCAAGAGTACCGAAAGAGTAATAATAAAAGTGAAAAACTGACCGTTATTGCAATTGCAATTAGCCTATACTGCAGTAGCAGGCTGGCAGCGGCGATGACGACGGCGACGGCGGCTTGAAAGCACTGCAATGTCGAGTAATGGATAGAGGTTTGCGTGGAGCACAAGAGATGGGAAGGGGCTTGGGATGACAAAACAACTAACTCATTCGATTCATAATTATGACGATGTGACGGCGGCCGTCCATCCTACGCGTGCCAGAATAGTGCGGCAAGTCGTTATTGTTTGTGTTGCTGTTGTTGTTGTTGTTGTACATGTTGTTGGCCGCCATAAAAATTGACAAATGTGTCTGTGAAGTTTTTTAATAACAAAACGGCGTTAACGGCGAGCGTGCCAAGAGTCTACCGGACGGTGTGTGGGTGGGTGGTGGAGGGAGGGAGAACCATAGCCGCATTGATAAGCGAAAAATTTTTACATAAATCTCGGCCGAAGAAAAAAAAAAAAAACGTAAACTTAATTGACAAGCGCAGACAGGCAGAGGCGCAGCGTTGAGTAGCTAAGAGACAAGTGAGGCCAGGGAGTGAGGTAGAGGGCCATTAGTGGGCCTTTTAGCCAGCTGGTTGGTAGCTGGTGGCTGGTGGCCGGTAGCTGGTGGCATGTGTGTGTGTGTGTGTGAAAACATTTTGGAAAAACTTAATTTCCAATTCAAATTGTAATAATTATAGCCATTAACTTATTATCTCAGCGCCACAGCGAAGCTCACAACGCCACTTTACCGTGCGCACCGAGCGCGCAGCACCAAGTGATGTCTGCTGCCGCTCTCCTTACTCGCGCGCCCCCTGTTTGTGTGTGATTGGAGCTTGCTTTACATGGCGTGTGGTCGACTATGGTACTTTGAGGCCTGAAATGAAAATGCCGCAGCCGTAAATCAGCAGTGATTTGCCCCGACTAATTCCTCTATATAACACACACACGCACACATGTACGTTCATACATTCTTCTTTATCTTTGCGGATATTTTTGGCCCGTTGCGGCATAAGTTTTGTGGCTAATAATTTTAACTGAATGGAATATACAATATTTATGAGCTTCAAATTGGCAGTGTGGTAGTTCATGGTAGTTCATGTATGTACCATATGTGTGTGTGCTACTATATATCCGCAGCATCGAGTAGTGATAAACAACTTCTACAGGGCTACATACATACAAACACACATACTTCAAAGCATTTTATTTCGACTGGCTATGAGCCTAACTAGTCATTCTCGTCCTTGTCATCCTACTCGTAGTCGTCGGCAGGACTATGGCCGAAATTAATGGGTAGCGGCGACGCACTTAATGAAAATGCGATGACTTCTTTTGATAATGCGGCAATTTATCATGAGCTTACTAAAGAAATGCAATCAAATGCACACACACACACACAAACACACACACACACATAAACTATGCATATTTTGACACTGCAGTAAACTCTCCAGCTTGGCCATTGGAGTGAGTCTCAATATATATTAGTTTTGAAAACAAGTGTCCTCATAAAGATATCACAAATAAATATCTCGCTTTCTTGTAGCACATTTTTGGATGTGTTTTTGTAGCCACAAAAAAAATTATGAAACGAAAAATACTGTTAGATTGGCTTATATAGTTTATTTGATTAAAAATCCAGCAATTTATGCTTTTGTCCTTGTCTGCTCTTAGCGCGCGCGTAAAATTGAATAAATATTAAATGACTCATCGGCTGATTACATCAGTCGGCAAGTGTTCACACATAGATGGCGCTGTCATCGAAAGGCTTAATAGCGACTGTACCGTCTCCCTTCTATCCAGCTTTTGTGAGGTGAATTACTCTAAAATGGAATCGTTGCGCGGCCTGGAAACGTGAGTATTATATATATATATATATATATACCAGGGGTGCTAGTTGAAATTTGCCGGTTTTTCTCGATAAAGAAAACACTTAATTTTCAGAGGAATCTCAAATTTTTTTTATTCAAAGTATTGACCATTGGTTTCTACACATTTCGCCCATCTCTCAGGCAAATTATGGATACCATTCCAAAAAAACTTTTTCTCTTTCGAGGCAAACCATTCGACGAGCCATTTTTCGACTTCTTCAAAATTAGCGAAGCACTGCTCTGCAAAGGAGTTTCCCATCGATGCGAAAAGGTGATAGTCGGACGGGGCGAGGTCTGGAGAGTACGGCGGTTGCGATAATATTTCCCAATTAAGTGTTTTTAATGTGTCTTTCACCAGTTTAGCGGTATGAGACGGCGCTTTGTCATGTTGCAAGATAACTTTGCCATGTCTTCGGGCCCATTCCGACCGTTTTTCGATCAACGCATAATTCAAATTGATCATTTGTTGTCGGTAGCGATCCGTGTTCACCGTTTCACCAGGTTTTAACAACTCGTAGTACACCACACCACACTGGTCCCACCAAACACAGAGCATTGTCTTACGGCCAAAGCGATTTGGCCTTGCAGTCGATGGGCCAGCTTCACCAGGGGAAAACCATGATTTTTTTCGCTTCGGGTTCTCAAAAGAAATCCATTTTTCGTCCCTCGTGACAATTCGATGCAGAAAAGATTTCCTTTCGAATCGTTGAAGCAGCATTTCACAAACGGTTTTTCGATTTTCCATTTGTCTATCGTTCAGCTGGTGTGGCACCCATTTTCCATACTTCTGGATCTTTCCCATGACTTTTAAACGTTGGCAAATTGCTCCTCGAGTCACATGTAGTGTTTCTGTTAATTTTTGTTGCGATTGGGTTGGATCAACATCCAATAACGTCTGCAATTCCTCGTCTTCGAACTTTTTCGCTACACCAGGATGTTCATTGTCTGTCAAATCGAAATCTCCACTTTTAAATTGACGAAACCATATCTCACATGTTCTAATCACTGGAGCATGTTCACCATAAGTTTCTACCAGCAACCGGTGAGCTTCAGCTGCTTTTTTCTTTTGATGAAATAAGAAAAGCAACGAATGCCGCAAATGCGATTTACTTGGAACGAAACTCGACATATTCACTGAGGTAAACAAATATGACGCTATTATTTTGGCGGAATGTGACTTGCGTATTTTTGTAGGTTAATGTCAATAGAAAAAAATTGCAAACATGCCAAATCATAGAAATTTATACATATTGCTAGCGACATCTACTAGTAAAACCGGCAGACTTCAACTAACACACCTGGTATACATATAGTATATTTCTTACCAAAATTGCTACCAGAATTGTTTAGCCATTGAAATACGCTTCACCGTTCCAAAAGCTTCGAAGATGATGATCACCACCACCAATGCGGCCGCTTAGATTGATGTGTTTGCACTTACCAATGCGGAAGTTAATTGTTTATGCATGACGAGTAACAATTATGATTGATCTAATGACTGCACATGCTGCGAGTATAAATGCATTAACTCGATAATGGATTAAATAATTTGGCCTTGTTGTTGTTGGTGGTATGGTTGTTGTGATTTATTGTGTTCTTTGGCCCACCCAAGAGCAGAGAAGTCGGCGATTGAAGTATTGAATTTAATGTCTATATGTACATGTATGTATGTGCATACATATGTATATTGTAGGTATATGTACATGCATGGTAATTTGCATCAAGTAAACAACCACATTTAACAACAACAACAACAGGAACAAATCGCACATTTGGCAACAAATCAACATTAACGTATAAACAAAAAAATCATGCGCTTGCAATTATCATTTTGACTTGATTTTGTTTTTTTATATTTTTTTTATTTTTGTTTTTGTTTTTGTGAATAATTTTCAAGTTATTTATGGCTTTTTATTACTATTGAAATAATTCCCGGAATTTTCATATTCATTTTGTAAACAAATTAAGTTACATACGCACGTGTAGGTATGCATGCATGTACGAGTACATATACATATGTAGGTTTGTGTATGTGTGTGTGTTTGTGTGTAGAAGTAAACAATTAAGATGTGAAATGCAATTAGTGAACTCAGTCTAATTGCACGTGTGCTGATCTCACCAGATCTGAGTATGAATAAAGTTAGGAGATGAAAGAAAACGGCGCTAGGGCATCAACCGTAAGAGGGGCCAGTTCCGGTACCACCTTCCTTCCAATACTGCTACCCTCAGAGGAGGCATCGCATTAGCATGGGTACATCTCTCCTGAGAAGGGGTTTTTCCCACCTGACGGCGCCCAGTTTTGAATTGAACAGTGGAGTAAAGAGAGATTATGAAACCTGATCCATAATCATCACAATGACATCTCGCGATGACTCGTTCTCAGTTCTTTATTCCATTCGGCCGCATCTTGAGGGTGGACTCCATCGGCATGCCAGTCACTTTCCCCTTAACAAAGACATATGTATGTCTTGGGGAGCTTGGGGACAACTTCATCGCCACCAAGTCGTCGCTTGGAGTTGTCTTGCAGCACCGGAAACCTTTCTATCATGAAGCAGATGGCTGCATCTTCCTCAATGGATTGAATAGCCAATCTAAAACCAGATCGCTCGAAGCGAGCAGTGTTCAGCTGAAAAACAAACCTGCCAAAAAGAGGTCCATAAGACCGTACGCCTGAAGACTTGCTGTAAAGAAGTCATACTCCCTCCGGGATCCTTCGGAGTACGACCTACTAAGCCTCGTCCATATAATGACATCTCCTTCCGGAGGGTCCCACGACTCATCCTCAGTTCTTTATTCTATTCGGCCGCATTTCGAGGCTGGACTCCACTTTCCCCTTAACAGAGACATATATCTTCGGGAGCTTGAGGACAACTTCATCGCGAACAAGTCGTAGCTTGGAGTTGATCTGCAGCACCGGAAACCTTTCTATCAGGAAGCAGATGGCTGCGTCATTCTCGACGGAGTAAGTAGCCAAATAGTGTTCCACTGAAAAACAAACCTGCCAAAATGTGGTCCATCAATGTACGCCCGCAGATTTGCTAAAAGAAGTCATGCTCCCTCCGGGTCTCCCAGCAATGTATTTAACTGGCGTAATTTAAGGACCCTTCGGAGTACCACCTACTTTGCCTTTTCCCGCTAGCCCCTTGATCCATCAATGGCCCTAACATTTGTCGCTTGAGGGAGTAGCGAGTCTTCTGCTTTTTGCATCATTTAGCGTCCTCTGGTGTTCGTAGACGTTTTCCTGTTTCTGAGTGCCCAATCCGGTGATAGCCCTTCTGGTAGTTTGACAGGTTCCGGCAGTCAGTACCTGCTATTTAGCGATACCGGAGTGTTTACCTGTTAGCAGGCTGGGAAGAGGGTTTAGAGGTCTAAAATTCGTACTCCTACCGCTGCGGGTGGATTTCCACATACATACGTGGGTACCACCTACAATATATCCAACGTGTAGACCTGCGCTCAGCATACTAAATTGAAGTCTAACCTTGTTGCCCAGGTGAGCGGCTTTGCAGAGAATATAATAGTTCCCGTTCTCTTCCTGCATTCAGAGACGCAGTCTGAAAGTCAATTTGGTCGCCCCATCCAACCCTCCGCCTTTTGCAACACGAGCTTGAGACCGATCAGAATACATAGAAGTCCCATGTCAGCATCTGTTTACCATTTAAATGTGTATATCATATGTCAGTTGTACTTGGCAGGGATTGTAACTCGTCACGAGAGCATCCATTGATCACACACTATAGCTCAGTTGGAGCATTTACTTAGAGAAAACTAAGCCTGGCAGCCCATTCAGCCTAGATAAGAAGGAAGTAAGTAAATTCCAGTGCTCCAGTCAATAACTAGGACCATATAGAGGAGTCCTTCTGTTGTAGGTGAGGGACTCTGCTGCCACCTACTGCCGGCAGGCACTTACGTATCGATAGAAAGAGAGGTACCGACTACACATTACTCTACCGTTGGGAGCACCCCAACATACACTTACTTGAAGCCGAGCCCTCCCTTAGATATATCAGGCAGGGAATACTTAACTACAAAGAATTCAAATCGGCACCACGTACAAGAACTGGTAGACTGGCTGTCTTACCGACAGGCTTTAAACGCCATTCACCGAGAGTCCGTTAACACCTTCTTGAACTCTCTTCCAGCGAACGGCATACCCTTTACAGACGAATGTCTCGAGAGTACCGCGTAATTCTAGTCGACTAAATTCCTACCTATCCAGACTTGATTCGGACATACCCAACGTATGTATATCCCGCAACTTACCTAAACCCTCTCTCCCCTTTGGTGCGCGTCCGTTGAAGGGGTACGTTTCCTGGACCTTCCGTTAGATGACCTCGATGTTCTAGACTTATCTAAATTCTCTTTCCCTTCGGGTCCGCGCCCGTCGAAGGGGTTCGTTTCCTGGACCTTCCGTTAGATAACCTCGATGTCCTAGACTGATCTGACATGCTCGTAAGCAGGATTACATTTGCCGATACAACAACAACGACAACATAGTTAGGTGTAATGGAATACAGTGACAGAACAAAGCGGTAATTCGGTCACTGTAGGCAGCCCATTTATCTTCTACGGAACCAGCTCTGAGCAAAGAAGCGATGTTCGTGTTTCGGTGTCTCAAAAGCACTCTCCGAGGGCAGGAAGAAATTTTATTTCGACTTAATGTTACCTCTACTCTGAAAGGAGCGGTTCCATTACCTCCTGCCCTTACTCACTGGCGTTTCTAACTGCCTGTGCTTCGGTGTACAGCAAACATGCAATTTTTAGCCATTTAATCGTGCCTCGGACAAACTCGAAGTCACACGCTCTCACACATACACACACACACACACACATTACCAAAGTCCAACGACCTCCAGTGGCGGCAGCATGGTCGGTGTTGGTGTCATTGCCTTCTCATTTTCAAAATCACCAACTAATCAGTACACACACCGCTGCCGCCTCTCCCAGCCCCGGTTCCCAGCTTTGTACAATGGCATTTAGCATTAAATTAAAAATCATCCCCCTTTTTCGTGCTGATGAATTTTCGGACGGTCTAACTCTGCCATTGTTATTGAGCTATTGCCACATTGCCGCCGCATGCATGATGGGGAATGATTTGTTGATATTTGTCTTGTTGCCTTCGTTCGTTTTTATTTTTGCAAATTCGGCTTTGTTTATGTCTGCTTCTTCTTCTCATTCTCCTTCTCCTTCTCCTTCTGCGGTGTATTTTATGGCGAAACGAAATGCATAATAAAATGAAATGCGAAACGAGTTGAGCAGACCTGAGCTGAGCTGAGCAGAGCAGAGTTGAACTCATGAGCTGCACCAAAGTCAAAGTAAAGCAAATGTTATTGCCTTTGTTTAGTGTTTTCCCGCCAAAGGTACTCGTAAAAACATGCGAGAGGTACATAGTAGACTGCCTGCCACACCGCCTCACCTCGCGTCGCCTCGCCTCGTCGAACTGAAAGGTGGTGTTATTGCGATTTAGCCGCAGACAATAACGTGCGACAAGTCGTAGGTCGGTTACGGCATTCAGCTTGATGCTTCTCGCTCCACGCTTGTTGGTCGGTTGTTGGCATGAACGTCGCAGCTGAGCGTGCTGCCGACGTCGGTATTTGTTTACCAACACAAACTGTTTTGAAAGTTCCATGGTGAGGGCGAAGTGGCGGTAGTATGATGCGACCGCCTGTAAAAGTGGTGGCTCGCTGGTGGCAAGCCGACTGAGTGCGGTGTGGTAGAGGTAAGTAGTAATCGCCGCCAATGCCCAAACCCTCGGTGTGAAGTCTCTGGATGCGCTCTTCGAACAGGGTGCACAGTGTCAAAATCAAAACGTAATTCGTTTTCTTTTGTTCGGGGCTTGTGTGAGTGTAAGGTAGTGTGGTGTTAATGAACTCTTTCCAAGGACAATGATCTACGATATGATATAGTGAAATTAAAGTGCTCCTTCTGCTAGTAATTGTTGGCTGTTTTAGCGGCCGAAAGAGACCAGTGGATGTAAGAAGAGACGAAAAGACGAGCAGTTGTATAAAGATATGCAGAGGCGGCTAAACATATGAGCAAGACTAAGCGGGGAGAGGGAAAGGAGGAGCCTGAAAAATGGTTGGACCTCTAGAGATTAGAAGCATAGTCGCCCCAACTGTGGGACGGAGAAGTGTATGGACCGTCTTCCCTTCTAACCCATATATATGTCTATCTCTTTCTCATATTGAACGACCGAAACGGGTTCTTTTCTTTCCCGCAGCCAGCGCCCCCGTGCGGCCATTTCATAGCTGGGCTCGAGTGCCAAAGCGATACCAAACAATAACAGAATCGACTATTCTGCCGACTCGTCAAAGTCAGTGGTGTTGGCAATAAAGCCATCCTCATCATCATCTCCATCATAATCAGCCACCAATTACATACATATATTGCATGTTGGCCGATCGCCCTTCTCATTTCAGTCATAAACCAGTGAGACAGACAACAGCTTGCAACCAGACAGCACATAAAAGCCGAACAACAACAGCAACAACAACAACAATGCGCATGCAAATGTCGAAATGCCAAAATTAAAAGACCACAACAACAACAGCAACAACAATTGCAATAAAAAGTCGTTAAATATTTTGTTGAACCTGATGTTCCGATGTTGTGACTCCTGGTCCAGTAGATCGAATCGCATAAAGCAGCCGCAGCCACAGCCGCAGCCACAGCCACAGCCACAGTCACAGCTGTATTTGCTCGCCGCCGCGCTGCGCCGCCGCCATATTCGAGTACAACAACAAACAATTGCCGTTCAAAGCATCTAATTCCCACATGTATCGTTCGTTCCGAACTGGCGATGTGTCTGACGGTTTGTTGAATTGGCAGCGTCGCCTACTGCCTTCTAATCGGTGTCATTGAACTTTTTCGCATCATAACTTGCTTATATCGGGTGGGAAAAAGCAAATCTGACAAAACCATATAAACAATAAACTGCTCTGTGATGTATTTTGTATTGACTGTACGCGAGTGCTCCACGTGTGAGTTGTTGTCAGTACTTTACGCTCAAATTCATTGGTTAGCGTGCCGCGCGCCCAAAAATGTGGCTGAGGCAATAAAAAAATAAATTTTAAAAGAAATATTCAGGACTCTACATCTTTAAGCCGAGACTGCAAGGGACCGAAGCTGAAAAACTCGTGATCCATTTTTATGCGGAAACTCTTAGAGAAGATAGGACTGGAACTCCTACTTCCTCGTTCCTCTTTCGGAGTTCCTCATTTCCTGTGGCTCCTCTTTCGGCAGCCACAGATACCCGAGATCTCAAACCCGCCGATGTGACAGATAAAATCCGTCTATGTGGTCAGTGCCGTCTTGCAGCAATTATAAGAAACATGTTGTTTCGGCGTGCTTGGACTAGAGGCAGAGGGAGTTAGAAGAGCCTGTTTTAGAAGACATATGTTTTCTAAGTCGGGGTTAAGTCTGGTTAGATAGGAATTGATTCTTTTACCTTATCCAGCCGAGTATCGTGTGGCAGCTCAAGTCCTTTTCGTCTGCTAAGGCTGGTTGTTACATTTCGAGCAAAGAGTTTATGAACGTGTTGACGAACTCACAGTGAATGGCATTAAAAGCTTGATCCGTAGCCGCTCCGTCCTACAAGTCGAACTCTCCATGCCTGATTTTTCCAGATGGAGTTTCAGTTTTTAATAGAAGTCTGTGAATATAATTGCTACGGCAAGATCCCAGCTTAGCTACCGATAGCTGGGAGAGGTTCATACACAGGTTCAATTTTGGTTAAATTCAAGGAATATCTAGAAGAGGCCATGCTGGTCCTCAGGTGATGGATAAAAGATGCTCTCGTCTTTTCAATTGTCTTCACTACTGCGCGAAAGGAGGCATGTCGGCTGATAAGAAAATTTTTGTTAGCGGTTTTTTCCCGGTTCTAACAGCGAGATCACTCTATTCAGTTGCCACACATCGGTTATTATCAAAGTGGTCAAAGCCAAATTAAGGTTTCGGTGATATTGTTGAGATATTCTGCTTCCGTTGGACCAAAGTGGTTTTAGCATCAGGCTGAAGCGTGATTATTGCTTCTCAGTAGAAGGAAACAAGAGAAAACGCGTTGATATTTGGTAGTTTCAGCCTTCGACGAGTCACTTGTTGGCTTTATATACTCGTATGTATGTCAATCGAAGGGTGTAATTTCGAGGAACCGGCTAAAAGAGTTCTCACACTTCTTCGTGTTCGACGAGGCGCATTCACCAAAATCTTTACCCCAGGTAAGGAAGCGAAGCTAATGGGTCTGTTAGTGAAGGAGGACCAGATGAAAAATTTCCGTAGTCTGATAAACAGCATAACTTTGCGACCTATGCTGGCTCTTATGTCAGACTTATAATTGTTACGAACGACAGTTTCGTTTTCTCGGCGAACGAAAAATGTTTCAACTTCAAAAAAGTTGACTGGTTCAACTACACGGAATTTACCTTTAGTCTTCAAATCTCAACGGACTTGATAATGACTTGACTGTGTCTCAAAGTTTGGTTGCACCCTTGGGGAGAGGTTTCAAGATCTCAAGTGTTCCGCTTATGTCTCGATGCTAAAATCCGCTACTTCGGCCAGTCGGTATGAATCGAGCGACTGTACTGTAGTAGAGATGTTCGTCAACAACAACGTCAGTTGGCGGCGAGCACTAAGACTACTGAAATTTTTCATCTGGTCCTCCTTCACTAACAGACCCATTAGCTTCGCTTCCTTACCTGGGGTAAAGACAAAGAAATCTTGTTGGCCGGCCGGTCGTAAACTAGGCTGCACCGATCTGGGCGCCGGGGACGAACGAGACGCAGACGAAGAAGTTACAGGTCTGTCGAAACACCGCCCTCAGTTCAGCGACCTCCTGATGTCGCCGGAGCATCACTTGCACAGCGAAGCATCTATGCTATGAGTTAAGGAGCTACCCCGTAGGGAGTACCCCAATAGGCACCTTATTGAACCTCCACCTAAGCACATCAGAAAGGAAGTATTTCTTATGAAGAGCACAATCCAGCAATACGTGCAATAACCGCTGGGCAGAACGACTTACAGACAAGCACTGCACGCCATTCACTAGGAGTCAGTCAACACCTTCAAAGACTACCTTCCCGTGAATGGCGTACTCGGAGCAAAACTAACACCTATTGCAGACAACGAGCTCGAGCTGCCACGAGAGACCCGCGTGACTCAGGCACAACTTGGGTGTGGAAATTGTAGCAGGTTAAACTCCTACTTATCCAGACTCGACTCCAGCATACCCAACGTATGACCCGCATGTGGAGAATCTCCGCACGACATTAACCACCTCTTCACATGCCCCCTTAACCCGACACATCTAACCCCACTCTCCCTTCTGGTCCAAACCCGTCGAAACAGCACGTTTCCTGGACCTCCCTATAGATGACCTCGGCGACTTAGATTAATTACGTCGGTCCTATGCGGGGTTAGTGAACCGCTACTACAACAACAACAACAATGCGGTTTCTGAATCACGCTCTCACAAAAGATTGTGTACTCTCTCTCTCTCTCTTGAGCTCTGTGTCTCTTTATATTTTGTCTAGCATTGAAAGTAAAAAATTTCACGTTTCGCCTGAAACCTCACCTGTTCGTAGGGATAAACGGTTCGAACTTTATTTTGAAAAGTTCTTGGCGCAAAAGTTCTTTCGGCTCAGTCTTTAAACTTTTCACTTCGGCGAAAATAAAAATAAAAGAAGAAATAAATAAAGCATAACTGAATATATGCTCTACATTTCGTCTTATCTTCTATCTCTATGTCTATGTCTATCTGTTTATTTGTCTAACAACTTCAGCGAAAGCTTTGAGAAAGTTCTTTCAAAGCTCACATAAATATATAAGTAATTAATTAAATGGCGGTTTTATACACTCTCTCTCCGCTGAGTCTCTACTTTTTCTACATATTTTTGTCAGTTTGTCTGTTGCACTGCAGACGTCTGATTTCGATTTTCACCCCACTTAAATAGGCAACCTTATTAAAAATGCGTCTTCTAAGTCAAAGCCGCCAAAGTGCTCTGCTGTACATACGGGCTGTGCGCCTCTCTGCTATCTGTCTGCCTGTCTGGATGTCAATATTTTCTTATTTATTGTGTTCTCCCTAAACGTCGCGTCTGCCATAAAAGTAAGTCTCCGTCTCACCGTCTGCAGCTGGTGCGCCAGAATCTTATTTCATTAGTTGTAAATCCCTAGACTTAGCGCGGAATTTGAGTTTGCGACGACGACAATTGTGTCACCGATTGCGTGTTATCAAGGTAGAAAGCAAGCCGGCTGTGTGGCATACGCTCGACAAGTCACAGACAATAAAGATGACAGAGAGGCGAGTGGCGAGTGGCGAGTGGCGAGGGACGGGAAACGAGAAAGCCTTGTTGTGCTGAGTTGAGGCCAGCCGAAAGTCGCATCGAGTGGCAAAAGGTGAAGCGAAAATGCAAACGCATTGAAAGTGAAAAGAGTCCCAACATCCCAATTTCTTCTTCTTTTTTTGTTTTTGTCATTTTTGCGCACAATTTTCCCGCTGAAATTTTGTATGCCAAACGTGGCTGGGCTGCTGTTTCTTTGTTGGTTTTCTTTGTTTATATAATCGCACATACATATTTCCCTTCTTCTTGCTCATCTGCCTTCTGCACGGTTTGCACAGTTCTTCTATTTTTCTGTTTAGCTTCTTTTTTGCTGACTTTGTAGCTCTCTGTGTGTGTTTGCTGTGCTGCTTGTTGTGGTGTTGTGGGTTCTGTCTGCGGTCCGTCTGGGGCATACATATGGCGCATTGCGTAAAATCACAAAAAACAAAAAAACAAAGCAATTAGACGCATCAGGAGAATCTCGATGGAGGTTTGGTACGTGTATGGCATTTGGTAGTGTCTTTGGGTGGCCTGGTAGGCAGTAGGCTCTGGCAGCTTTTGTGATTTTACTATGTTCAAGAATTTAATGTCAGTTAATGTTTAAATAAATAACGGTAATTGTTGTTTGATTTTAATATCAGGGGCTCTGTAGGACAAGAAGAATTACGTAACTTACTTCAGATTCACTTGTTGACTTGTTGTGAGAGGAGAGAGATATCAGAAGGCTTGTTAAAGGCTTTTCAAAGCCTTTTGTGTGAGTAGGGATCACAGAAGATATCAGATCAGAGAGATTAAATGCCTCTCGAAGTCTTTTGTGAGAGGAGGAACCTCAGAAGATAACAGAAGGCTTCTTAAATGCCTTTTAGAGCTCTTTGGGACAGGAGGGATCTCAAAAGATATCAGAAGGCTTTTTAAATGTCTCTTAAAGAAGACATTATAAGATTTCTTAAATGCCTCTTAAAGCTCTTTAGGAGAGGAGGGACATCAGAACATATCAGAAGGCTTCTTAAATTTCCCTAAAAGCGTCAGTTCAGCTTGGGAGCGATTGTTTCGGCTAATGAATCCGCCTAGTAGTGACTGCCTAATTGAAAGACAAAAACGGGTACGTCCAAAATATCGGAAGCGGTTGATATGTTTGACTTGGTTGGGGTCCTCAAAAGTTTCATCCATCGAACGAAATGGAGCTGACAAGTTTTTTGGAGGACGTAGGATATCTACTGACCTATGTGTAGCTCTTAAAGTAGCCAGACAACTCTGAAATCTCTGGAACCCAATGACAGAGCAGTTACCCCTGTGTGAGTGTTGGTCTCTTGGCGTTCTTAAACGTTTAATTCCAACCCAGTTTCATCAGTCGCCGATGTTAGACAGAAGTTCTTGACTTCTGCAACGAGACTAGTATCATTAGGTCGGAATATGGTCTGCTGTTATTAATAGAGACGGAAAAGGGAAGAGGAAGAGAGATAGAGTGAGAGAGAGAGGAAGAAGGAGAGATAGGGAGGGAGAGGAAGAAGGAGGTAGAGGAAGAAGGAGAGAGAGGAAGAAGGAGAGAGAGGGGAAGAGAGAAAGAAGCAGAGAGAGAGAGAGAGAAAGGAAGAAGGAGGGAAAGGGAGAGAGAGAAAGAGAGGAAGAAGCAGAGAGAGAAAGGAACAGAGAGAGAGAAAGAAACAGAGAGATAGAGAGAAGGAGAGAGGGAGAGGAAGAAGGAGAGAAAGAGAGAGGGAGAGGAAGAAGGAAAGAGAAAGGAAGAAGGATGGAGAGAGAGAGAAAGGAAGAAGGAGAGAGAGAGAGAGAGAGAGGAAGAAGGAGGGAGAGAGAGGGAGAGAGAGGAAGAAGGAGGGGGAGAGAGAGAGAGATAGAGAGAGAGAGGAAAAATGATTTATATCATTGCTGGTCTTCTTAATATGCTGTATTTAGTAGAAAGGCTGATTGATTTGGTGTCACTTCCGTTGTCTTCTGTGTGGGTCAGAAAGAACCTGTAAGACATACTTTGGCCACCGAATGTCTTCAACAGTAATTGTATAAATCCGAAGGAACATGAAAATAAAAGACACCTTCTGTCTCTGCTTCGTCTATATAGGTTAGACCAGAAGATACGTGAAACTAAAAGGTACTGGGTAACTGGTTGTCCAGGTTCATTTCATTCCAAAAGAGCTGTACAGTTCAGAAGAAACAGTTGCCCATTTGAGCAAAACTCCACACACAAGAACAAGTCGAGAGACATTTTGCCGCCACAGAAGATAAACTTTTACCCGAAAAAGACTAAACAGTCGATAATTCTGCAGAAACCAAAAAAAGTAAAAATAACCCAACTTGGCGCCAATCAATAATAAGCTTCAATAATTCTTCTCTTCTGCTAATGTACAAAAGTACCCCCATACACATATATACGAGTACATATGTACAATGCGTAGTGCAAAATTTCGATTTCGATTTCAAACGGCGCAGACAAAACCAAGTACGAGCGAAAAAAAAAACATTCTAGAAAATCTCAAGGCCACAGAGTAGCTGGGTGTGTGCAAAAACTTATGTAAGTGGGCCGACAAGTGGCAGGTGGGTAGGAGCCATACGTATCTCAGAGAGCAACAGCAGTCTTGCTTTGACAGAACCAACGCCCAACAAGACCACAAGCCGCCCGCCCCATGAGCCACCAGTCAGTATCAGCCTACTCGTCAGCCCACTTGGAGTTTCAAGCTCTGTTGTTGTTTTTGTGTGGATATTCCTTACTGGCATTGATGCTGTTAACCTGAAACTTTGAAGGTCACTGACTGCTCCAGAAGCAGACACAGGCAGTGTGCGCAGTCTTTTTACGGTCATTCCACATACATACATACATACATACATACATACATACATATGTACATAGGTACATTCATCGGTGTGGACAATAGTGATTTGATGGTTTTGAAATGGAGGTGCTGAAAGAAATTGCGTTGGTTAGACTTAATAAATTACACGACTGAGTATATAAACAACAACAACAAAAGTAACAATAAGTATGTTTATGACTTTTTCTTCGGTTATATATTGTATATTTATGTTTGTTGGTGGGTCATGTACGAGTATTTTGGGCCTACTTGAATTTTTACCCACGACTGTCATACAAATATACGAGGGGCTTAACAAAAATTTGGTGAGGTGACCAGAAAAAAAAATTTAAAAAAATTCTTTTTGTATTTATTCGTAATCTTTGTCCTTTTTTAACCTCTCTACATAATCGCCATTGATTTCAATGCATTTCTTAAACCTAGAGTTCCACTTCTGAAAATAGTCTTCAAAAGCTTTCAAAGCCGAAATATCTCCTGTTATCAAACAAACAGTCATCGCATTCGTGACTCGGCTCCCACGTCACTTTTGACAGTCATAACTTCGAGGTCGTGGATAATTTTGTCTATCTAGGGACCAGCATCAACACCAATAATAATGTCAGCCTTGAAATCACTCTTGCCAACAGGTGCTACTGAACTACTACTACTACCTACTACCGAATAGGCAATTGAAAAGTGAACTCCTCTCTTGGCGAACGAAAACCAAACTCTACAAGTCGCTCATCAGACCCGTCCTTCTATATGGCGCCGAAGTGTGAACGATGTCAACATCTGATGAGTCGGCTCTAGGAGTCAATCGTGGGTCTTCGTCAATTTTGGACTTCACTATAGGTACAGTGACGTCATCAGTGGAAGGTTTTGGCCGACCTTCTCGTGGCTCGTCCTCTGCGAAAAAATGTCTGGTCTGAAACCTTCGGAACTACTGAGAAATGGTCTTTAAAGACGCTGCAATCGTTCCATATACAATTTGGCATTCACTGAATATTTGTATTGGCTGTAAATTACGCCGAAACCCGAAGAGAATCACATTGCGAATTTCTATTTGTGTTTTTGGTGAAATTTCGTCTGATTTATCCTCAGCTATATTGGATTTTCTCGTCTCCTTTTAAGCCGCTTGTACTAAAATTTGAAAGGAAGTCTAATAAAGTAATTGGAAAGCATTTGGTATTTTTAGATTTAACAAAAACATATTGAAAGTCCCCAACTGACCGAACTTTTGTTAATTCCCTCGTACTTTCATACATCCAACCATTCGTCCTTACGTTGCCCTTGAAAGCGCAGAGCGAAACAAAAAAAGAAAAAAAATATAGTATGTACGAGTAGACATTTGTCTCTCACTCCGCGTGACAATCTCCGTTGGGCGGCTGGTATGGGTTGAGTCCGTTTCGGTAGGCTGGTATTATGTGGGTATGGTAAGGAATTTCACGGCGCGGCGGGTTCAAAAAGGTGCAAGCAATAAATGCTTGTAATGACTGTTCTATACGCAAAAACTTACACGTACATACACACATATATATGCATGTATATACAAAGATATTTTATTGCTTCAACATCCTCCTCATCCTCCCCCTCCTTCTCCTGTCACAGGTTCAAAGTTCGACTGGTTGCGGCATAATTTGGACAGATTCCTTTTGTGTGTGTGTGTGTGTGTGTGTGTTTGTGTGCGTGTGTGCGTGTGTGCAATAACTCTTCAATACGGTTGATTTAAGCACTCTTGGCATTTGTAACGGTGTATCGGTGTTCCTCAACAATGGTTTGGGTCACAACCTTGAGAAGTCTTGAAGTCTTTATGTGGCAATCGTCATTATTTATATTTATTGATGCTGATTTTATGTTTTATTTATGGCCACAGAGGATAGTAAGCTTTGGCTTGAAGAGTTCGGTGGCTCTTCTGTTGGTGGCGAGTGCCATTTTTGATAGACATTTATTATTATTGAATTATAGTCTGAATGGTGAAAAGGTTGTGGTGGCAAGTGAGGCTTAACTGAACTGGTAATCAGCTACTGGGTCTTTAAATATATATATATATATATAGGATGGCTTGGGATATATTCATCAACATTGTCCGACATCAAGAAGACAGACGGGACCTTATTTTAAAAGGAATAAAACACTTCACTGAGACCCCGTAAACGCAAAACTCAACTGTAGGGAATACATTGAAAGCAGGACCAATAAATCGCTCAGAATTTGGAATACCTGCATCGACTTAGACGACGAAGAACGACCCGGACAGCCAAAAAAATTTCAAGACGAAGAATTGGAGACATTGCTCAACGTAGATGCATGCCAGACGCGAAGAACTTGCCAAAGTATTAGGAGTTGATCAAGCAACCGTTTCCAGACGATTAAAATCATTAGGATTCATCCAGAAGCTTGGAAATTAGGTGCCTTATGAACTAAAGCCAATAGACGTCGAACGTCGATTCTGCATTTCGGAAATGTTGCTTCAACGTCACCAAAAGAAGTCATTTTTGCATAGGATTGTCAGTGGCGATGAAAAATGGATTCATTATGATAACCCAAAGCGCAAGAGATCGTATGTGAAGCCCGGCCAACCATCGACATCCACGGCAAAGCCGAATATCCATGGTGCCAAGGTTACGCTATGTATTTGGTGCGACCACAAGGGTGTGCTCTATTATGAGCTATTTAAATCGGGTCAGACGATCAATGGGGACCTCTACCGAAAACAATTGTTTCGTTTGAAAAAGGCCATCGCGGAAAAACGACCAGAATATGCGACCAGACACGAATCAATAATTTCTCATCATGACAACGCTCGGCCACATGTTAAATATTATTTGGGAAACAGTGGGTGGGAAGTTCTACCTCACCCGCCTTATAGCCCAGACATAGCACCTTCCGATTACCACTTGTTCAGATCAATGCAGAATGCCCTCACCGGAGTACGCTTCACTTCAGAACAGGGTATCAGAAATTGGCTCGATTCTTTCTTGACCTCCAAGCCGGAGAAGTTCTTTTAGGATGGGATCCACAAACTGCCAGAAAGATGGGCAAACATCGAAGCTTCCGACGGGCAATACATTGAACATTAAATGTGTAACAATTTTTTCACAATAAAGTCTTAATTTTCGAAAAAAAGACCGCATGAATTAATGCATACACCCAAGCAGCGCTAAGAGCTAGTCGCCTAAATGATCTAGAAAATCGGAATCGGAATCTAAAAAAGCGATCGAGAAACTGAAACCGTCTGCTGGGTAGATGGATAGATGTCAGCTACTCCTTGCCTAGCAGGAACAAATGGGCGGAAGGTTACAGTCAAGATATCCATATCTGTACTGATCGGTCTGAGTTTGAGGCAAACGCAGGTGCGCGACTCTTCTTTGACCACATCCCAGGGTAGCTTAAAACTCAAGGACTATAAATCCATCCTCAAAGCAGAGAGAGATTGTGGGCATTAACAAAACTTGCAAATAGGCATCCGCTTTAATGGGAGAACCTATCTCAGATTTCTGGTAAAGCAATTAAGACAATTCAAGATCCAAGGTCCCAGAATGTTACTCTGATCACAGGTCAGACCGATGTAAAAGACAATGAAACGGCGAACGAGCCGCTGGTGAAGTGGTATCGGCTGAGTTCAGAGAATGTAGTGAAGATGACGAAGAGCTGGAAGACTTTGTGAGTGTCCGACCTTCAGCCGATTGAGATATCTTATCAAGCAGTAGCCTCAAAGAAAAGCGTATAAAGTCTTGTTTCATTAGGATCTGACTTCCGTGTTTTGTGGAGTCTTCTATAACATATGTCTTAAAGATGGCTTCGGGCAAGTGACCGCCGTGTTTGGCTCGAATAAATTCTAGCCGAGAGCTCAAATTTTCCACCATTCTTTTAGGCAGTTAAGGCCGCATGTTGGCAATAATTTGGCGAATATTATCTACCAAGGCTTGAATTGTCTCAGATCCACATAATCCCACAAAAAATTGTCTAGCGATGTTAAATCGCATGGTTTGGTAGACCACTACACAGGTCTACCACGCAAGATAATGCGCTCACTAAAAGTTTACTTCAAATAAATTGATTGCTTCGTTGGCTTTGTGGCATGTACCGTCGTCTTGTTGGTACCAAAGGTCGTCCCCATCAACATCCTCCAATTCAGACACGAAAAAGTCATTAATCATGACTCTACAGCGTTCCCCGCAGCCGCGGTAGCCGATTGGTTAACATTGCGTACTGACATTCCGAAAGCTCGGGTTCAAATCTCGGTGCCATCAACATCCAAAAGTTATGGAAAATTAATTTAAAAAAAAAAAAAAATAAGTAAAATTTTCTAATTGTGGTCGCCCCTCGGCAGGGAATGTCCACCCCTCCGAGTGTATTTCGGATATGAAATAAAAGCTCCTCGTGAAAAAAACCATCAGCCGTTCGGAGGCGGCTTAATATAAACTGTAGGTCCCTCCATTTGTTGGAAAAACATCAAGACGCAAAAACCACAAATTGGAGGAGGAGCTCGGCCGAAAATCGCTTCAGCGATTGTTGAGAACAATGGCTTGCGGATTATCATCACTCCAAATGCGCCAATTTCGTTTATCAACGTACCGAAAGTGAGCTCCATCGCTGAACAAAAATTTCTTGTAGAAATCGTTATCAGTGGCCCGAGTTTTTTGATCCCATTCAACGAACGTGCGACGCGCTTGATATGTGTTCGCGAGTTAGATTTTGTAATCCCGCAAAAACCAAGATCCTTCCGCAAAAACTTCCATAAAGTGGATAGCCAAAGCTCCAGTTGTTGCGCGCAATGCCGGATGGGGCCATTCGGATCTTCTTTTTTCGATACCCTCCTCCTCCACAGCAGCAATAACGTCTACGGTGCACATGGTACGGCGACTCTGAAAATGCGCGTTATACACTAGAGTAAACGTGATGCGAAACCGTTCCATGATTGCCCGAATTACGGGTATCGCAGGGAGCGTATCAAACCATTTTTGTAAAAAAAAAAAAACGGTTGGAGATCAGTAAGCTAACTCAGAGTGACCTGCTTACGAAACAAAAACTTTAACTGCCTCGGTCTTAGAGTTGCCCAAATTTTCGGTCGTTCGGTCTGCCGTTGATGTTGATAAATTCAAACATTTTTATCTTTCTGTTTTCACAATCTCCCTTTCGGTCGGTCATTCGCGTGGCTACAGTAAAAAGGCGGGCACTTTCGCTGCCGCAGTCAGCCGCGCTTGATTGCGGTGTGGCAGCCTCGTCGTCGTCGTCGGAGGTCTGTTGTTGGTAAACAAACAAAGACGCAGACACAAAAGCAGTAAAAAAAGAGGCCAGCGACTGTACAGACAGACAGAATGAGGGGAGCAAAGCAAAAAGGTTCAAAACAAACACAAACACATACACTCGTACATACATACATAGGTATGTACATGAGTCTGGCTGAGTATTTGCTTTGTTGTCGACGCGCCATCTGCAAAACGGCAAAAAAAAAAACAAAAACAAAAAGCTGTAACAGAAAAAAGGCGAAAAATGGAAAAGAAAATAGAAACCCAAACAACTTGTGTCACAAGCGATGGCGTCGGGCGGCAGCGGCGACGTTGGCGGGCAGGTGGTTTCATGTGTGGCTGCGGCTGCGGCGGCGGCTGTGTGTTGCTTCGTGCAACATTTACAATTGCTACCACTTATGCTGCTGTTGCTGCTCAGGTTGTGCGCACAAACACACGGTTGTTGTAGTTGTTGCTATTACTCGCTGCCATGCGTTTGTGCTGGTGGTCACCGGGTATTGTGGTCGGATCACTGTTTGCTGTGCACTTATGCGTGCCAAAATCAACATACATACATACATATGTACAAGCAACAACAACAACAACAACACATTAGAGCAGCAACACCTTTATATGCGCCACACCGTGTTGTATTCGACAAATAGCACAAAATTGGCGGGAAGCTCAGAATTGGCGCGCTTGGGCGTTCATTACATTTCATTTGAAGAGACGAGCCGAGCCCAGACGAGACGAGACGAGACAAGACGAGACGAGACGCGTTGCAATGCGTCCATTCACCCTAAGCGCTTTAGTTCAACGACGTTGTCTTTTTCGCTGTTGTAGTTGTGGCTGCGGCTGCCGCTGCTTTTGCTGCTGCTGTACGAGTTTATGGCTTTTTTATGTACTCACTTTTGGTAGTACCGAGTTCTAGTAGTTGGAGCAAGTAGTTGTTTGTGCAAACCGCTGCTGGTTCGTGGTTGGTGGCTGATGGTTGGTGGCTGGTCGATCTTTAATTTAGCTGCTGTTTAGTTTGTTGTTGTTTAAAAACATTTACCAAGCTGACGAGCGTACGATTTACTTGTCTGTCGTGGTTCTACATGTGGTTTTTGGTTAAACTGTTGGCAATACTGTTGTCCTAAACCCAGTGGGTAATCAGGCGATAACAACTCACTCGCTGTCCTTTCCGTACCTTTCTTTGTTGCAGATCTGTATTAAGCTCACTTACTCATAACGCCACAGTAGCCAAGTGGAGAGTGCCGAGTGAGCACCGTGCCGGGGAACCATGTGTTGGAGACAGAGCAGGGCAACATCTGAAAAGTTTTTATCTTAATATGTTCGTGTCTTTACAGGAATTGTCAATACCATAGAGAGGGTTTTCTTGACAAGAAAAAGAAACCCCCTTGATCTCCTTCTTAACAACATAGGTTCCAAGAGACTTCGGCTAGTAAGCTCACAGGCCGGACCTCAGTTTTCAAATCCTTCAAATCGTTTAAATCTTTCGAAGAGACGTTAGAGTCGATTTTTATGAAGACTGCTATCAGGCTACAGTTTTGAGTAGTAGATTTAAAGCTCTTGTAAGGTTTTTTGTGAATCTCTACTGACGGCTTGGTTCATAGATGCAGTTCGGCTGCACGGAACAGAATTGGATTGACAGGTTACCGCCTAGTTTGATCAATGTCCTACCTCGACGCACCCTGACTCGGCCTTATTCCTCTAATAAACAATAGCGCCCCAGTCGTTTCTTCTCTTTCTCTTTCTTTACTTCCACCAGTAGGTACGACATCTAAAACACTTAAACAATCTTGAGTGGACCCTTTCGCTTAGTTTCCTTATCTAGTCAGGAGAGGGCGAACCCATAGTAAAGCACGTATTCGACAGCTGTGGCAGGGCCATCGCTTACAGGTGCACTCGAGACGCACACATAATCTTTGATAAAGGGAATCTTTGGTCACATTGTTGTTTTCTTCCCTCAAGGCGTGAAAATCTCGACAAGACATTCGTCCGCCGAGTTGAACGATCGGGCTCTCTCTAACCACAAACCAAAAATCAAATTTCCACCTCTTTATATGGTCCCTACAGTACATATGACAAGTACCTGATCTCTTGATAGGCGTTAAGTCCGCCATAATTCTTAAGAACCAGAAATTCCAGCTGAATGCCCTCAAATCCTAACCGAGAAAGACGTACATTGTAGCTAGATTCTCCACGCAAAACACATTTATATCGCTTAGAAATACCAAGTGAGGCCAGGTCACTCTCCACCTGATCCCTCCAACGGAGTGGAGGTCTTCCTCTTCCTCTGCTTCCACCAGCGGGTTCTGCATCGAATACTTTCAAACGACTTTCGGACGACATGACCCAGTCAGCGTACAGCGGAACTATGTCAATGTCATCATATGGCTCGTACAGCTCATAGTTCCATCGTCTGCGGTATTCGCCGTAACCAATGCGCAAAGGACCACAAAGCTCTCTCGAAGACTCCCAAAGCCGACTCATCAGATGTTGTTATCTTCCACGCTTCTGCGCCATATAGTAGGACGGGTCTGATGAGCGACTTGTAGAGTTTGGTTTTCGTTCGCTGAGAGAGGACTTTACTTTTCAATTGCCTACTCAGTCCGAGGAAGCAAGGATTTCCAGGCTGACATTATCATTGGTGTTAATACTGGTCCCTAGATAGACGAAATTATCTACCACCCCGAAGTTATGACTATTAACAGTCACGTGGGAGCCAGGTCGCGATTGCGATGACTGTTTGTCTGATGACAGGAGATATTTCGTTGGCCCACGTTCACTACCAGACCCATTTCCTTTGCTTCCTTATCCAGTCTAGAGAAAGCAGAACTAGCGGCGGGGTGATTGAGGCCCGTAACGTCAATATCATCGGCGTCCGCCAGCAGCTGTACACTCTTATAGAAAATTGTACCTTCTCTATTCAGTTCTGCAACTCGTATTATTTTCTCCAGCATCAGCAGTGCTGCTTAAGGTCAGTTTACACAGCCGGATAAGTTTTGCATGGATACCAAGTTTAGACATAGCGTGACTGTGGGATCGCCCTTTTTGTGGATTGGGCAGAGTACACTTAGGTTCCAATCGTCGGGCATGCTGTAGTATATCGGTGAGCTCCTGAACCGGTTGTGTGGGAAGGACTCAATCCTCTCTATTAACCATGGCCCGTGTGTGATTACTGCGAAATTGGATATAGCCTTGCAGCTGCATACCCGAAAGAAGAACCACATGCCATTGCAGCTCAGATAAAGACTTTAAAATGGAACTGGAATTGAGTGGATCCTTTCGTACGCTGTCATTCTATCACAAAGCCTTTCATTTCCGTGGATATTACCATCGTTTTTTATTTTCTAACTTTGTGGAGAGCTTTCAGGCTTCAAGGCTCCGTAGCTCCCATCGAGTAAACGACACGTACATAGCCGGCTGGCCGGATTCCTACTTATTGCTGTGCTTTTCTTATGTTCTCTGCACTTTAAGTGGTGCTGTAAAACGATTAATTCCGGAGTAATTTTGTTTTTGAAATCTTTCTATTGTTGTTGTAGTTTTATTATTGCCATTTTCATATTACTGATGATTTGGTTGATGACCGTAATATTGCATTGATGGTGAATTTGACTTGGCTGTGCGGTCGGCATGCCGGAGCGCTGCTGTACAAATATATTTACAAACATACATACATATATACATACATACGTATACATATGTATGTTAACTAATGAGTGATAAAGTTGATGATTATCGCTGTGATGAGTTTGTTATTCTTCATCTTTTTCCACTACTTCTTCTTCTTCTTCTTCTTGTATCTGGCTTCCTGTTGTTGAATTTTTATGCATTTATTTACTGTATATTGTTGTTGTTGTTGTTGTTGTTGTTGTTATTGTTGACGTTTGGTTGATGAGAATCGAGGAATATTTTAACGACTTCATGTGATCGTAAACATATAAATATATATGTATGTATGTATGTATATACAATATATGCCACAGCAGTAAGTGCAATAATCGCATTTGCAGCTAAAATAACAATAACAAAGTACTTAGACCTAAATGTATGTATGTAAATACACGAAGAGCTTGTTATGACGGGCTGCAATTTTCAAAAACACAGTGGATAGTATGAAAAATATATGTATGTATATACAAGGGCATTGACAAACGTTCGGTAAGCTGACCAGAAAAAAAACTAAAAAAAAATCTTTTTGTATTTATTCGTAATCTTTATCTTCTCTAAATAATCGCCATTGATTTCAATGCATTTCTTAAGCCTATATATCCACTTCTGAAAACAGTCTTCAAAAGCTTTCAAAGCTTTTTAAGCTTATCAAGTTCAGCACTAACCGCATTAATTATCCCCTCGTTGCTATTGAAGACCTTTCCATTTAAATTTTTTTAATTTTTGGAAATAACCAGACATCATAAGGCACTATAACCGGGGATTATGTTGCTGGACGTATTTCTTCGATCCCAGAGATCACAATAAAATTACTGGTTATTTCAGCAGTGTGGGATGGCACGTTGTCACGATGTAAAAAGTAGCGCCGCAAATCCTCTTTTTTCATGTTTTCGAACAAATTTTTGAAAACTTTTGGTAAGCACTCTTCAGTGTACCATTTCGCAGACACCGTCTGATCCTTTTCCAGTGGAAGAGCGGGTATGATTTTAGATCGGGTGAAGTAAACTGACTTCATTACTTTTGCTGTTGATTTTTGTTGCTTAGATTTTACGGGTGGGTTTGCTCCTGTTGGGCTCCATAACATGGACCGCTGTTTGGTATATATAGCACCAAAATTCGTCACCAGTAACAACTTTACTAAAGTCGCTAGACTGACCATTTTCGAATTTGTTTAGGAAAAATTGAGCAGATTTCTTCGTGTATCCCAGATGTTTACTTAATATTCGCGATACAGCCATGGCATTCAAGCCCAATTCATTAGCAATTATTTCTTGTATCAGTGGCGGGTCTTCGTCAATTTGGACTTCACCAGAGCTACAGTAACGTCATCAGTGGAAGATTTTGGTCGACATTGTAGGAGCTTCTCTTTTACGGAAAAATGTCCGGTCTGGAATTTTCGGAACCACTCAGAATTAGTCTTTAAAGAGGGAGCAATCGCTCCATATGCCATTTGGCATTCACTGAGTGTAAGTTACGCCGAAACCCGAAGAGAATCACATGGCGAATTTCTATTTGTGTTTTTGGTGGAATTTCGTCTGACCTATCCTCAGCTATCTTACGTTTTCTCGTCTCCACATCTGCATTGAGATGAAAAATTTCAGTTTCAACAGGTTGGAGAAGGGTTTCTGTCCGTAAACTCAGTTTACTGTGGGCATCAGTCACCAGGTCACCTCTGTGAGTATGCTCCGGTCTTGAGACCTTCTTTAAATCACCGCCTGTTTTTCATTATCCCCATCGGCAAGTTTCAATCAAGTACTTCATACTTACGAATTTCGGCGTCTCTCTGTCTCTATCCTCAAATACATACCTTTCGTTTCTCTACCCAATTCTCGGTATCTATTCCACCGCGGAGGTGTTTGGTCGATCGTAAAGTTGGAAGGTGGGTCGGCTGATTCTTTTATATTACTACCTCTTCTTTTGATCTAGGGGAAACCACTAGTCCCAGTGGAAACTGTACGTAGTTAGCTCGAAATGTCGTCTAACAGTTCTCTTATACCGAGTTTTTGATGTGTGCTCACAGAGGTGCAAGCCGAGTAAAGATCAGTTTGGCTGTCTGTTACAGCAGATTTTCGATTTGAAACCTTTGTTCATTTCATTCTACCAGCGTTCTTTGCTGGCTGCGCATCTTTGCTACTACAAGATAGTGGTGAGAGTCGTTGTTGGGTCCTCAGAGTGCACGCGCGTCAAGAACCCTGAAGACATGCCATCAGTCCATCAAAACAATTAAGATCTGGTTGCGAGTTTTTCAAGTTGGAGACCACCAAGTTGTTAGTAGTTAGTTTTTGTGCTGTAATCTAGTACTACAGACAACCATATTTTCAAACACGGTGAAGTCGATGGACCTCAACCCATTTATAATGTGTCGTTGTGGGGGTAGAATTTTCAGACATTTATGCTGAAGAAGATTCCTGCTCTAACCACACGGGCATTAAATATGCGAGCCTAATTTTGACCTCGTGGTGAAGACAGCTCGCATAAGTACGCTCCAGCCACTCACAAAAGTCGGCCTTAGTCAGCTCAACCTTCTCTTCCGCTGATGCGTTAGCGCAACTTAGTGACGTGTTGAAGAGCTTCGCTTCGAAGCGGATTGTGGCGAGACATCCATCCACCAGGATAAATGCCAGGACTTGCCGACTCCGTCCGCGAACTCGATACCAAATTTGCACTCCTTTATGTATACACTGTAGTAAATATCACAAGCACCTATTGGTTTTCGTCCTGATACCGTCCACAACAATGTTTGAACGACGGTAACAGCAGCCTTTAGTCTGACGAGAACTTGAACCAGCTGAACAGGCGCTCCGTCACAATTAAAAAATCCTACATTTCATTTCTACGTAGTGGGTCGGGATCCCAGCTCAGCACCAGCAAATAGTTTTAAATTTTGTACACATTTTTATAGCAAACCACTTGCATACAAACTGACGCCCGCTCGCTGGCACACAGACGGCTCCACTAAAGCTTTTTCTCTTTTATCCATGACTTAGTACTTCACTTCGCAGGTTCCATCTCTTTCCAACAACGAAGCAGCTATAAATGCAAGCCTAGAAGAAGGACTACTCACTAAATGCTATAACTCACATAGCACCGTCAAGTCAAGTCCTCACCAAGGAGAGAATGTTTTGTGGTCGGTAAGTTTTATATAATTTAACCTTAAGAAATTAATTCAGAGGTGGAATACCAGACTTGACTGTTCAAGGAGGTAGCTACATCAGGTATAGCTTCGTGTTAAATAGACGAGAAACTACAGAGCTTTTAGCCGTGAATATTGAACACTGCGAAGAGATGAGTATAATGATGTGGGTTTCTTTGTAACAGGGATTTAGTAGGACTCTTCGACTTGTGTTGTGCCTCGAAATCTGTTACACCCCTTTACGTAAGATGTGTATTTATTTGTCAGTTAAACGCTTGTCCCATCACCAAAACTGACAGCAGAGTGAAATGAAAATTAACTTGCGTTATAGTCATCAGTCTGGTATGCCAAAACAGAACCACTAGCGGAGTATTAAACAGAACAGATTTTAATGAAAATAAAATTGTACGAAAATATCAAATAAATATGTGCGAGTATGTGGGAAATGCGTCTGCCTATGCCGGGCTGTCACTTCTGTCTGTCTGGGTATGCGTCTACGGTCTACGCTGACAGTTACACCAACCAAATAAATACGCGGAATTCTACAATGGGGAGCAAACGAAAGCCATACGTACATATGTACATACATATATCACTCGCGGCACATACGCTGCAGATAAGAAGAAAACACAGTATGGCAGGTTCTTAGTATCCCCACAGTTGGGAAGCCACCAATTACCTACCGGGCTCCTCGAATCTCTCATCGCCTGCCTAAAGCCTATTAATAACCTTTGAATCGTCACTTAACTCAATATATTATTAATTTAGTAATCAAACGAACGCAAAGGCAAAGAAATTTATTACGCAGCAAACGCTGACACAGACAGCTAGACAGACGACAGACGGATAAGCGTATAATCAGGCGTAATGGGTGGAAACCGCCGATGTTGTGGAATAACTTCTGTTGTCATGTGAGTAAAGTGTTTATCAATACTTGAGAATTATTTATGGTAGTTCGCTTAGGGGGGTTGTTTAGAAGCGAAAAGGGGGAAGGAGAATATTATAAATTTAAGCTCTGTGGCTACTGCAGGCACTGCGGGATTTTTAGTAAAGTAGCTATGACTGGCGGACGCAATAGCCGGGTGAGTAGCACTGCGCGCTGCCTTTTTGAGGGTCCGGATTCGAGTTTTGATTCGACCAATAAGCAAAGTCATAGAAAATTAATTTTGATAACTGCGATCGCCCCTTAGCGGAGAATGTCAAGTCCGCCGTATGTATTTCTGACATGAAATCAAAGATCCTGAAAACAATTCGTCGGGTCATTCGAAAGGAGCTTAGAATGAACTGTTGGTCCATGTATTTGTTGGGAAAAAACCAAGACGCAAACCACTTCGGCCGAAAGTCGTTTCAGCGGTTACAAAGCGTCAACTATCTATGACCAGCGGTGTTCATTTGATCGTGGTAAGGTCTGAAGTCTGATAGATTCTTAGCAAATTTGAAAAATTCTAGGAACATTAAAGAATACCTCGCTTGGTCAACTTCCATAGTCTTCCAGAATCTTGTGAGGTTTTTAATGGGAAAGTAGGAATATAAAGAGGAAGAGGGACGAGAGCTTCATGATTGGAAAGAAACCTTAGAAAGATTAATAGTATTTAAAGCACGAGCTTAGGTTGAAAACGGTTCAAAAAGCTTTTAACTTAAAGCCTCGTATCAAGGAACCTAGATACCAGGACACAAACTGTGACTGCAAAGCTGGTTCTTAGTTTTTGGTACTCGGTATGATGCGGTCTAAGATAATCCGCTTACTAGTACCCCTCCCTAGACAAACTATAGCCTTGAAAGACTATATAATATATTTTAAATAGATCTACAATATCCAATTGGATTGGGTTGAAACTATGCAACAATTTCTAATCGAATTGACGTATCCGTAAGATGAACTGAGCTTGAGTTGAGCACGGACTTGCCAGCGGTCAAGGACGAATTGACGGAGACGCTGTCCGATAACCCTGGATAACTGATGTGAATGGAAACCTGGAAACAATGGTTATACCAACATTTGAGAATGTTCCGTCTACCAGAGAGGACGACGAACTACTGCATAACCTTTACTGACACTCGGGATTACACAGTGGTTTTTTGGTTAGAAAACAATGGAATTCTACAGGAATTGATAATGGAGTCGGTGCTGAAGGCTACTCAATGGTATTTGGTATACGTATTATCATTTAACGGATACGTGTAGTATTTTCCAAGCAGAACAGGCGGTCATAAACTAGTGAGGTGGCGGAAGACTTTGCATGGAAGGACACTCCCATAACACTTTCGCTAACATAGAAAAGCCCCATCATGTTGTGGTTGTTGTTATAACCCAAGAATATTCCTCAAAGTAATTTTTGGGGAATGTTACTGGAGTGACAGTCTTTGGCCGGATAAAAAATCCAGGTCGTTCAGGTACAAAGACCTGACTATCGCGGGAACTATTGGATTTTAGTCGCCTCTTACGATAGGTATGCCTTACCGCGGGTAAATTCTTGAAACCCTAACTCGCAGGGGGTAAAAACCCATTCATACCGCGCTCCACTTGTAAGCTTACAATGGAAGAGTCCAACTACAAGCACTGAGAGCAGGATAATGTTGCCAAAATAGGCTGGAAAGAGTCACAATAATATGTTTTTCTCTATCGGGAGGAAGTTTGGGCGTATCATCATCATATGACTTCAGAATGAGTTCTAGAGTGGAGAAAGAGTCCGCCGCACTCTGCACTCTGCAAATCCCTCGTGCTACAGAGAAGTAGTAGATCGAAGCCTCTAGGGGCGGCAACCAAACATGTACCTCAACTCGTTGACCCATAGATCGACTTTAAACCTTCACATGATCTGCGTTTTGTTGAAAACTTCGACTTGTATTCGCCCCTGAGCGAGAAATTTACCGCTTTTCCCTACCCCCAGGTTCCTTTGCCTTTTAGTCAAACTTTTCTGGTAGAATTGAAAAACTTTTGGAAGGACTTTTAAAGAGGATTCGGTAATGTTCATATATGTACGCTTACAAGCACCTGAAGAACAAACTATTTTAGAACTTAGAGGCCATTCCATTGTCTTTATAACAATTTTAAAGCCGAGAACCTTGAATGAACTAAAGGTAATATTTAGAACAGCGGCGGCCATAATAGCCGAGTGGCTGACATTGCGTACTGCCATTCTGAAGACTAGGGTTCGAGTCCTACATCGACCAACATCCTCCCTCCCTTGCTTCTCGGCAAGGAGTGTCAAGTTCGAATCAAGTCTGAATGTATTTCTGACATGAACGTCAAAGCTCCGCATCCAATTCATACATCGGCTGTTCAGAGGCGGCTTTTAATAGACTGTAGGTCCCTCCATTTGTTGGAAAATCTGCCAAGCGAAGAGTTACCCAAACATTCCACAAAGCATTGAGTCGTAAAATCTCTTACTGGAAGGGAGTCGAGTGGATTTTAAAAAGAGATTATGTTCACTCTATATTTTGCTCTTATCGAAGTGCATATCCTTCGCCTTTGGCCTCTCCCCGAAACATCATACCTTTTTGTGACTCTGTGTGCTGCAAGCGTATCAATCGACTTGTCAAGAGTTGAAAAGAAATTAAGAAAGTTTCATCGTCTCGCAAAATCACAAAGTCATTATTTGATTTTTAATTCTTACTGCACTGCCAAAGTACTAGTGATTTGTAGTCAAATGAAAATCAGACAATGCAAATCTTTTCGGTGCAACAGTGCAATTCAATTACGAATTAAGTTTCTCAAGATGCGAAAGAAGAAAGTTACTTCACAGTGTAATTCGATGAAGGTAAGCTGCGAGTGTCAATCAGATCAGAGCGAACCCCTTATACACTCTACAGTTACTTTTCCGTCCCTCTCTTCTGTGTTGCACTCATTTGCCTCAAGCTCTGAGTGGCGTTGTCAATGAATTTTGGAAAGTTTTTATTTTCATTTTATTTTATTTTATTTACAAATATACTATTTTTAATTAAATTTAAGAAAAACTTTTGCTCTTCTGCTTCTTCTTCTCCTTTCATCCACTCATCACCAGCATACACAATAAGTCATTCAGTTACTTGAGTTGAGCTGAGTTGAGTTGGTGGCGCATCAATGCGCTCATCTTCCTCGTCTTCTCATCTTCTTCGTCTTCGTCTTCTCATCTTTTCTTATTACTTTCAATATTATTTCGAAATTGAATTGATGTTGACTTGATGCAAAATGCAATAAACAAGCTTAGGGCATGACGTAGATGAGGAATAAAAAGTGAAGAAGCAGACATTGCGAACTCTTAAGAAAACAAATTAAGAACGTATCTACTGAATGGAAAACTTTTCAAGTACAAAGAGCTGCTGCACGATGCGTACACAGCATCAAAGTGTGTATTTCATTTAAGTTGTTTTTGTTTTTTTTTTTTTGTTTTCTTTAAGATTTTAATTGCAATCTTACTTCCGCTTCTTCAGTGCGTTGTGTATCGGCGTAACCAAGATATGTATATGGAAACTCGTAAGAGTTAATATCAGACACCGCCAGCGGAAAATCTAACTTCGGTTTCCATACTATCGATTCCTTTCCGATCTTAGACCAAGTAGCCTCTGGGTAGGCAACAAAGATCCGTTTTGAGACAAGCTAAAGTGAGAAGCAGTGTTCTGCGTAGGATTGGTGATCCATCATATAAAATATAACTCCAATAAAACACAACAACAACAATAAGCTTCGGATAAGTTGGATCCCACCTTTGATGACGGCCCTCGTATGTACCTGGAATGTCTGATTCCTTAATTGGGAATGTGCTGCTGCCCAGCTAAGGTTGATGTCCTCGTACGACTAGAGGCTGGCATCACAAACGACCTGAGGCTGATCAACTTCGTACCAGATTTTCACACAAGAAAATTCATCAAACTACTTGGCTATCTCCAGATCGAAAAACCCACAACCATATCGCTCATGTTGTGATAGACGACAGACATGTCTCCAGTGTTCTTGACGTACGTACACTCCCAGGGCCCAACATCGACTCGGATCACTATCTTGTAGCAGCGCAGATACACAGCCGCCTCTGTGTATCAAAGACCGCACGTTAACAAACACAAGGAAGGTTCGACGTGCATAAGCTGCAATGACAAAAAACCGGCATTTCAAACTTTATACGTACCGCCGCTACATAAACAATTGATTTTCGCCAGTTCCAGAAAAAGAGCTGATACAGCTGGCTGTGGTATGTCGAACTGAAGTAGAGAGAAAATAGACTGTCTCACTCACAAAGTTGAGATTGACCACAACACGTGCGGGTGTGATAGATAGCGAGAGCTGTAGAGGGAAGCAAGACGAATTTGTGGAGGACAAGGTAGGACAAGACCTACTACCTAAATGGCAGTAAATATGCAAAACCTGGAGATGATGTAGCCCGAAAACCCAATAAATCAAGATGGAAAGGGCATTGCTTGACCCGACTTGGCCGACTTCCGAAAATAGATTACCCATTTAAAGAAGAACAAAGCGGCTGGAGTTTATGGCTCACCGGCTGAGCTAGATAGCTCTATATAAATATATTCCAACACAGTGGTGAAGAGTTGACATGGTGCATGCTTCAACTACTTTGCAGAATATGGTCGGATGAAAGGAATTTATGTGTGCTCTGCCCAATCCATAGAAGAGTGGACCCCGCAGACTGCGCCAATTATCGTGGGGTGAGCCTCCTTAATATCGCCTATAAGGCCCAGTCGAGCGTATTGTGTGGAAGACTAAAGCCCACCGTCAACAAAATGATTGGACCTTAACAGTTCGGATTCTGATCGACCAGATATTCACCACCTTCGGCGGCATGAAAAGGAGAAGCAGGAAAAAGGAGAAGCAGGAAAAAGGAGAAGACCTGCGCTCCGTTGGAAAGGCCAGGTGGATAAAGACCTGGCTGTTGAAAGTAATGGCTCACTGTTCTTAACTCGGCTATAATCGTGGATGCGGTGTCTAGTAAAGAAGAAAGAGAATAAATTCCAGCTAGGCCCGTCTGCCAAAAATACTAATATGGATCATACCTTCCTTAAAACTGGGCTTTAGTCCTTCACCGAAAGTCTTTTAAGCGGCCTGGAGTTTAATATACGAGTATGTATGTATGTAAATATCGGCCGAGTATCTAATGTTCGTTTTCACTCGAACTTTGTCTTCCTTACTTCCTTACTGTGTTGAATTGCAACCGACGCGGGTGGCTGTGAAATGGTATATGTATGTACATACGGGTATGTGTAAATTTAACAAAATTATTATGTGGAATTATAAATAAAATATTTAAATGCGCAACCATTGCCATGCGTGTTGCCACATTGCGTTTTACAAGCATTTTGTTTATCAAATTATTATTATTATTTCATTGTTGTTGCTTTAATTGTTTTTCTTTTTTTTTTTGAATTTGAATTTGTATTTATCAAATAAATTTTATTGTGTCATCGCCGTAATAAATTTAAGTCAGCGAGTAAATTTACATGTTGCGTGCCGCACAATGCCACTGTTGCTGCTGTTACTGTTGCTATTTACGCTATATACGCGCTAGCCTCCCTCTTGTTGTTGTTATTATTGAGCGCCGTTGCATTGCCGCTTTTGTTGCTGTCGTTCGTTTTTTTTCATATATTGTTGTAGTTGTTGTTTGCAATTGCGCTTTTAAAACGGTTTAAATACGATCAAGTGCACACGAACTCACTTCTCTCCGACTGCTCTACTCGTCGTTGGCTGGCCGACGTACTCGTTTGCGCTTTTCATTAATTCATAAACGAAAAATACGCAGTTAAATAAATTGACAGACAAACAGGCAGGTGCATTTAACTATGTAAACACAACATACATTGTATTATATATATGTACGTGTATGTATGAATATTTGTAATTGTATAAATAAATAAATGCGTTAAATTGAAATTCATTGCAATTTTGTTCTGTCGGCGTTCATGCGTTAGCTGACGCCACTCTCCTCTGCCTTCCGCTCACACTCCTGCTGCGCTGCTTGCGTCACAGCGCGGCCAACTTATGTACGAGTATGTACGAGTACTTGAGGGGCGTCGCAAAGCCTTCATGTCACACGCACATTTTCCATATTTTAAATGCCAAAAAAAGGTGTTAAGGCAATTTATCATTTGAGTGGTCCGGCGCATACATACATATGTAGGTATGTTTGCATGTAGGTATGTACTATATACATATTTATTGTTTATACGTAAGCATATAAATGTTTTGCGCCTAATAAAGATTGCAATAAATTTACTTTGATGTGTTGTTGGTTTACATTTAAGTGCGTGTGTACATATTTTACGCTCAAAAGCACTTATTCTCATTGAAGAGTATGCACATATATATGTATATATCGGCGGCTCTATTTTACGCACGACGAACAAGACACTAGACTTCACGTGGTTGAAATTAATATGTTTTTGCTAGAACTGCCAAGTTCTTCTCCATTCGAACTTACATATGAATGGAGTAAAGGTTATTCTTTTCTTTTGCGATTACCAGCGAATACTACGGTAGATTAGGTGGACATATTAGGTCAAGGAAACAGGTCATTCGGATCATGTCATACTGTACGGCGCTGAAAACGTGTTTATTCGCGCTAAAAGTTTGTCTTTGACAGTTTTTCGATTGTTTGACTCAGTGCGTTGTGAGCGCTCGTCAAAGATGGGCACCAGCAAAGAGAAAATTCGCTAAATTTTACAATTTTTCTTCGATCAAGGCGAAAAAGCAGTGAAAGCGGCTGAAAAAATTAATTTAGTTTATGGACCCTATACTGTAAACGAACGTGTAGCACAAAAGTGGTTTGCTAGGTTCCGTTCCGGTAATTTCGATGTCAAAGATGCACCACGCGTCGGGATGCCTGTCGTCGAAAATTGCGATAAAATCATGGAAATAGTGGAAACAGACCGTCACGTGAGCACTTATTTAATTGCTGAGGAACCATTTGCATAACCTTGGATTCAAAAAACACTCGATATTTGAGTGCCACACGAACTAACGCAAAAAAACATGATGGACCGAATTTCTATCTGCCAATCGCTGCTAAATCGCAACAAAATCCACCCATTTTTGAAGCGTTTGGTGACTGACGATGAAAAGTGGATCACTTACGACAACGTCAAGCGAAATCGCGAAATCGGTCATGGTCGAAACGCGGTGAGCCGGCGGTGAAGGTGGCCAAACCAGGATTGACGGCCAGGAAGGTTTTGCTGTGTGTTTGGCGTGATTGGCAAGGAATCATCTACTACGAGCTGCTCCCCTATGGCCAAACGCACAATTCGGCCCTCTACTCCCAACATCTGGACCGCTTGAAGGCAGCACTCATCCAGTAGAGGCCATCTTTGATCAACAGAGACCGAATTGTGTTCCACCAGGACAACGCCAGGAAACACACGTCTTTGGTGACGCGCCAAAAGCTCCAGGAGCTCGGATAGGAGGTCCCAATGCACCCACCTTATGGTCTGGACCTGGCATCAAGTGGTTACCATCTTTTCCTGTCCATGGCGAACGCGCTTAATGGTGAGCAGCTGGCCTCAAGTGAGGCCTGGGAAAATTGGATCTCCGAGTTTTTTGCCAATAGGGACGCAGCCTTCTACGAGAGGGGTATAGTGAAGTTGGCATCTCGTTGGCAACAAGTTTACGAACAAAACGGCGCATATTTGACTTAAATCGGACAAATGTACACAAAGTTATCATATTTTGAAAAATCAAAAAAAAACCCAACGAACGAACTTTTTACTTGACCTAATATGTTACATATTGAAAATTATCAAAATCGAATGACTATAACATATAGCGCCCATACAACCGATTTGTTCAGATATGAGGTTTTTAACCAAAATTTCGTCAAAAAAAGCATCTAGGAACGTGAGGTTTGATGTTCTACAGCACGGCCAAAGACAGTTCTTCTTTCATGTTTTTATGTAATTTTACAAAATTATCCACTTATCTTGATAGGCTAAACGTGCAACAAATTGCGCCAACACCACTTGAAGCCAACGACCATTTGCTGAGCAACATTCCTATGTGCATACACACATACATACATACATACATACATACATCCATCAGCAACAGTTTGCACATTTAACACTTTAACTCAACCACAAAAGGAGCCATCAATACTCGGTTATAGTTCCCCTAATGCAAAAACAACTAATTTATAAAACCATCTATGGTGATCTAGTACGCACACGTATACGTATATATATATGTAGGTGTAAGTGTGTACGCATGAAAGTCCTTAAATACAGTTAAAAAAAACTGTTTGGCATCCTGAGCACATTTTCTCTTCATTAATTTTTACTACAACTTTTGCTTAGAATGAAGCTTCGAAACGCGGGTTCAACGACGAGTATAACGGGTTTGAACGTGTGTATGTTGGAATGATGCGTGGTGTGATGCCCTTCGGTTATTTGCAAACTCGCACAAGAACTCATTTCCCTTCAACAGGGCTCAGCTTCATTTCAATGCTCCTCCCCCTTCCCAACTCATTTCCAGCATAGAAAAGAAGTAGAGTAGCTTTCTCGTCGTTGGGGGCAAAAGAAAGTGCGCGAGAGTAATAAACTCCGTTTGTGTGGGGAGAAAAAACACAACGAACACACACACACTACACAACGCAAGAGAAGCGTAGTATTTCCGGCACGTGAATGACATAAACCAAGTACACATTCCACATCCCTACGATGCCGGGTGAGCAGGGTGAGCAGCATGCAGGTTTAGTTTGGTATAGTTGAGCACTGCACAATGTTTCCTTTATAGGGTCTTAAAATTTTCGGGCGTAGGTGTAGTGTTGGTGGCGACTGTATACGTATGTGTCTTGGTTGGTTGAGTTTTCACGCTTGAATACGGGAAAATTTTTAACAGCTGCCATAGCGATGAGAGCGTTAAGTGTGTAGCTGTGAGATGATACTTTGAAGGGCAACGCGTAAATGTCATTGGCTGTGGGTATACTCGTAGTACCAGTGAAAGTAAGGTTCGTAGTTATGTGCGGTGGCAAGTGCGGTACGCTTGTCTTGCTATGTTTTGTAGGGATAAAAACAATTTCGTAAAATAAATTGCAAGGACACCGAGTGATAATATCGAGTGCATTTCACTGCACTCCCGGTGAAACCATACAAATACAGGCATCATGATAGCCCAGCGAGACTCAAAATTCGAAAGCCTCATTTGACCATCAGTATTTTTTGAAGGTCTACACTGAGATTGGGACTTGTTTATTAAGGAGGGAGAGGGAGACCGAGCTTTCTTCTGTTTCTAGGAAACGCAGTGTCATAGAAACACCGAAACACCTTGAGCGACTTCAAAAAGACTTTTGAGGAGGAGCCCAAACGTAACTGGTCCTCCAACCCAGATAAGAAGGCTAAGCAAAAGTTCTTTTTAACACTTCCTGTTCTAGATGGATTCTCATTAGAAAATACTCTTTAGATTCTGCCAAATCTACTAACGGCTTCTGACTTTCTGTTCAGAAATATATTAGATATTTTCTTTAAGGGTACAGTTACAGTCGCGAGGTCAATTCCTACTCTTGCGTCCGAGACGCGCAGCCTGGAAACGTGGGCAATCAATCCGTGTGGAGTTTTGGGTCACGGCTAATGAAAGAGGAAACTTCAGTGGAGCCACTTCGACTTACTCGGGTCCGCTGAAGTCTAATTGCAGCGTCTGTTCACCAGAGCTGCGGCTGCAAACGGGCATTTGGTCTAGAAGTAAGCAACACGCTATATAAAATGTGTAAACAAAATTAAATTTACTCGGAGACCGACCACATAGAAACCAGCTCCTATGAGATTTCTCGGCCATTGGAAAAGAAAGAAACCACGAAGAGATGTAAGATGAGTCTATTAACACTTCCTGAAGTAGGGCGGTTTCCCGTTTGCTGCTTTTAAGTACAGTCGTACCGAAGACCGCGATCTACACGGAACCCCAGACGGTCTGGACAGGGAGAAAACGTGTGTTTGGTATCTTCCTGCAGTGAATTAATAGTAGTCACTGGTAGGAACTTGCTAGAGCGGTTGATAAAGTTATTCTTCATGACAATCTAAGAAGGCTAGAATTAAAGAGACTGTCGACGTGTGATGACGTGTGGAGAAAGTATTATTTATTATTAATATATTAACTGCTTCCACATATCCTGATTTCTATACTTCGATCAAAGTTTTAGTGCGATCCGCTCATGCTTACGATATACGAAGGTTTACGATATACGAAGGTTAGCTCGGTCTCTAAATGATCAAAAATGGAGGAGTTACCCTCAAGAAAAGAAGAAGAAAAATAAGTTAAGTTGAGCCCAGCTCCCTTTCGTTATGTATTAGGTCGAGCCGGTGCGCCGATCGATAGATCCTGAGAAGCATACGTGCATACGATAACCCAACATCAAGAAGGCGGTGCTGAATACCTACGTCGATTTCCTCGCAGGGTTTTTGTTTTTTTTTTTTTTGTCGATTCAATACAAGCAAACGCCACTAGAAAGTAGCGCACGTGTTGCAATACACACCTACAACAGTTATTGCCACTCGAGATGCCTCATTGCGCGCTGCAGCAGTAACAGTAACAGTAGCACTCATAGTGGGAGTCCATGCAACAAGGCATACCTTCGTGCAACACTTGTAATGTGGCAGTAATAGTAAATATTGCCACAATGTTGCACACTCAAACAGATACAGATACGAATATATATATATATGTGTGTGTGTGCTCCCTTCATTTGTGACCCTTTTGGCTCCCTTACATCCAACTATCCCCTCCAGCTGGTGGCAAGTATCGATCGAGTTTCCGAACTTATTTAGGTCACACGCGCGGAATTTCAACTATTGGGTTGTGCAAGTTGCAGGTTGCAATGCGTCGGTAGCGTATGGGCATGATGGCAACAACATACATACATAGTAATAATAGCAAGCTCAACTACTCGGTAGTTGGCTACGCGCGTGTTGACATCCTTTGTTGCATATTTGAAATTATATTCACAGTTTATTTTTACCATTTGCAACGGTTATTTGTCTATTTCTTTCTTGTTTGTTGTAGTAGTTGGCGCTATTTTATTATTATTATTATTGTTGTTGTTGTTGTTGTTGTTGTTGTTGTTGTTGTTGTTGTTGTTGTTAGTGTCGTTGTTGTTAGTGTCGTTGTTGTTTTTGTTGTTGTTGTTGTTGTTGTTGTTGTTTTGTTGTTGTTCTTACTGTTTTTGTTTCTTTTTGTTATTGTTGTTGTGGTTAATATTGTGGTTCTTGTTATTATTATTGTTGTTGTTTTGATGTTGTTGTTGTTGTTGCCACAGCAATGTAATTTCGTTGCTGAATTTGTTGAATTTGTCGTTGTCGTTGGGATTTCCATTACCATTGTCATTATAACTTGTCAGTTTGTGCGAAAATTGACATGAGATGTTGTTGTTATTGTTGTTGTCTTGTTATTACTATAATTTTTTTTTTCTTTTTCCATTTTTGTGGTAAATTAAATGTGAATATTGACTGTGGGTAAGTTTTGAATCTTGGCTGGTTCATTGCCTGTTGGAGGGTCATTGAGATATGAATCTTGCGGCGTGGCAGAATTTCATTGCGTGCGGGAGGGGTTCGCTTCTTTAGAGCTTGAATGTGTTTTTAAAGATTTTTTTTTTTAATACAACTTGATCAGCAACTCCTGATTCTATATTTTTTCACGGATATGAAGATTATCAAGTCTATTGGTCGAACTTTTCCTCGTAATCTTTCAAGTTTTTCTCAATTTTTCTACTCAGGTATTTCGATAATTTCCCTCTCCTTAAGTAATACTCGCTTCCTAACTCCTAATACCTTGAAACTAATGTCATTATGCCTCTCTCTTAGGAACCTTTGTCCTCATTGACAAAAAATCGATTTCCACAGACTTCTATTGTGGACAATTCTTCATCAGCCAAATCATGCGCCATATTCAGTAACAAATGTTGACCACTTGGTGCGAGATCCGGACTATAAGATGGATGCATGAGATCATCCCAACTAAACTCTTGGAGCTTTTTACGTGTCAATATTGATGTGTGTAGTCTGGCGTTGCGCTGATGAAACACAATTCCCCTCCTATTGGCCGAAGCTGGGTCCTTCTGGCCGATTTATTCCTTCAGCCGGTCCAATTGCTGACAGCATGGGTCCGAGTTAAGAGTTTGGCTGTAGGTGAGCAGCTCATATGATAAATTATTCCTTTCCAATACCACCAAAACCTTCCTGACTGTCAATCCTGGCTTGAAGACCGTTTGTGTCGGCTTACTGTCCTTCGACCACGAACGTTTTTCTTTGACGTTGCTGTAAGTGATCCACTTTTTAATATCAGATACGACCCTCTTCATTTGATTCGATTTTGTTACGATTCAGCAACGTTTCGTAGATGGAAACGCGGTACATGAGGTTACTTCTCGTTAAACCATATAGCGATTTTAGACTCTTGGTGGATGTATCGATGCTTTTTCGACTGTCGTTCTGTCTGAGTACACGATAACTAACACATTACAGGCCTACCATAGGTATCACAATGAACCTTCACGTCCAGGTGGTTCCCTGAGCCGGGCCGAAACTCCTGTACATCCGTCCCTATATCTTGAAGTTGCAAGCTATCGTCCAGGATCGCTTCCAGATTCTTCCCCATCTGTCACTTTTCAAGCATGTCATCGGCCGGGATGCCCCACGCTGCCTGTGCCACACGCCATCTTTCCCAACCTGGAGTATAAGATGTCCTCGGCCGACTTGTTTATCTGGAGGTTGCAACCAATTATGTTTTCCTGAGCCGTTAACCGTAGTCTCTGATCTCCGATCTTTTAGCTGGTCCTGCCGTCTTGCTTTCAGCAGACAGCTAACTTTTGACCGTAATTCCTACCACGGTCTGGCTTGCAGGTCTTTGATCCGTGAATGTACCCGCTTCTCTTTGGCCTAAACCAACCTTACCCTAACTTCTTGCATATCATCTCACCTCTTCCTATCTTCTGATGTAAACATAATGAACACTGTAAGATTAAGACTCTAATTGCCGCCCGGATGATCGTCCATCCATATCCAGTGGGATGATCTGGTCTAAGCTGTAAAAGAAAGTAAAAGTTCGGTAAGTTGATCATGGACTGCTGCTTGGTTTCTGGATCGTACTTATAGAACCAAGATTCGTCACCAGTAACAACTTTACTAAAGTTCCTAGACTCACCAGACAACCAAATTATGAGGAACTTTTCATCAACCACGTTATAGCCTCCCAAGATCCATATAAACTTCGAAATGTCCCCTTTTGCAGGGAGTACTTGCTGCGCGCTCACTTTTGGTTCCCTTGCGGAGGAGTTTACCTAGAGTTTCGAACCTGCTTGATCATTCGAGACCAAGAACTTCAATGATCCTATGCTAAACAGAAGAGTTCAACTGAAAGCCTACACCATTACAGAAAACTAGTCTTGGGATCCACTTGTTGTGTGGCTGTCACAGAGGGAATATTCAATCATAAAAGCTCTCTGCCCCAGCCACTCACTTCGTTTAGTCCTCATCAGCTCTGCCGTTCATTATGTGTGTTCAACATTATCGCAGTTGTCAAGTGTAATGGAAAAGTCCTTGATTGGGCTCGTGTGTACAGTAGGGAGCATATGAGTATATAAATATGACAAGTGCTACACAAATATATATATTTACATATGAGTAAATTCAAATTACAAACTGCGGTTCCTCTTCTCGTCTGCCCCTGCATTCAGCCAACCATCCCTATCCATCCATCCATCCGTTCGTCCGTCGCTGTGTCTTCTCTACCATTTCATACATCTAATATCCACCTATCCATCCAATGCTCTGACAACCAACGCCAAATCGTTCTTGTTCCGAGTGCCGTGTCCGCTCACTTACCCGCCTGTAGAACACATGTCAAGTAAGCTTCAGCCGCATAACATTTCTGTTTCTGTTATTTTCAATGAAGTGTTTGAGTAGGAGTAGGTGTAGGAGTCGGACGGCGGTTAGGCGACGCCATGCACTTCGCTTCTTCTTCTTCCTAATGTAATGAGAATATGTCATTTCGAACTGGTATTTACATTGTGTCTTTATCTGTGCGAGAGCAGAATGGGTTTCATGTATAATATTGCACTTGTTAAAAATAATATTATTTCAGTCATATAAACACACATATACACTTGTACACGCATCATGCATAGCTTCGTTCGGTTTACTCGGTATGCTTTGTGTTTTGTTCGCCTGCAGCTGACGGCTTGCCATTGCAACGCATATCTCAAGGGAAGTACGCCATGTAACTTTCATACAACGCAGATAACAACCGATGCCCGCCAAATAGGTACAGCACAGAGAGAGGGGGAGAGAGAGAGAGGGAGTGAAAAAATGAGAGAGAAAGAGGGAGGCAGGGTAAGAGTGAGTGATCCCGTAGGCAGCGAAAGCGAAGTGAATACAGAAGGTTGGTAGTTTTCTAAGTAGATTGTGTATGGTGTCCAAAGGGCGGTATAGGAGGTTCCTGCAGCAAGGGCAGCGCAGTTTGTCAGCTTCCTGTAGTGAGGCAAGCAAGTCCCTCCACTGGAATAATGACATGCAATAATTATTATAGTTTATTGTAGGCCAACATTGCCTTGTCGTCCTCTAGGGTCGCAATTGAAGGTTGCTCCACTTTTAAGTGACATTTGAATATGTGTTAGATATTGAAACTGGGAAATACTGGTTACACTTAATAATTTGATTGGGAATAAAGGAAAGGAGCGACGGTGTGGTGTCATCAAGCGGACTTAAATCCTCAAACGAAGTGCTCTTTGAACACAGCGTCCAGCTGCTCTTGGATAACATAGAAAGTGGATTGTGGAAACCCCTGGAACAATAAAGACCATCTCACAGACAGCGAAATTGTCGGGGCTAACTGAATTTTTGTGATAATGTCATGAATATATGCTATCGTATCCATGCCCTAAGTGTATCTCACTACGGCCGATATTTTTTACTGGGTGTTCACTCTAGCCATGCCCAACGCTATGGGTGCTTTAGCTCCGCTTGGATGTGTTATATGTATTTTTAAACCCAAGTACTATTCAGTTTAGAGGAAGCTTTTACAACGCCGTCTCAGTACCGAACAAGACTTCTCACGGTGCTTTGTTGTATAGATCCAAACATTCAGGGCAGGCGTCCACCCCACTTCCGGAGATGTTATGACTCATATGTTCTGAGATGAATTGTTGCAGGGAAGTCAAGTACAGAATATCTTTAAGTGGAATCCATAAGAGACGATCCCGGCGACGAAGGTGGCTAGCGGTGCCCGCTAAGAGTCGAAGAGCCATGGGTCCGAGACCTGAAATCTTTTTATAAGCAGTCGCTACTGGGCAAGGGATGTCAGCACAGACAGCAAAAGTGCCGGGACTACCAGAGTCTTTGTGATAATGTCAATAAAAGTTAGTGTTTAAATATTCAACTTTTTTTGAATATTTATGTTATTATTATTTTTATATATTTTCCAACTTTTAATTCAAACGCACTGTTTTTGTTTAAAAAATGTATTTGGATTTTCTTTATTTAGGATTTTAAAACTTTCACAAGGTTTTTATAATTTATATATAATTTATTTATATTATATATAATGTATTTAGATACAACCGATTTTCACATTCGATCGAGCGAAAAATATTTTAACTAATTTTTTGTTACACGGTTTTAATTTTCTTTTACATTTTTTATACAACCGAGCGGTTTGAGGATAGCAAGCGATAATAGTTATTTTGACTAATAACTTAAAATTACTAATACATACATATTTATATACATTTGTTTTGATTTCTCCTTTAGAGTAGTAACGGAAGTAGGGTTGCTGGTAAGTATTTTGGAATGGGAGTAGATTCAGTATGGTGAGTATTTGGGTATGTATTGGAAAGTAATAGGAATGTAAGTATGTTTACTTTTATTATTCTATATTTTAATTGTACTATTTAGAAAGGCCTGAATTCGAACTCATGTCTTCAACATGCCGGCGGGCCTGCGGCGTCATGACGTCTTGGAAAGCTTCTGATTGCTTAATGGGAGGTGGAAGTTTAAGGTCCGGCTGTATAATAGGGTCTGCAAAGAGAATTTTCATCGAAACACATTATTAGTATATGAATTACTGTGAATGTATCGATGTAATGGGATAATGAGAGAGAGGGAGAGAGAGAGAGACTCCCGAGAGAGAGAGAGAGAGAGAGAGAGAGAAAGACTCCCGAGAGAGAGTGAGAGTGTTAGAGCTAGTTCTGCAGAGAGTGAGAGTGTTAGAGCTAGTTCTGCAGAGTGTGACAGTTCCGCCAGAGATGCGGATGTCCACGTTGCCAACATGTTACTCGTTGGGATTGAGTATGTCCATCATTAGGAGTATTGGGCCGTCTATTTCGGGCATTCAGAGTTTTTATTTGCACCGGATAAGAGTAGCCATTTGATAAGATTTTTGGACAGGACTCGGATGACTTGGGTAGCCATTTTGGATTTTTCCACCGAAGTGAATGATGTTCGGTTGTCACTACTCTGTGAACCTGGAATGGTTGAGTAGTTGGATGTGGACACGAGTGGTAGCTTATTGTTGCTATTCTTGAAGAGCTGGAAGGTCCTCCTTTATATAAGAGTTTCCAAAATGCGGAGGGATTTCTGCGCTGAAAGCAATTCGACGTGTGGATCTGTTGCAGCGTTGGGAAATTTCTGACGTCCGTCTTCATTCTTGGCTTTTTCGTTTTCCTTATAATCGCTCCAACTCTGCCGATCCGATGAATGGGACGATGAACTACACTATTACGTGAGGAATTAGAACGGTAGGGAATCCAATCTTCTTTTCTGACTTCAGAACTTCTGTTCGACGGAGTTTTAGTCACGAGGAGTGGACTTTTTTCCAGAAAGGGTACAGTCTCGGGAATGAGGTAGCTTTTGAGAGGCTTTCTGGTGAGTGAGTTTTTAATTTTCGTATTTGGGGGATTATGCTTATGAAAAGAGTTGTCATTGTGCAATGAGTTGTGTTTGTGACCGCGGACTGGTTTTTGTATCCAATGCTGCTGAGTTGAGATTTTTGAGGGTTTCATCTTGGCCGATGGCCATCCTGCCGGGTCAAAATTCGGAAGTTCTGTATCCGTGTTAGGACGAGGTGGAGTGAGTGAAATATTAGTTTCTTGTGCTATTGGGCCGCTTAATATCCACCCAAAGATGGAGTTTTGGGCTATTAAGCTTCCGCAGGTCTTAAAACCTGGGAGAAGAATTTGGGGAAGGATGTCGCTGCCAATCACCATTTCGATTTTGGTTGGTGCGAAGCAATCGGGATCTGCTAGGGGAAGTGAGCAGTATTCTTTAGGGTCCATATGCTTCAACGACGGTAGAGAGTGTGTTATTTGGGGTAGTATTACAGCGGGAGTTGCGATCCTCTTTTCCTTATTTGAAGAGAGTATTGTTAGAGTGGGTGTTTCATTTGAGTGAGTCTTAGGTGTTAGTAGATCAAGGGACTTATGCATTCGAGACGATACAAAAGTTTTCGGGGAGCCTTGATCTATTAGGGCACGTATTCTAATTATTTTTTCTTTGTGGAGGATGGGCACGTAGGCTGTGGGTAGCAATACTGTGTTTCTGCTATTTGTAACGTGAGGAGTACCCTTTGGGTGGGTTGAGTATTTTGAGTTGAATGTTACTGTACATATGTTTAGAGGTACAGTACTTGCCACTTGGGGTGTGGCATTATTTCGATGGGGGATTGGTTCACTTGGCCTTTGGGGTTGCCTCGAGTGGAGAAGTGAGTGGTGGCGCTTTTTACAATATAAGCATGTGAAGTTGCTTTTGCAATCTCTCTTGGAGTGAGAGTAGGCCAAACAATTCATACAATAATTATTTTTCTTCGTGAACTTGATCCGATCGGGGACGGATAGCTTTTTGAATTCTGTGCACTTCATCATTGAGTGATGAGAGCTGCACAATTTGCACGAGAATAGCTGCGGCTGAATGTGAGCAATAGAAGCTTTAATTTCGAAATTCGATGCAGAGATTGGAAGTTCGGGTGTTGCTTCTGGAAGTTGGAGTTCCGAGCTTTCGGAAGAAACGATTTTTGGATGAGAGATCTCGTATCTGGCTGTGAGTGCTTGCCAGGCAGGGTTAAAGTTGGACTCATTTAATGAGAATTCGTGAATTATTTGCGCCGCTTCTCCTCTTGTTCTCATTTTTAATTGCAGCATTTTTTGCCTTAGCCATAATTTAGAATTTTGTGCCGTGAAATAATCCTTGAACGACGGCCATTCTTTATCTTCTCCGTGGAATATGGTACAGACAGGTTTGAGGTTCTGAGAAGGTTGAGGTTGAGATTGCGCTAGGGAGTGCGCGTGGGGCCTTGATGCTACGGGTTCGAGGTTTGAGGCGAGTTGAAGGAGTAACTCATTTATCCGAGTCCTCATTAGCATCGCGTTGGCTCTGGAGGTGTCATAACGTTCTGCACATATCGTTCGGGTTTTTTCATCCACGGTGTTACTCAGCTGCAGGTTATCATTGGCTGCATCTGCCAGGGCTATAAGTCTTTCTAACCTCTCCTTATATACCATCAACGCCGCCTTTGAGTGCATTGATTCTTCGATGCTTTCCCACTTTTCGCAGAATTTATCCAAATTCCTCAAGTGGAATAAAAATTCTGTGTGAGCCATTGTTGAGTCTTTTTGGGAGTCGCGGAGTTCCAATTGAGTTTGGAGGGGTTGGGGTGGTTCCAGTATATCCGTAGCCATCTTTTCTAATAGTGGGTTTTTAATGGTCCTTAATTGTGAGATTTTATTTTATAAAATTTTATTGTAAAATATTTATTTATATTTATATAAATATACAATATGTAAGTATATATTATTTTTAATTAATTTATTTAGGGGTAGCTTTTATGTTGTGCACTATACTGTCTCAGCGCGTCTGAGCACAGCAATGTATAAATGTTTACTGGGTTTTTATTATACCCCGTTTGTATGCTGGGTGCTCAGCTTACACGAGTATGTACGTATGTATACTTATGTACATACGTGCCTTTGTCCGCTTGCTATTGTAAATAGCGAAGAAGGGGAAATTGCCGGAATTGAAAAAAACACTTTATGTATATATGTGTATGTATACACATGTACCACAGTTGAGTAGCGGTGACTTGCTATGCGGTGGTGACTATGGGCAGTGTAATGTGCTTACACTGGTCCGGTTATGGGCCCGTGGGAATGGGTTTTCGGTCCAGTTGGGGTGTATATACTGAGAGTATGTATATACTCGGGAGGATATATGGGAGGGGCAACTGGTCCGAACTGGTCCCTTTCGAAGGTGTTTTTGGACCAGTTGGCGTATATAAAAAGGGGAGTTTATATACGTAAGGGGATATATAATAATAAGCGGTTTTTTTGTATTAAATATATTCTTTTTATGGGGAAAGCGCGAGTTTGCGCTGTTATATTCGGTAAATGAAAAGTAGGGGATTTTCATTTACCGATTTTGGGGACCCGCTATATATTATTATATATTGTTATTAATTTTTTTTTGTTTAGCGGATTTTGAGATTTTGCTCGAACTTTCCTTGGGAATTATAATTTAATTTTTGGGAATATGTAGTATGTGTATGGCAAAGAGTTTCATACACAGCACGAGCAAAATCCGCTAAAACAAATATGAGTAAGAATGGGTGGGACTTACTTTCACTTCCGGGCTAGTACAAACCAAAATTATTCTGGAGACGGGGACACGGGCGAGTGTTGTCTTCAGTGTAGTGCTGTTTCCGTGTTGTTGAGGTTTTGCTGGGGTCCTCTGCAGCTTTGGTTTTGAGCGTCTTGGACTGCTGCTATATGTATGTTTTACGTGTGCTTTTTTTATTTTTTTTTTTAAATTTTATTTAATTCTTTTTTTTCTTTTTTTTTTTTTATGTATGTATGTATATGTCTATTTTATTTTCCACTACCCTTTTTTTTGTTTTTTTTATGTTTATGTTTTAATATAAAAAAATTTTAGTCTTATTTAATTTTTACACTTTTTTATTTATGTAAATAAGTATGTGCAATGTTTGTTAATTTTGTATATATATATATTTTTTTTAAATCTTATTTAATTCTTTTTCCTTTTTTTATGTATGTTGCTATGTATGCAAATTTTTTTCACTACTTTTTTGTGTTTTTTTTTTTTTTTTTTTCACCGCATGTATGTATTTATGTATGTGTGTATGTACAATAATATATGTTATGTATTTATATATGCATATTTTTTATGCTTATAATTCTTTTGTTTTATATGTACATATATATATATAATAATATATATTTTTCGTTATGTTGGAACACAGAGCACTTTCAATATTATTATGTACGTTTTTTTTTTTTTTTTGGGTTCCACTTATTTTTTAAACTTTTATGTTTTATATGTATATATATATATATAAATTTTTTCGTCTAATTTTATTTTGAACGTATTATGTATATTTATTTTGTATGTGTTATAGTTTAATTTGCACTCACGAACTTATTTTTGTTTTTTGTATGTAAATATTATGTATGTATTAACATATACATATGATAAAAAAAAAAATTTTTATTTTAAGTTTATTTACACGAGTTCACTCCGTAATTGGGTTTCGGCACCATGTTTAAATATTCAACTTTTTTTGAATATTTATGTTATTATTATTTTTATATATTTTCCAACTTTTAATTCAAACGCACTGTTTTTGTTTAAAAAATGTATTTGGATTTTCTTTATTTAGGATTTTAAAACTTTCACAAGGTTTTTATAATTTATATATAATTTATTTATATTATATATAATGTATTTAGATACAACCGATTTTCACATTCGATCGAGCGAAAAATATTTTAACTAATTTTTTGTTACACGGTTTTAATTTTCTTTTACATTTTTTATACAACCGAGCGGTTTGAGGATAGCAAGCGATAATAGTTATTTTGACTAATAACTTAAAATTACTAATACATACATATTTATATACATTTGTTTTGATTTCTCCTTTAGAGTAGTAACGGAAGTAGGGTTGCTGGTAAGTATTTTGGAATGGGAGTAGATTCAGTATGGTGAGTATTTGGGTATGTATTGGAAAGTAATAGGAATGTAAGTATGTTTACTTTTATTATTCTATATTTTAATTGTACTATTTAGAAAGGCCTGAATTCGAACTCATGTCTTCAACAGTTAGAATACCCCGACGGAAGGGACTTTTTAGTGGGATTTCACTCAATGCCTGGTTGTGTCGGTAATTAGTTTCTGTGGAGGAGCTCATAAATAGTCCGAGGTATATTCTGGTTTGAGAAAAGCTTCTGCCACACAATTTCTACACTGAGTAAGGCTTCACATTTTGGAAAGTCTCAAGACTTTACTTTTTACATCCAAATAGTCAAGGCAATCCTAGCCTCCCTTCCCATTCTGTCACGACTTATAATGAATTATTGAGCATGAACATAACCTTGTTTCGTGTTTGGCTCAAAAGATACATAAGAATTGAATCACTGTAGCGCCTATGTTTGGACAAGAGATCACTCTGGCATAGAGAAACCAAATAGAGAATTCGGCTTCCGGTAATCTCTCCTAAAAATATCTTGGTAATTTCCCAAGCAGAGTGTCGTTCGATAGAAAGATTAGCCCAATGGGTAAAGCGTGGTAAGAGCCGAGTCGAGAGTCTGAGTACTAGTCAGTCGTAACACTCCTGGTACAAGACCTGGCCAGACCAACACTTCTGGTCCGAGTACTGGCCAGACCAACTCTTCTGGTCCGAGTACTGGTCAGACCAACACTCCTGGTTCGAGTCCTGATCAGACCAACACTCCTGGTCCGAATCCTGATCAGACCAACGCTCCTGGTACGGGTACTGGTCAGATGTAACACTCCTGGTCCGAGTCCTGGTCAGACTAACACTCCTGGTTCGAGTCCCGGTCAGACCAACCCTCCTGGTCCGAGTACTGGTCAGACCAACACTCCTGGTACGAGTCCTGGTCAGACCAACACTCCTGGTCCTAGTACTGGTCAGACCAACACTCCTGGTACGAGTCCTGGTCAGACCAACACTCCTGGTCCGAGTCTCAATTATACAATCGCCACTACTGAACACTCCTGGCCCGAGTCCTGGTCAGACCAACACTCCTGGTCCGAATCCTGGTCAGACTAACACTCCCGGTCCGATTCCTGTTCAGACCAACACTCCGATTCCTGTTCAGACCAACACTCCCGGTCCGAGTCCCAATTATACAATCACCCCTACTGAAGATACCAACACGTAAGAGAGGATTTCTGAAACAGAAGTTCCTTAAACTTAAAACAGTATCCAGTGTAGGAGGGTTTCTTTATTCCAATGAGCAATACCATCTTTTTACACCTCTCTTCTCAGATCCACACATTTCGCATCTCAGACCGCCATCTCGTTAAGAATGAGCAAAAAAAAAAAGAATTACATAATTCTAAATAATCACTTTACGTCATGTAACCTGCTGCTGGAATTGTGTCAGCCTCCCACCTCACAGCTCGACCACCATTGCAATTGCAATACCAATAGCAGCAGCAGCAGCAGCAGCAACCACTCAGCTCGCGCTTGACGTATGAGTGACAGCAACTTCTGCTTGACATCACATGCTCGTCTGCCACATCTAACTTTGCCGCTCTGTGCCGCCGTGTAGATTTTATAATATACTCGGTAAGTCCACATGCAACATGTGTCACCAAAGACGATGCGTTGCAACGCGACGGTTCCATTATTGTTTGTTTACATGTGTTTTTGTACTTTTTGTTACACTTTTTTGCGCTGAAGAAAAATAATATTTGCGAACGATGAAGTTTATTCATAATACTTATGCAAAGAAGACATTTACTTACGGGAGCACTTTGCGTTGTGCTTGAGTTCCTTTGTTACATTGAAACGGTATGAGTTGGGTAAGATTGAATGTAAATAGGATTTTAAAAGAAAAGTTTGTGTGAAACTTTGAGCGGGGAGAGTCGCAAGTGATTTTTAAGTAATTTGATTGACAGACGGCTGTTCGTTGCCAATATGGTGGAGATCTTAAATTTTCTGGGGTTACATGAGTTTATTTAATGGCTTGTTCGAAATCTCGCCCCTTGGTTCGGTGGCTCAGAACTTACCTCTTCCAGAATGTCGTCGGAGCGCATAAATTACGACCTGGTCAAGGGCCACAGCGGTTGATAGGGAATATTTGGAGCGAACCTAGAAGAAAACTATCTACTCGTCACCGCTCAAGCCAAGCTTATACAGGGTCCGTCACGTAACTTTTTTTTTTTTAAAACAGTGCGCACAAGATCGATCGTAACGTTGGCTGTGTGGCACGGAGCGCCGTCTTGCTGGAACCAAATGTTGTCCAAGTCCTCCTCTTCGATTTCCGGGAAGAACCAATCCGTTAACATGGCGCGGTAGCGTTCGCCATTGACCGTAACGGCGGCTCCTGCCGCATTTTCGAAGAAAAATGGGCCAAAATCCGCACTAGGATCTCTGAGGATGCATTGGCTTCTCTTCGATCACGTGCGGGTTTTCCGTCCCCCAAATACGACAATTTTGTTTATTGACGTAGCCGCCAAGATGGAAATGAGCTTCGTCGGAAAAGATGATTTTTTGGTAAAATTCCGGGTCTTCGGCCAAGCGCTCATCTGCCCATTCCTCAATCGTATACACAACCATTTTCGTTCAGCGGAAGGATAAAACTAACTTTCTGTCAAATCAGATGTAACATCAGTGTTACCACACTCAAAATCTCAAAATAACCACTAGTTCAAAAAAAGAAATGTTAGATGGCGGACCCTGTATAACCACCAGTCCGCCAGTCTTTGAGGCAAAGTTCCCATGTAAAGTAAAGTCACCCTCGGACCGAGCGGATTGAGTTTAAAAAAGTATGCAACCAATTTAAAATCCCCGAAGTTCTCACAGATGTAATCTTAAGGGAAGCACCGGGTCCACTTAAGTTAGCGAGTGTAAGTGCAACCCCAACACTTTTACATCCTCCAGGATCTCTTCTGATAATGTCATACTATTATAAGGAATGCCTTGACCAGAGCAAGCTCCAATCGGCTCCAATCGTAGCTCGACAGCCCGAAAGAGCTCTTAATCTTCTTTCTTTTTAATATTTCTATAAACAAAGCTTTTACAACGTCCCATAAAAGTAAACATACGTGTATATAATTATGTTTTATATTTTATAATATAAAATTTTGCATCTAACACGCAAGTACAGTTACAATTACATACTCGTACATACACAACAGCAGTGGAAAAGTGTTACACGGCCAAACGAACAAGCCTACTTGTGAGCCTTCACCTCAAAATCCAATGAGCGCCTACAGTATATCACATATACTAATATATGTATATATGTAAGTATGTATGTACATACAAATGGCCATGCCCCACACAGCTGTGCAGTTTCTCACGCATACACACACATACTTATATGTATGTATGCATCCTAATTTGTTCAAAGCACCGCTAAGCTCGGTGCTAAGGGCTCGTCGTGGTGGGTGTCAGGTGCAGGTACAGGTGCATTAGCACCTGCCGTTCATGTTAACTGTACAAGGTAAGCCGTAAGCATGTAAGAAAGTGCAATCGTGTTTATGATAAAGAGCCGAAAGGACGATGATGGTGGGGGGTAAAGTTTGTGTATGCATTTAACAACCGTTAAGGCAAACTGTCTGGCATTTGTTGGCTCAAGGCGCCAGTAAACTAGGTTAGGTCATACCTACATTACAAATGGTGTCGTGTCCTAGTTTAATGGTAAATAAATATATGTATATGTAAATACATATGAAAATATATTGAAATGTTTGTGTACGTGTATGTAGATGTGTTTGTGCGCATGAAAGGCTCGTCAGGTCGAATATACTTCATATGAAGGAAATTGCTTTGAGTGCAAAATTAGTTTCAGTGTATTTATTATAAACAAACATATAAAATAATATAAAATTTTTATTTAATTTAACATTAATTTATTTTATTTATTTATATATTTTTTCCTTTATTTTTATATTTTATTTTTTATTTTACTTTATTAATTATTTTAAATAATTTTTATATAGGTAATGTACTACAATTAAAATTAAAGATATTTATTATTTTATTTTTAATTCTATACAATTTCATTCTATTTTATTTTTTTTTTGCTTCAAATCATATTATTGAATTTAATTTATTTTTATATTTTATTTTACTTTATTAATTATTTTAAATAATTTTTAGATAATGTACTGCAATTAAAATTAATTAAATTTATTTATTATTTCATTTTTTATTCTATACCGTTTCATTATATTTTATTTTATTTTGTTTCAATTCATATTGTTGAATTTAAGTTTTTTTAATCTTTTTTTATTTTTTGTTTAAATTAATTTTATTTTTTATTTGAATTTTTAATATATCTTTTCAGTTCAATTCAATTTATTTTCTTTTACTTTTTTATTTGCTTATTTCATATCATATTAATATATATTATATTACTTCTCACTTGAAATTATTTTAATTTTATTTTATATATTTTGATTTAACTTTTTTATTATACAATTTCAAGACTTATCAATTCTTTCGACTAAAGTTTTTTTTTTACTTCTTTTTTTCTTATAATATATTTTGCTTGTTTTTCTTAAATTTTGTATTTTCTATTTTATTATTAAATAATAATTTTAATTTAATTAAATTCCTATATTTCATATTATTAAATATGATTTTATTTTGTCTTTTTTCTAATTAAATTTTATTCTATATAATTTTTTGTTAATCTATTGTATTTTTCTTTCAATTTTTATTTTAATTTTTTAATAATTTACTTTATTTTTTCTTACTTTTTTGTTTAATTTTATTTTTTCTTTTATGGTTTTATTTTGTATTACTTTATTTAATTTTTTAATTAATTAATTTAAATACATTTTATTTTATTTTATGTTTTAATTTATTTTTTTTGTTTTATTTTAACCTTTTGAGTTCTGTTTTAAGTTATTTAATATAATTTTGCTTGATTATTACTTTTTATTTTACTTTATTTTAGTTTAATTAATTTTATTTTATTCAATTTAATTTAATTTATTTTTTTCTAATTTAATTTCTTTTTTCTTTTATGTATTAATTTGCGATGAATAAAATTGATTATATCATTTCATTTTATTTAGTTTATTTTATTTTACTTTCTTTTTTAAGTTTACCTTATTTTATTTAATTTATATAGATTTTTTTGTATTTTACCTATTTTATTTTATTCCATTTCATTTTGATTTCATTTTATGTTATTTTATTTCTGAAATAAAATAATCATTTTATACTATTTTAGTTTAATTTTTTAAGTTATTATATTTTATTGCAATTGTTTTGTTGTTTTTTATATTTTCATTTAATCTAAATTTATTAGAATTAAGTTTAATTTATTTTTAATTTATTTGTTTATCTATATATTATTTTATTTTATTTTTTTTATTTAATTTTTTTTAATTTAATTTATTTTATTTTATTTCAATTCACAATATTTTATTTTTCTGACTTTTTTATTAAGTTTGTTTCATTTTATTTTATTTAACTAAAATTTGTTTATTATAATTTAATTAATTTGGTTCGAATTAATTATGTTTAATTTTAATTTTTTTATTTTTTTTTTATGTTACCATGTTTGATTTTATTTATTTTGTTGTTTTCTATTTTTTATTTAAGTTAAATTTATTTGAACTTTACTTTATTTAACTTTAATTTAGTTATTTTATTTCAATTTCTTTGGTTTTGTTTGTTTTATTTTTTTATTTCATTTATTTTATATTTTTTTTTTTAATTTTATTTTGTTTTATTATATTTTTTTTATTTTTGTTTTATTTTAATTTATTGTATTTTGTTTTATTTTATTTTATTTTACTTTATTTTATTTTATTAAATTTTATTTATTTTGATTTTGTTATTTTATACCTTTTTTATATTAGTTTATTTAATTTAATTTTAGATTATTTTATTTTATTTTATATTATTTTAAATAAATAATAATAATTTTATATATTTTCTTCTATATTATTTCGTTTTATTTTATTTTTATTTATTTTTTATTTCTTTTTTTCACTTTTATTTTAAGTTATTTTATTTTATTTTAATTTTGTTTAATTTAATTTAATTTATTTTATTTGTTTTTATTTTATGCCTTTTTATTTTATATTAGTTTATTTAATTTTATCTCAGATTGTTATTTGTTTTTAATTTTATACAATTTCTTCTAGTTTGTTTCGTTTTATTTAATTTATTTTTTTATTTAATTTTGTTTTTTTCAATTTTATTTTATGTCTGCTTATTTTATTTTTATTTAATTTAATTTATTTTTTTTTTTAATTTTATTTTACTTAATTTGACTTAAATTAATTTAATTATTTTTACTTTATTTTATTGTATTTTTTGTTTTGTTTTTTTATTTTATATTATTTTATTTTATATCATTTTGTTTTATTTTATTTTATTTTGTTTTATTTTATTTAGTTTATAATATTTTATTTTATATCATTTTGTTTATATTATTTTATATTATTTTTTTCATTTTATATTTAATTTAATTAAATTTTTAATTTTATTTTATTTTATTTTGGTTTATATTTATATTTTTTTATAATATATATATATATAATTTCTTTTTTTTAATATAATTTAACTTTTACTAATTTACTTTAATTTTCATATTATTTTTTGTTAAATTATGTTTCGTATTTATTTTAGATTTTTACATTTTATTTTAATTTGTTTTATTTATTTTATTTTTAACTTATTTCGCTTAATTCAAATTTATTTAGTATAATTTAATTAGTTTCATTTAATTTATTTTAATTTAATATAATTTTATTTTCTATTAGGAATTTATATTTTTATAAATTAATTTAATTCGTTTTATTTTACTTTATTTTATTTCATTTTGTATTTAATTTTTTTGGTTTACTTTTTTTATTAAAATATTTTTTTTGTGTTATTTATTTTATTTTATTTTATTTGTTGTGTTATTCGTTTTATTTAATTGTAATTTAATTTATTTCCTTTTGTTTTTTATACTATTTGTGATATATTTTTACAAAAATACTAATATTGTTTAATATTTTTAGTGCCAAAGCCAGAGAAAAAATATTATATGAGTAGGCAGCGACTGTTGCAACACGAGTCAAATTGTAGCAAATTGGCTAACGCTAACAAATATTGCAAATAGCTATACATACATACATATATATATGCAAACATAGATAGTTATAATTCCATATTTACATACGTATACTCGTATAAAAGTACCTGAATACTATGAACACATAAACATAAATACATACATATATTTATATAATCGTTGTTGTAGAATTTTATTTGTATGCACAAATACATAGGTACATATATCTTTACAAACATACATATACTGTGTTACTTGCATATATTTATTATATAAATACACTTACATACATACATACGAGTACGTACATAACTCCTAACACACTATGCCCCAGTCCCAGTTTCATTGCAAGGCCCGACCTTGGCGCTCAGCACTGACCCGCTTTCGGGCTTAACTCGCTGGTAAAACGTTGCATTTATTTGTTGTTTTCTGCGTCGTTTTCTGTGTCACATTCGTCGCACACTTTGTATTCTCGTAGCAAGCGGTGGCAGAAGCGGCGACCCGTTGCAGTGTGTTGAATGCACTTTGAGCTAAACTGGCGTTGTGTACAAATACATATATACAATCATATGGTTGTGAGCACATACATACTCGTACATATGTACACGTGAGTGTGTACGGGCGTCCAAGGCAGTGGGGCAACATGTGTGGCGCCACATGACGCTATTGGAAGTAAAAATAATGAGGCAGGCGATAGATTGATGTGCCTTTGAGCTGCAGATGTACATACATGTGTATATGCTTACATACATATCTATAAATATCTATACTTAAAGGGCCTTGTAATGTATGTATGTATGTATGTGCTTGCGCTAATTGAAATGATTGCTTATTTGATTGCGCTTTATTGGTAGTGGAAACGCGAATGTAAGTATGTATATACTTGTATATATGTATCTAAATAGCAAAAGCGAAAATGCGAATACAGAAAACATAAAGAAAATGTCTTCCATGTCATAGAAATGTCAATTTGAGGAGTTTTTCCTTTGTCTTCCTGAGATTCTGTTTCCATGTTTCGCGCTCTTACGGTCCCATCATACCTCTCTCAGTGTGGATGAAGTACTGTAAGTACCTTAGTTAGCTTCAGCTGTGATGATGTTGGAGGATTGACTAACGAGCTTTCAACCGAACAATTTGCCAACCAAACAATTTGCATACAATCCGAGTGATTTTCTCATTGGGTTCGCGCCCCGGCAGGAAATGTCAAATCCTCCGATTGTATTTCTAACATGAAAGTCGACGCTCCTCATATAAATCCACCGACCGTTCGGAGGCAGCTAAGTATAAACTGGTGATCAAAACACGTTCAAGTCGCTCGCGCATAACTGAGAATATTGCTGCTGTAGCCCAAAGTGTTGAAGAAAACCCAGGTTTGTCCATCGATCATCGTCGTTTTTTGGAATTGCACATCCCACAAACGTCATTACACCGTAGTTTTCATAAAAACTTGGGTCTTACGGCTTATAAACTTCACTTGATACAAGATCTCAAGCCGACCGAACATCAACAAAGTCGTCTCTAGGCTGTTTGGGTTCTTGAAATGGATGAAAATGATACTAAACTTCAACGAAAAATCGCCTTGACTGATGAGGTCTATTTCTAACTCGATAGCCACGCCAATAAGCAAAACTGTCGCATGTGGGGCTCGGGATTTATTATTGAATAGCCTCTTCATCCGCAACGTGTAAATGTTTCGTTCGGTATATAGTCCAGTGGGATCATTGGACCTTAATTTTTCGAAAATGAGGCTGTAGCAACAGTTGCAGTGAATTGGTTGGGCTAACGAGAAATGATCAAAGTTATTTTATGGCCAGAGTTGTATGGTATTCAGCTGGACAACGTTTACTTTCAATCAGACGCTCGGTATTTCAAGGAACAAGTTTTCGGACCGTGTTATCTTTCGAAGACATGACCGCAATTGGTCACCGAGAACTTCTGATTTAACACCTTGCGACTACTTCATTTGAGAACACGTCAAAGCTAAGGTTTACACCAATAGGTTAACATCGTTTTAAGATCTCAAAGCTGAAATTCAACCAACTTTTAGCTTAATCTGCTATGTCGCACGGGACAATTAGTAAGGGAAGTGCAAAAGGCCATTACCAGCACACTTATGTAGGTCAATAGGCCCAGTGTGATACCGCTGTGAGGAATGAAGAATGTGAAGATTCTCAAAAGATCGAACTATTTCCTGTGTCTCATTAATGCAACAAGATTTCCGAATTTTTGCTAAGACTAGCCGGAGAAGTGTTTCCCGAGAAACTTGTTTTCGCGCAGATGTCAAGGCTGGACAGTTCCCGAGGTAGTGTTATGGTTTATGATTATGCTTGTAGCTATGTGAATGGAGAACCAGTCTAGAAGTATAGATATTTTGTTTTTTTCGAGTTCAACTTTGGCTGTAGTGTGTCTGGTCACATTGCACGTGATATCGTGCGGCCATCTTGAGTAGGCTTCTATGGCAAAGACCAGTTTTATCCTATACTGTGTCGTGGACAAAGGTAAACCTGCGTCGTGTGCATGTTTTATTGTGGGTAGAAGGGTTCCTTCCCTCGCTAGTTTGTCTGCCATGCAATTACCTGGGATGCCACAGTGTCCAGGAACCCACCCAGCCTACGGCAGTGAGTTTGTTAAGTTTGCTTCGACATTTTATAGCCACCTTTCATGTGGTACGGTTATATTGTAGACATATGATTTCAATATGAGCTTGGAGCAACCAACCGGCGGTTTCCATGATTGCAAAGAGTTCTGCTTGGAAGATGCTGCAGTGGCCTGGTAGTCTCATGCTCATATTTATTGAGAACATCGGAGTGTAGATTCCCCAGCCCACTTTTCCATCGGGGGCGTTGGTGTTTTCCCCACTCGTAACTGTTTGGGAAGATAAAAAGGACAAAGATTATGAATACATACAAAAAGAGTTTGTTTTCTGGTCAACTTACCGAACTTTTGTTAATCCCCACTTACATCAAAATACTGCCATTCTCGAAAGATATTCAAAACCAAGCATTTCCAAACACCTTGACGATTGCAACAACACAAAATGCAAAACACTAATAATGTTATTCAAATGCAAGCCGAAATAGGCCACATTGCAACAACACAAGAAACGCTTGTGCAAGCGACAATTGCAATGTTGCAACAGCAGCACAACAACAATCATCAACCAGAAGAAGTTGCATCAACGACAAAACTGCCAACCTTTCTGTATTTTTACGAATCACAAAATCAAAAAAACAAAATCAAAATCAAAATTTGCATGCGACAACAACAAATTGCGAGTTTTGTATGAAGGCTTGCAGTCTTGGTGCCGCCAATATTTCGCAAGGGCGATAAATAATTCATGTGCGACGGCATTGCGAGAAACTGACACTTGGAAATAAGTGAAATCGATGACGGAGCAGACAAAAGACAAAGCAAAGCAATCAATACACGAGGGGAGTTCGCCGCGGAGTCCGTCGGTTTTGTATGGGAATTTACAGTTTGATTATGAAGAAGACGACGCTGGTGGAAGTACTGATGAGTACACTGCAAAGGAAAGTAAGGTAGGACGGTAGGTTGGACGGCTGGGTGGACGGCTGGGTGGACGTTGAGCTTTTATGTGTAAGAGCTTTGGACGCAAAATCAAGTTGATGTTTCCATGAAAATTGTCAAAAGTCGCCGCCAGCAAGCGCCAAGTGCTAGCGGATGTATGCATCAATGGAAATACGCTGACTCATGGCCATTGAGTAACTTATGACACAACAACAACAACAACAAAATGAAACTTTCTTAGTCTCCACAGTGAACTGTCTTTGGTAGCGCTACGACGAGCATGCGAATCGACTGTACTAAACTTTACGCCACCAACCGCCAGCAACTCCTCGCTGCGCCTCACCAGCTCACCAACGCATTTGCATGGAAATTCCGCGAAAAGACAGCAAACCGCATCACACCACACCACACTACACCATAATTGACGAACGAGACGATGACAGCCCAATTGCATATGCGAATCGCGGAAGTCGCAGACGGTAGACAACAAATGGGCTGAGACCCATTCTAGCACGTCCGTCGCGCTGTCATTTGTGATTCACGACTTAGCACGGCGGCGAGCAGTCGAGTGAACAATTGAGTCCAGCGCATCAGTTGTGGGTTTGTGAATTGCTTAAGACATATGTTGTTGTTGTTGTTGTTGTTCTTGTGTTGCAGTGAAATTAAACTAACTGCACGGTCTGGTGACTACTGCGGCCGCGAGATACTTAGGTAGAGTGACTTGTTGTCTTGTTGTTGTTATTGTTGTTGTTGTTGTTGTTGCGTGTGTGATTTTATATTTCTGAGAACAGACGCTAGTTGACTAGCGTACACCCAGACACATCACACATCGTACATCGCACATCAGTCTGGTCCACTTGATGCTCACCCAAGCGCTCGCCGCCAAACAGTTGTGGCCAGTCAACAGCCAACAGCCAACAGCCCACAACCAAGAGCCATCAGCTAAATATCTAAGCTACCTAAGTGGCAGGCAGGCGGGTAGGAGGACAGGCTGTTGTTGTGGTTTTTCTCTTTACTTGCCTCTACGGCTATGAGACTAGGCGAGAGTTTGTTTTATAGGGTGGCGGCATGCCACGCTTGGTTGCACAATCATTACGGGATATTTGTCTAAAACTGCAAATGCTCGAACACAGTGCCACCGGCGGGCGCATCTTGTCAGCGCGCTGTGGCGTTTAAGAAGCGCCGCCGTCAGATTGCATGTTGTTGCATGATGAACTTGCAACATTACAATTGCATTGAGACTATAATATTTCGAGTTTTCCTCAAGTGGTTTGGTTTGGTTTGGCAAATTTATGCTGGCGTGTGCTTTTAAATGCGTTTTATCGGCGGCTGGCGTCATATTCACTGAGGCCACACTTGCAACATACGGACATGTGCATGTTGCTGTTTTTTTTTATTATTTTTACAACAAATTACGTTGCAGATAATAGGCAGAGGTACTTAAGTGAACATAAGAAAGTGCTCAACACCAAACAAAGCATTAAAAGAATGGAGCACCGGAGCATACAAGGCGGAGACGAGGAGCTCGCTCCCGTGAATTCTCGAAATTCATAAGATCCATGCAGTGATTTGTTCTCAATGTAACCAGAAAGCAATTCTGGCTGAAGATCTAATCTAAGATCGAGTCCCTCCGTGGTTACAATTGAGTGCAACCTTGGATCTCTCAATCTAAAGACTTATGTAAGTTTCGTCTCATCAGGTTCTTGGCCCCAAGTCGAATGTTCAAGCTGAAGATCTAATTGTCGGGTCCATCCGTGGTTGCAATTGACTGCTACTTTGGATCTCTCAAACTAAAGATTTAAGTTTCATCTCATCAGGTTCTTGGCTCCAAGTCGAATGTTCAAGCTGAAGATCTAATTGGCGGGTCCATCTGTGGCTGCAATTGACTGCAAATTTGGATGTCTCAATCTAAAGACTTAAGTTTCGTCTCATAAAGTTCTTGGCTCCAAGTCGAATGTTCAAGCTGATGATCGAATTGTCGGGTCCATTTGTTCTCGCAATTGACTACAACTTTGGAGCTCTCAATCTAAAGACTTAAGTTTTGTCTAATAAGGTTCTTGGCTCCAAATCGAATGTTCAAGCTGAAGATCTAATTGTCGGGTCCATCCGTGGTGGGGATCTCTCAAACTAAAGACTTAAGTTTCGTCTCATCAGGTTCTTGGCTCCAAGTCGAATGTTTAACCTTCAGAGCCGCTTGATGTCTTTGGGTTCTTCTGATAAAGGTTTCAAGCGGATTACTTCCAGCGAGAGGTATTTATGTAAGAAAAAAGGTAAATCCTTGTGGCCGTGAGCCTCATCACAGAGGCCAACAAAGAAAACAAGCGGGAAGAGATATAAGCCCAAACATCGGCAGAAGAAGTGACTACTACCGCTGGCGCGCATGGTGAGTCCTTTGCTGTGAAGGAAGCTATTCACATTAGTCGTGGTGCTGCTGCCAAACCAACTCTACAACACAAGTCTGCCACAGTCCATGAGAACTCGGAACTAAACAGCGAAGAATAGGCTTTCCGAAGGTCCTTACTATAAGCAAAGCTAGCGAGCAATAATCTCATAAAGACATATATGTTAAAGCTGCAAGACGGATCAAGGTGAGTTGGAATGGTTTTACAACCTGCACGACCGTCATAATCATGGAAATGGCTGCCGGATGGACATTAGCAATAATAAGGCTAGCTCGAAAATGTCAGAAAGTTGCATAGGGTCGACGTCCTATATGATGCCCCGCATAAGCGACTATAGCGGATTCAGCAATATCGCGCCATTCGTTACTTCTTCTCGCGGTTCGGCTCCAATTGGAAATACCAAGTGAAACCAGGTTGCCCTCCACCTGAACCTTCCGACGAAGAGCAGGTATTCTTCTTCCTTTGATTGCATCAAATACTTTTAAAAGTGTTGTGTTTTCATTCATTGGGGCCACATGGTTCAGATACGTAAGCACCTGCCTCTGCATTCGCAAAGCACCATAAATTGTTTGCAATACTTTACCCTCAAAGACTCCAAAAGCCGTCTCATCGGCTGTCGACATCGTACACTCTTCTGAACCATATAGTTGGACGGGAAAGATGAGTGATTGGTAGAGTTTAGGTTGTGCTCGTCGAGAGAGGAGATATTTCGTCTTGTCCTCCCTCATTACCAGACGCAATCCCTTCGTTTCTTGATCAAGTCTGAAGAAAGTAGTCCTGACCTTCATCTGGCGCAACTAAAAACCAGCAGGTTTATGTCTCAGACAGATCGCCAACGGCTCTCGAGTCCAGTCTAATAACTGAAATTGTTATTAAAGCTTTTGCCATGTGATCTTGGCCACTTGGTTCACAGTTTCATAGACTGTTTACCATCAAACTTCGGCCCTTGTCGAACTACTGACATCTCAGCAACGGTGAATAAAGTCGAGAAACCCTCAATTTTACACACGCCCTTTCTCAAGTGTCACTTCCAAAAATGCAGCAACACTATCCACATCTTGTGTCTGATTTGTCAACTTTATTGTCCACACACTCCCACATTCACTCGCACTCATATGAGCTCTTAACGCGACAACAGTTATTTCCGGTTCGTAAAACTGCCGCTACTCGAAATTTGATTGGACGTCATAAAGTTTGCATTCCAGCGCGAAACGTGTTAGTTACGATCACCAGTCACTGTACTTTTAGGCAAATGCACTGAAGTCATTCATTCATTGCACGCCTTGGTTGCATGCCTCATGGCAAGTGCAACACTTAAAGATTTTTTATGACACGTTTGATGACTGTAGCGCGGCGGGTAATAACGCGTGCAGCTGTGACGACAGTGTTGCCAAAGCAACAATTTGCATGCGAACTCTGCGCGGCGTGCGTTCAATGGATGGTCTACAGTATGAGAGATAATGAAATGTGAGGCGCCTTGTGGGCGGGGGATTATCGGGTTTAAAGGCATATAGAAAAGTGGGCTATTGATGTTGGGCTGGGCATGAACCCATAGAAAACTGAGCTCGTTCTTTTCATGGAGGAGTCTACTCAAAGGACATTGGTATCTATAAATCCTCTCGCTTACCGGATCACTGTAGTGTTTTTAAAGAGGAATCGGTTGCTATACATGAGACTGTCAACTGTCTCAGCACAAGGATAGTTTCGGACAATCGTATCCATATCTTTTCGGATAGCCAGGCTGCATTACGAGCCCTGGAGTTTGTAACAATTAAATCTGAAACCGTAGAGGAATGCAGCAGATCGCTTAATGCGATGGCCAAGCAGTTCTCTCTGAACCTGGTATGGGTACCGGGACATAGTAACATACCGGGTAGTGAGATAGCGGACGAGCTTGCAAGGAATGTCACTTCCCTTCTTTCGCCATCATGGAAGACCCAACCCTGGTCTGACGGATTATTTCTGCTGCGTGTGCCCTAAAAGACTCCACCACTCCTCCACCTCAGTTAGGTGCAACCATTGCAATGGTTGGAGTCATCTTAAGGTCTCCTCAGGCCTTAAGACCCGCAGGGAGTCTTAAGCCTTCAGCACCCCTACCCACTCTACGGTTTCCCGGAGCTCCCCGCGGCCAACTCTCACCAACCCTCACCCCTATCCTTAGCCACAACCAGCACTTAGACCAATACACCCATTGTGATACCGCTGTGTGAGGAAGAGAGGATCAACTTCTCAAATGATCGAACCATTGCGTGGGTCTTTTAAAAACAACGAGACAATCGAAGAATATGTCAAGGTTGTACTGTGACAGAGGTAGTATCGTGCGGAGATTCTCCACATGCAGAGCATACGTTGGGTATGGCTGAAGTCGAGTCTGGATAGGTATCAGTTTAACCTGCTACAATATCCAGACCTAAGTTGTGCAAGGGTCACGCGGGTCTCTCGAGGCAGCTCGAGCTCGTTGTCTGCAATAGGTGATAGGTTTTACTCCGAGAACGCCTCCCTACGGTAGCATCCCAATAGGAACTGCTTGCACAGCTCCTTAACTGGTAGCATAGATGCTTCGCTGTGCAAGTGATGCTCCGGCGACGTCTGGAGGTTTCCTGGCACAGTCCTGAGGGCGGTGTTTTGACAGGCCTGTGACTTCTTCATCTGCGCCTCGTTCGTCCCCGGCGCCCAGATCGGTGCAGCATAGTTTATGATCGGCCGGCCAATTGCTTTGTAAGTTTCCAGCAAGGTTTCTTTGTCTTTACCCCAGGTGCTGCCGGCTAGCGCTTTGAGTATTCAACATTGGAAAATTCATATTGTGAGCATTACTAAGCGAATAAAAAAAATAAAATAAAATAAAGACGAGGGTATAAGGCCAATATATTCGATGTCGCCAATCGCTAGTCCCCACTCGCCACTCCAGAGCGCAATGCTTGTAAATTGCTCAATTCAAATGCGTCGAAATGCACTTATGTTGAATAAATAATGGTCGAAAGTACTTTATATTGGCAATATATTCTTTGAATTCTGGCAATGTTTACTATTGCTCCCTCCCCTCTGCGTTTTTCCCCTCCCCCCGAGTGCTCCAACTCTTTCTAGTCCCTCTATATGCATCAATGTGGAGTCTTTGGTCGCGCATGTTGTTGCTGCTGCTGCCGTTCAGCCGCGTGGTTATGGCTAACCTGCTGCTGACATTAAGTCTTTGGTCAATGTGATGTTTACTATTTAATATCTTTTAGTTTTTATTTATATTTTTTTATTTTTATTTTTTTATTTTTTTTTTATATATTTGCTACTTATGTTGCTGTTGTTGTTGCTTTTGTAGTTGTTATTTTTATTACTTTCATGTTCAGTGAATTGAAGATTTATTTTATGTGACCAACAGTCAACAAACGTATTCATTGAACTTGTGGAACAGTTACAGTTATTCATGCTCACAAAGAACAGTCCAGTGAGAATGAGAAAATATTGTTAAAATAGTTGGAGCAATGATGCAGGAGAAAGAAATAGCACTCTTCTCCCGTTGATCTTGGTAGGTGAGTGGAGCTTCCATAATATAGCCCAAAAAGATTAAATTTTGGCTCCGAGAACATTTCAAGATCCTTGGACTTTCGTGGCGACTACAGTAGTCCGTCGGTAGACATCGATTGGTGCTTTTATAACGTAAAACACTAATAGTTTATCTTAAAAGTCTTTGTAGGAAAGACACCTAAACTTAAAGAAAGTCTCAGCAGCAAAATGATTTCTCAAACTCTTCAAATTAATACGAAAGTGAAAATAGTTTTCAGAAAAAAAAATAAAAATTAAATCCCAAGAAAGAGTTAAGGAGCAAGTGATGTCATTAAGACGGCTGCCGCGTGGTCAGCATTGCGTACTGACATTCGAAAGGCTCAGGTTCAAATCCCGGTGCCACCGACATCCAAAAGTTCGGGAAAATCAATTTAAATAAAAAATTAAGTAAAATTTTTGAATTGCGGTCGCCCCTCGGCAGGGAATATCCATCCCTCCGAGTGTATTTCGGATATGAAATAAAGGCTCCTCATAAGAAAACCATCAGCCGTTCGGAGGCGGCTTAGTATAAACTGTAGATCCCTCCTTTTTTTTTGTAAAAACATCAAAATGCAAAACAACAAATTAATGGAGGAACTCGGCCGAAATGTCATTAAGAAGCTCTTACGAGTGCAAGAGTTTGGAGTAAGGTTTCGAAACGTTTAAAAGATTCTGAAGTCCTTTTGGACAGCGCTCTTCTCCAGTACTGTATTTCGAAGATCTCATATGCTGATGAGTATTTATTTTTGGTCATTTGTAACCGGAGTCAGGGTTCGAATACAAAAACATTTATTTAAACTTTTATGTGGAGCTTTTAGTTTTGGTGGGCTCTTAACGAAATTTCGTTAGCCGGATAACTCTAACAAATAAAAGCACAAAGAAAATCTTATACAGAGTTACATATGTACGAAGGGATTAGCAAAAGTTCTGTAAGCTGACCAGAAAAAAAAATAAAATTAAAAAATCCTTTTTGTATTTATTCGTAATCTTTGTCATTTTTTACCCTCTCTACATAATCGCCATTGATTGCAATGCATTTCTTAAGCCTAGAGATCCACTTCTGAAATCAGTCTTCAAAATGTTGCTTTTCAAGCTTTTCAAGTTCAGCACTAACCGCATTAATTATCCCCTCGTTGCTATTAAAGACCTTTAAATTTTAAAATTTTTTTAAATTTTTGGAAATGACCAGAAATCACAGATGCTTTATCCGGGGAATATGGTACTCGACGTATTTCTTCGATCCCGGAGATCGCGATAAAATTACACGTTATTTCAACAGTGTGGAATGGCGCGTTGCCATGATGTAAAAAGTAGCGCCGCAAATCCGCTTTCTTCCTGTTTTCCTACAAATTTTTTGTAAGCACACTTCGGTATATCATTTTGCAGTTATCGACTGACCGTCTGACCCTTTTCCAGTGGAATAGCAGCTACGATATTAGATCGGCTGAAGTAAACTCACATCATTACTTTTGCTGCTAATTTTTGTTGCTTAGATTTTACGGGTGGGTTTGCTCCTGTAGGGCTCCATACCATAGACGTACTTATAGAACCAAAATTCGTCACCAGTAACGACTTTATTAAAGTTGCTAGACCGACTACTCTTTTGGGCCTCATTTAAAATTCATTAGCAATCGTTTCTTGTGTCAATCGGGGGTCTTCGTCAATAGCTACAGTGATGTCAGCAGTGCAAGATTTTGATCGACCTTCTCAGGGCTCGTCCTTTACGGAAAAATGCCCGGCCTGGAATCTTCGGTACCACTTAGAAATAATCTTTAAAGCCGGTGCAATCGTTCCACATGCAATTTGACATTCACTGAATATTTGTATTTGCTGTAAATTACGCCGAAACCCGAAGAGAATCACTTGGCGAATTTCTGTTTGCGTTGGTGGTGGAATTTCGTCTGACCTATCCTCAGCTATCTTGCGTTTTCTCGTCTCCTTTTAAGCCACTTGTACTAAAATTTGAAAGGAAGACTAATAAAGTAATTCCATTTGGTATTTTTAGATTTAACAAAAACAAATTGAAAGTCACCAACTGACCGAACTTTTGTCAATTCCCCCGTATATGTATGTATGTGCATAACATATGTAAGTTATATATATGAGTATCTGCATTCTTGCATATATTTATTTTTATATTTATATAAATATTCCCCACCTCAACACCTCACCACCAAAACCCCGCCACCTCTCGTGGGTAGGTGTATGGTTTCACCTAAAGCTTGCTGTGACGCGCCATTTCAGCTTTGTTTTGGTTTCATTTTCACTTCGTTATTGTTGTTTGTTGTTTGTTTTTTTTTTTCGTTTGTTGTTGTCGGTTCGCTTTGTTGACCTGCTTTGTTTTGACTGCTGTTTCGCATCACGGAACTGTTTCTTTGCACACATTAGACGCGGGTACAAAGTCCAAATAAAAGACAGACCATTTTATTATATTGAAGATTGTGTTGGACGGAAGAAGGCGGATGACTGTGGGGTGGGGTGGGGTGGATGGGTGGAAGAGACATCAAGGTGGTTATTGGTTGCATAGAAAAGCTGTTAAATTGCAAAAGCAAAAAAAAAAAAACAGACAGCAGCAACAACAACAAGCCGTAAATAAATACAAAGGCACACAGCGTGTAGAGAGTAATAAATATTGGCAACGCCGACAAAGCAACAACAATACAGGCAGCTTAAACCAAAGTTGAATATATATATATATGTATATTTGTCTATTTATATGCGCATAACAGTAGGCAAATTGTTACACCTATATGTATGTATATATGTATGTATGTATATGTTTGTATGCGCTGTGCGTGTTTTTATGACTTGCGTGTCTCTGTTTTTGCAGCGCATTCCATCAACAGACGCCATTACCTGCTCTCAGCGGCGCCGCACCTCGGCACATCAGCACCACCGCCACCGCCGTCGTCCAACTCAGCTGGTGTACTTTTTGTTGTTGTTTTCGTTTTTCAATTCACTGTGCTCTTTTAAGCTTTGTTGTTGCTGTTTTTTCTTCTTCTTCTTTTGGGTTTTATTACAATATTATTATTATTATTATTGTTGTTGTTGTTGTTGGTGTCGGCATCTTTACAAGTTGTTTTTTATTATTTATTTAATTTTTATTGTTTGTTGAAATAGTTTCCTGCGACGGCTCGGTGCATTGTCTTGTTCCCCTCCCCTCCCCACTTCAACGTCTTCAAGAGATTCCCAAACTTGTTTCAATAAACTGTATGGCATGTGAGGCTGTCGTAAGAGGCGCCTAAAATTCAAAAGTTTCCGCCAACAGTCGGGTCTTCGACCTTTACACCAAGTGTAACCAGTTCCTTTCCACATATACCCTCCTACGAAAGTTTTCCTAGTGAAAGTGTTCCTCTTCCCTGTAGAACTACGCAAAGTAGACGCTGTCTCTCAATGCCGCCATATACTCCTCGTGGCTCCATTAGCTTTGGTATGTTTTGTTCGCAAACTTATTGCCAACGAGATGCCAACTTCATTATACCCCTCTCGTAGAAGCCTGCGTCCCTATTGGCCAATTTTCACAGGCCTCTCTTGAGGCCAACTTCTCACCATTAAGCACGTTCGCCATGGACAGGAAAAAATAGTAAACACTTGGTGCATTAGGACCTCCCATCCAAGCTCCTGGAGCTTCTGGCGCGTCACCAAAGACGTGTGTGGCCTGGCGTTGTCCTGATGGAACACAATTCGGCCTCTCTTGATCAAAGATGGCCTCGTCTGGATGAGTGCTGCCCTCAAGCGGTCCAGTTGTTGGCAGTAGAGGGCCGAATTGGGCGTTTGGCCATAGAGGAGCAGCTCGTAGTAGATGATTCCTTGCCAATTCCACCAAACACACAGCAAAACCTTCCTGGCCGTCAATACTGGTCGACCACGACCGATTTCGCGATTTCGCTTAACGTTGTCGTAAGTGATCCACTTTTCATCGCCAGCCACCAAACGCTTCAGAAATGGGTCGATTTTGTTGCGATTCAGCAGCGATTCGCAGATGGAAATTCGGTCCATCATGCTTTTCTTGCGTTAGTTTGTGTGGCAGCAAAACATCGAGCTTCTCTTTGAATCCAAAGTTATGCAAATGGTTCCAAACGGTTTTCTGACTTTTTGTTCTTCAGTAATTATGGTAAATAAGTGCTCACGTAACGGTCTGTTCCCACGCTTCGGCCGCATCTCAGATGAAAAAACTCTCCAAAAAGACTTTAGCGAATTCTTAAACCGAATATGTAGAAGTAGGGTAATTGAAGTTCCCCCTCTTTTAGCCGTGACCAAAGGTGCTACAAGGGTTGGTAGCCGCATTTCGCGCAAAGGTTGCTTACATTTTCGGAGTGTGAGTCGAGGAGGTAATAGTAGGAACTGAGTACGTCCTCGGAAGTTTATTTCAAGCCAGAAGTACACTTGGAGGGCTTGCTATTTCATGCCGAGAGTCTACCCTAGTAGGATAAAACGAATTACCGATCATTTTGGATGTTGGTGGCACCGTGATTTGAACCCGAGCCTTCCCAATATCAGTACGCAATGCTAACCACTCGGCTACCGCGGCCGCCGGCTGTAACTACGGCAGAAAAATTTCTTCTTAACTCAAGACTTCTTAATTTGGAACAAAGCATGCATGCATACATACATACATACACATACTTCTCTTTCTACATATATCAAAGATAATAAATTATTATTACAAATTACTTAAACGCGGAAGTAAAAGAGATGTCAGTATGTGCAGGTGTGCAAGGCTAAGTAGACTAGATTCTATATATATACGTTTATGTATGTATGTATGTAAGTGGGAGTGCATAAATAATTATGTATGTATGTATAAAGTCAGAGTAAACAGATTAATTAATGCATTCCAAGCAAAAGCGAAGCATAAATCCAATTACATACTATGTACATACATACATACATATATACCTAAGACACAGATACGATAATATATTAATTTATTGCATTACATATGTATGCATATACAAAGGTTTCTACCACCGAAATAAATAATTATATAAGTCCACAAACTGCCTTACAGCCCATTCCACTCCACTCGACTCCAGTCCAGTCCAGTAAGGTTCAACCCAAAAAACAAACAGCTCGCTCGCGAGCTCAAGTTGATAAGAACAGGAAAAAACAGCAAACAAAGATAACAACAAATATTAAATTAACATTAAATAAAAATGGCTAAAAAAAAACTGTACAAAAATTCCAAAACAGAAACCATAAAAAATGTCAAAATCATATCGAAGTAAATACTAAACCTAAAGTGAGTTGGGTTACTGGGTTTATAGTCGTCGGGCGTCCACAATAGCCGAGCGCTTAGCATGGAGTTCGAGTACTGGTTGGACTAGTTGTCTAACTCGAGGAGACACGATGACCGAGTGAAAATTTCATTCGCTGACCGCGTCTCGTCGGACCCGAAGAGATGCGCGAGCTACTTTAGCTGACTGCATCCTTCGGTAGACAAAACGAAGGGACGTGTAACCCGCCGTATGCGCAAACTGCGCTTGATTTCTCCAGGGAAGATGTTCAGGGGGTCATCGGAAAGGCGAAAATCTCCAAATCCATCGGCCTTGACGGAATAAGCATGCTGATGCTAAAACATCTTGGACCAGCGGGAGCAGATTTCCTCACCAAGGTCCTCAACTAGTCTCTGACCACCCGAATGATACCTGACGTGTGGAAAACGGGTAGGCTGATCCCGCTACTCACGCCGGGGAAACCAGCTAACAAAGCAGAGCCTTACCGGCCGATAACTCTACTCTTTCCAGTAGCGTAGATACTAGAGGCCTTGCTGCTCACGACTTTCACTCACCACCTGCGTCCAGCAGCACATCAGCATAGCTTCCGTAAAGTGCATAGTACCACAACAGCACTAAACGCCATAAACACACAGATAGTCAATGGCCTAAACCAAAACCGACCTTGCGCGAGAACTGTCCTGGTAGCACTGGATTTGTCAAAAGCTTTCGACACAGTAAACCATTCAGTGCTGCTAACGGACATTGAGGAATCCTCATTATCGCCGGGGTTGCAGAGGTGGGTCATGGGCTACCTGAGTGGTCTACAATCATCGGTAATATTCCGAGGTGAAACATCGAAATTTACGAAAATTACACATTGGGTTCCGCAGGGTGGTGTCTTCTCCCTACTACTGTTTAATTTTTACGTATCGAAACTCTCTCCTCCACCAGAAGGAGATTCATTAACCTCGTATGGTGGTGATTGCACTATATTGGCGTCTGGCCAGGATGAATTCCTATCTTGCCGACCTTTCTCACTTCTTCACTGCAAGACAGTTAAAAATACAACCAACTAAATCCTCGGCCACCCTCCTCACCAGCTGGACGAAGGAGTACTTGAATTAGATGTGAAGGTCCGCCATTATTGAAACGGTATTCATCCCAGCTGTGTCGTGGTGCACATATGGCTCTAATTCTGATATAAGTCGACACCACATTTAGCGATACCAGACATTTCTTCTCAATTTTGAAGCTAACAAAGAGCACAGAACCGTGGTAACCGATTGGCTGTCTGAGTAGAGATTGACCTGTACCACAGAGTACCCACTATGCCTTAAAGAGCACTGTAATGATAGCCTAAACCCCCAGCCGTTGAATAATTCTCAGTAGAAGATTATTATGCTGACATTCCCGTCAAGCTTCAGGCCATCGGGCCAGTGAAGGTATTATAAACCAGAAGGAGCTACTCAGTGCTAACTAGGAGATACAGTAACTCATGCAGCTGGGGATGGAAAAGAGAGAGATGGAGTTTCTTTCATTTGAACCGTTCAAGGATCCAAACTTTCGGTGAGAGTACTCTCTTACTAAAAAAATCCATTTCCCTAAATGGGTTAAAAATCTACTAGGTCACTTGAAGTAGCTTTGTAGATTCCAAGATAACGAAGTCAAGCTGAAGTAAAACTAGTCCATCTAAGTCAATTCGACTTCTTAGACTCTGAGGGGCAGTACTCACAGCAGCTTAGCGAATTCACGATCAACTCATTGATCCTCGGTCCCAACTAAACTTGATTTAAAGAAATTTCGGTAGATGTAGATGCAATAGTTCTCACAACTTTCTAATTTCTTGAACTTTCAGTCCAAGTTTGTTCTTAAGCGTGGTCATTAGTCTCGACGTAGGGCTCTGGAGCTAACGTCCTCGTCGAATTATTGTCTAATACCGTTCATATAGAAATAAACAGGTTGCTTTCCTAACCTCGAGTCTTCTCATGAGGTTCCAGTAATCTTTACAACTGAACCAGTGAACATCTTGGAAGACTCGACTCATTAATCATGCTCGGAATCATGAAGGTTGGCTCATAAAAGCCTGCTTATTCCATTTCGGTTGAATAAACCCGATCCAACAGTGGATATCCCCTCAACAAGACAATTTGACTGAGACACATTATTTTGTTCCATTCTTTTTGGGTTAGACCATACCATGTCATGCGGGAAATCGCCTTCAGAAAAAGTAAAAGAGGAAATTATTACAGCGGCATATTGGCATGCACCCCGCCTCCCACCACAACCGAAGCCAAAGTCATTTATTTCGATCAACCATAATTGGTTCTGCTTCATTTGCGAACGACGCGCGCGCACATCACACAAACGGCGAATTGAATTTCCGGTGCTTCCGCCTCATATTTAATACATTAATACTGCCTTTATTGCCACCAACTGAAGCGGCAAAGGGAGCACGACTCAACACAGCTAGTTGTAGCCCACCTTCTCACAACATCTTCTACTTTGGACTCCGCACTTTTTACACTACAGCGCCGTGGAAGAGCCAGCGCCCAGCCAGCGACTTCCACACGTAGATCGCCACAACAACGGAAGCCCCAACGGAACTCAGCTCAGTGACCAAGTTGATTAAGTATGTAGACAACACAGTTGCCGCATTTCCTTTTGCAACACACAACAAACAAACAAGAACAATCAAAAGGAGAAGACAAAAAAGAAACGAAAAAAGAGTGCACCGAGTGACGACGTAGGACGGAACCCGTGCGCATCGAGTGGGTGTAGCGCGGTTGGGTGGCTGGAATTTTATGAATGGTCGCTTGAGGAGTGTGTAAAATTCACGAATACCAATGTTTGTGTGTGTGTGTGTGTGTGTGTGTGTGTGTATGGCGCTGCATAAAAATATTTTATACTGCATTTAATAAAATACAGAAAATTACTAACCAACCGATATTTGAGGTAAGTCGTGCAAATTCAGTCTTTTTTGATGCGTCACTTGCATATGCTTTGCGTCAGCCCATCCATCCGTCCGTCCGCACGTCCATCCATCCGTCGGTCCGCCCCTCTATCCATCCGTCCGTCCATCCATCCGCCCGTCCGCTCAAACGTCCGTCCGCGCTTATTGCCTTCGTTGGTATTAAACGTGCCGTGGAAGTAGAAGTGGTTTCGTCCATCAATGGTCATATTCGATGTGTCATTTTACACAGCGGCCATGGTCGGACGCCAGTCAGTTCATGGAATGAAATGCAAAAGCCAAAAATAGCATTGCAAAAATGGTGTAGGCAATAACGTCATCCATCTCGCATGAGCGCGTCACAGCTGACAATGGCGGTGCAAGCATATATAATATTTTTTATATATAACCGATTATGAAGTCATGGATGCACTCATATGTACTCGTATGTTGATATGTCTGTACACACTCGCTTTGGTCTTCTGCGTCCACTCATTTACTTGTAATTTATTCATTATTTTATTTTTCCATTTTTGTAAGTGATTTTCGAGGCCAGAGATGACTTGCTCAAGTCAGCCGTCCGACTCGTTTGTGTGAATCTATGAAGTTAGCATTATGTGGTCCATCGCCTGGTGCCTCAACTCGTGGATAAAAGATCTTGAAAGTGCAGGAATGACAGAGTTTGGCTAAGTTAATTCTTATCGGACCAGAAATCCTACTACTCACCCCTTCAACGCAAAGAGCCATTAAGCCGTGTCCATCGTTACGACAGCTTCAATGCCATAGTTGCTGCGGGGTTCCGAGAACAGTCGCAAAGAGTTGGGTTGTTGGAACCAAAAAGATTTTGAACTTACCGACATACCAATCAGGTTCACAATACTCTTAAGTGAACTAGGCTTTCCAAAGTTTATATTTCAATGGTGGTGGGAATACCATCTAAAGGCGAATGGAGAGGAGGTTTCGCAGGACGGTGTGTAGTGTCAATCTATGTCGATGGTCCGGGGCGATGATTAACTTCGAATATATTAAGATCTTCCTTTTTTGTGCATACCAAACTCAGCTCGAATCTTTCAAGTGGAAGTTTATAGAGCTCTCATAATGGGTATAGAGAAGATTGCTCATAGTTAGCAAAATTTTTGGTCTTAGCGACGTCAATGCTAAATTGTAGAAACGTTTTTGTTTAAGAAAATACCCGAGGGTTGAGCTGTGGACCCTCGGATGGGGTAAAAAAAACACAGAAAACCCTGTCTTAACCCTGGAAAGATCAACCGGCATCATTATAAACTTATGCTGACACTTTGTGGATAAGCAATTGTTGTTGGAACGGCGTATGTGAGTGGAGTCAGGCCAAACACTGAAAGCAGGGCCACCAAATCGAACAAACACAACCACTTTTCACTATCCACAGCTCAAAAACCGAACCGAGCAACGTCTGAAGGCTTGCTGTAACCGCAAAATGTCCTGAGACATTTGAGGAAAAGTCGACCTGAGATTAAAGTAGAGAAGACCAAATAGGACGGCAAACAAGTACGCAGAAAGCAGAAGGAGTCGAGAAGGCCTTTGGCTTTAATATGTATACTGAGAATATCAAATGAGCCTATTAAAGTTGATCATTCAAGGCAGTTAGGTGGTGTCTTCTTAGCAACTTGTCTTATGAACTTAGCTTCTTATTATGTTTTCTGGCGGCCACAATATCCAAGTAGCTAGCGGTTTGTTCTAATATCCAAATACCAGGTTTCGAGTGCTGGTCCGACTTCGAGGTCGTAGACTAACCGAAACAATACTCTACAAGTCACTCATCATACCCGTCCTACTATATGGAGCATCAACATGGACGATGTCGACATCCCATGAGTCTGCCCTGGGACGTAGAAATCAAGAGACGACGGAACGATGAGTTGTAAGAGTTATAAAGTGGTCTTAATACACTTCAGCGAAGGATGAGACAGCGGCTACTATGCTGGCTAGGTCATGTCGTCCGAATGTATAAAAGCGCTCCACTTTTGCCGGTGGAAGCAGATGAAGAGGAAGACCTCCACTCCGTGGGAAGGATCAGTAGGAGCGCGATTGGTTTCATTTGGTAGTACCAACCGGCGTCAAACAGCGAAGATAAAGGAACGAAGAAAATCGCGCTATTGTTGATTCGGCTATAATCACTTAAGCGGGCCCATGCCAATCAAGAGGAAGAGAAGCTTTTACGCTCACCTCGGTGCCGGGTTTCTTTTGGAAAGTGTAGCTAGGAGTTTGGTCTGTAGAACTGAGGAGCTTTTACGGCGGCAGGAAGGGAATTTTTGAGCAAAACTTAAGTGATTTCTCAAGTGCTGGTAGACACTGGTTCCAAAATCTCTTATTGGAGCTCTGTCTCCATTTCGATTTTCCTTCCGATGTTTTTTTGTATACATCCATATTCGTATAGCATTGAACACCTTGTACTATTTTTCAATATTTTGAAAAGTTTTGCGAAGTTCACTTTAAATGGAAATGGGCAAATATTATATATGTACGAGAGTATTTATCGACGTCAAAACCTCAAGTGGGGCAAATGTTTGCTTTGCTCATCGTTGACACACAATTATGTACAGACATAACTAAGTATAGTATATATGAACCTACATGTATGTATGTCGGTATGCAGTTCAATTGGAAAAACATGTATTCATAAATATGTATATATATATATACGAGTATGTACATATGTATATCCATATATTTGCAAGTTGGCATTTTATGAAAAGTGATGATGAAAATACGCAACAAATAAATACAAACATATATGTACATTAGGGTGATTCAAAAAAACAACAAATTTTTTTTTCTTCTTTCCAACATGCTTAAGAGTTCAATATAGATGTAAAAAGATCCCAGTTAAAATTTGAGCGCTTAATATTAATATTAAGGACGTCCGCATCGCACTTTTCTATTTTCCATAAGAATAACATAGGCAAATATTTGTTTGCGCCTTCTGATTTTTATTGCTTATCCATCGTAAGCCATACAAAAAATCCCTGCACATATTTTTGTAGAGAATTGAACGCTCTACAAAAAAGGTCTCATATGATTTTTCCGAAAACCTAACCAGCTGAAAGTTATTCGAGGTCAAAGTTCAATATGCTGAAAATTTGACCGTTTGTAATGCATTACAGTGAATTCGATGAAGTTATGGAAATCATTTATCAAAGTTTTATGTTTTTCTTTAATGTAGGCTTTCAGGAAATCTTCATAAATTTTCCGCAGTAATTTGGAGAAGTAAAATAGTTTCATAAAAAATTTTTAACATTATTTAAAAAATTTTTATTTTTCTAATTTTTATTTATAGAAATTTCGAAATCATGTTAAGTACAACACTTCATTTGATTGGTTTTTTAATAAGAATATAACAACTACCTCACCAAAGATGAAGAGCAACTACAGTATTTATTACAAGTAGTACGAGAACATCGGCAACGTTACCCAGATTGATTAAAAAGAAATCTTCAATAATAATAATATAAAGTATTTATGAGCTGAATAATAAATTATTTCCTTAAAAAAATCAAATGCAACTTAATTTTGACCTCATGTTAGTAATCCTCAATGTCAAAAAGAATGTTTCGTTTAAAAATCAAAATAATCTGAAATTTTTATTCTAAAAACTTTCTCAATGAGTTTCACTGGGCTTATTACTCCATAGAATTGAAGTTAAAGGTTTTCTGAACGCCTTCATTAAGGAAAAACATAAAACTTTGATAAATGATTTCCATAACTTCATCGAATTCACTGTAATGCATTACAAACGGTCAAATTTTCAGCATATTGAACTTTGGCCTCGAATAACTTTCAGCTGGTTAGGTTTTCGGAAAAATCATAAGAGACCTTTTTTGTAGAGCGTTCAATTCTCTACAAAAATATTTGCAGGGATTTTTTCTATGACTTACGATGGATAAGCAATAAAAATCAGAAGGCGCAAACAAATATTTGCCTATGTTATTCTTATGGGAAATAGAAAAGTGCGATGCGGACGTCCTTAATATTAATATTAAGCGCTCAAATTTTAACTGGGATCTTTTTACATCTATATTGAACTCTTAAGCATGTTGGAAAGAAGAAAAAAAAATTTGTTGTTTTTTTGAATCACCCTAATGTACATATATATATATATATATATATATACATACATATGTACATAGATAAATCAACCTTAGCCTCAATTTGCAGCTGTAATAGCCATTGGTGGTAATGTCGCGTTCGACGTTCGACGTTCGACGTTTGGCGCTTGCCGCTTGGCGTCTATCAAGTCTATGAAGTTGCTGCCCGTCGGCTGCTGTCGGCAATAGGTAAACAGCGCCCGGCAGAGGGGCAACCTAAGACTGACAGCCGTTAAATGACAGACGACAGGCCAGCATATGTTGTACTTGTCAGCAAATCTCAATCTTTGCCGATTTCATAATTTACGCGCTTTTCGCTCAACAGATAAGCAAATAAATATAATAAATAAAAATCTTACATATGTATATATATGTATTGTATATATACATAGATATCTTTTTATTAACATATGTATGTAAATATATTCACTTAAATTTTTCTTAGGTTTTTTTTGTAGGTCAAAAAATTATATGCGAACATGTGTACATATGTATGGTACGTATGTTGTTTTTTTTTTTTGATTTCCTAGACACCGTTTATAGCCAAAATTATAACATTGCGCCTTTTGTTACTTTTTTTCGCTGTTTGGCGTCAATTGGAGATACCAAGTAGAGCCAGGTCTTTCTCTATATGGACTTTCCAACGGAGTTGAGGTCTTTCTCTGGCTCCACCGGCAGTTACTGCATAGAAAACTTTCAAAGCTGGTGTATTTTTAACCATCCGGACCACTTGACCTAGCCAGCGTAGCCACTGTTTCTTGATTCGCTGAATTATGTCAATGTCGTCGTATATCTCGTACAGCTCATCGTTCCATCGTTTGCGATATTCGCCGTTGCCAACTCGAAGAGAACCATAAATCTTCGCAACATTTTTTTCTCGAAAACTCCTAACGCTAACTCATCAGATGTTGTTGTTGTTGTAGCGGTTCCTTAACTCCGCCTAGGACTGGCTCAATAAATTTAAGTCGCCGAGGTCATCTAAAGGGAGGTCCAGGAATCGCGCTGTTTCGACGGGATTGAACCAAAGGGAGAAGGGAGACTCTCCACATGCAGGGTATATGTTGGGTATGCTGGGGACGAGTCTGGATAAGTAGGAGTTTAACTTGCTACAATATCCAGACCTAAGATGCGCCAGAGTCACGCGGGTCTCTCGAGGCAGTTCGAGCTCGTTGTCTGCAATGGGTGGGGCTTTTTCTCCGAGCACCCCATTCACGGGAAGGGAGTCTTTGAAGGTGTTGACTGACTTCTGGTGAACGTCGTTCAGAGCTTGTCTGCACGCCGTCCTGTCCAGCGGTTGTTGCACATGTTGCTGGATGGTACTCTTTATACCAAGTACTCCCTTTCTGATTCGCCTAGATGGAGGTTCGGTTTCAATAAGGTGTCTATTGGGGTGCTCCCTACGGTAGCGGTTGTCATCGTCAGACTTCCGCACCATATAGCAAGGCGGCAACGATGAGGGACTTGCAGAGTTTGGTTTTCGTTCGTCGGGAGAGTAAAGTTACTTTTTAATTGCCTACTCAGTATAAAGTAGCACGAGCTGGTACAATGGCAAGAGTGATTCTGCGCTGAATTTCAAAGCTGACCCATGTTCTTCGCTTCCTTATCCAGTCTGGAGAAAGCAGAACTCACGGCGCGGTTGCTGAGGCCTATTATATCAATACCATCAACATACACCAGCAGCTGTACCCTCTTTTAGTAGATTGTGCCTTCTCGATTCAGCTCTGTAGCTCGTGTTATTTTCTCCAACATTAATGAAACCTCTTTTGGTATCGAACGGCTCGGAGAGGTCCTTCCCGATCCTGACGGAGCTTTTAGTGCTACTTAAGGTCAGTTGACACAGCCGTATAAGTTTTGCGGGGATACCAAGTTCAGATATAGCGGCGTAAAGGCAGCTCCTATTCGTGCTGTCGAAGGCGGCTTTAAAATCGATGAAGAGGTGGTGGATGTCGATTCTCTTTTCACGGGTCTTTCCAAGATTTGGCACATGGTGAATATCTGGTCAGTGATTGATCTACCAGGTCTAAAACCACACTGATAAGGTCCAATCTGTTTGTTGAGCATTGCTTAGCCATCACGTTAAGTGATCTACGGTAGTAACATATTCAAGCGCTCTTAATGTAGCCAGGCTATTCGAAAAAATATGGATACGATTATCTGAGAGCACCACTGTGCTGAGAAAATTGACAGTTTCGTGTACCTATAGCCAGAAAATTTCACCTGGAAAACACTTCAGTTCTTTTCTTCTCTTTTTCCACCGGCGGATACTATATCATCTGCGACTTTTGGCCGAGCAAGTAGAAAAATTAATATTCCAGAATTTTGTAAGTTGGAAGGACCAAGTCTCGAACCCTGGCCTCCTGATTTTTCAGGCCAATATTAACCTTGTCTGAAACCTCTATTAATATAAATCTGAATAAGTATTCCCTCCATGCACTATTATGCAATTCTTTTTGCAGAATTTTTGAGTCAATCGCAGCATTGCGAAGAGTCAGTTTATTTTCTCTACTCATTGTACCAGCTATTCTTTTGACATTATCGAAAACCAATAGTCTAGCTGGTAAATATACATAGGGAGCTTGAAATGCCGTCCCACAGCTCCTTTTTACCGAGTTGCTGTACATACATCTCTGGTTAGACCGTACTTTTCTTTCATTGGGAGCGTGGGCGCTTATCAATGATATTTTGAAGAACTGATCGGCTGTTGGTTCATCCATCGTTGCCTTTCTGCTTTTTCTTCTACTTTTCCAAAGTGGCTTTATCTAATCCAACATCAAATCTAAGCTCCGCTGTTGTCTCTTCGTAGTTCTTGTGCGGCTTAGTCTTTAGACTTTAGAGCCGGCCTCTGCCCAATTGAGCGATAGGCCAAACTTTTGAATTGTGGTCCTTAAAACATCAGCACTGGTTGGCATCACAAATAGAGTGTCTCGTTTGAGACATTGTTTTTTCTTTCATTGGAGCTGGTTCCTAAGTGGCGTATACCAAGCCCAGCGAACAACCTCGCTCTGTGAGTGGGTTTAGATTTTGGATAACGAGTTGCTTGCCTCAAGACCGACGAACTCTCACAACCGCTCCTCTGGTGCCACATGCACTAGAAAATGACTTTAACGAGCTGTTGAAACGGAAATGTTGAAGTGGCTCTATTGAAGTTGACACCCTTTTAGTCGAGGTTCCCAAGTGGCGGCAACCAAGCCCAGCGAACAATCTCGCTCTGTGAGTGGGCTTAGATTTTGGATAAATGGATATATAGCGAGCCGCTTGCCTTAAGACCGACGAATTCTCACATCCGATCCTCTGATGTCACATGCACTGGAAAATGTCTCAGTGGCTCCATTGAAGTTGACTACCTTTTAGTCGAGGTTCCCAACTGACGGCAACCAAGCCCAGCGAACAATCTCGCTCTGCGAGTGGGCTTAGATTTTGGATAAATGGATATATAGCGAGCCGCTTGCCTCAAGACCGACGAACTCTCACAACCGATCCTCTGATGTCACATGCACTGGAAAATGTCCCTGGTGAACCTTAAAACCGGAAATTTCAGAGTGGCTCCATTGAAGTTGACTACCTTTTATCCGAGCCCCGTTGTTAGTTACCACATCTCGCACAAGGGTTGCTCTCCTTACCAGGATGTGTGAGAGTAGAAATTTGGAATAGCCTTGCCACTGCAAATGCTCCTCAAACCTCGACTTCCTGGTTGTGAGGTCTGGTCAAGTCAAGTATTTTTTGCTTTTATGTCATCGTTTTTTCGCGGCTATCACCCGGATTGCATACCATTCCCATGTCCACTCACATGTATTTCGTACGATAACAATTACGAAAATATTTCACTTGTGTATTCTTGCATAATTACAAGTATTTATTTATAGAAAATGAATGCGGCAAGAAGTCTCACATGCCATCAACATACTTATCGGACACGCGTCGCCACTTTTGCCGCTTAATTGCATGCCATACCAGCAATGACATGGTATGGTATGCCATTACAAGCAAAAAAAAAACAAAAAAAAAAAAAAGAGAGCAGCAATAATACAATACAGTTACATATCAACAGCAACCGTGTACAACTTGGCACTCTGATACTATTTCTGAGCAAGAAAATCCCACCCAGAATTTTTATCGTTTCATTTTAGAGTCTTTTTCATTTGAATCTCGTTTTTTTGTATTTTTTTTTTTTATTAGTCAGCGCATTTTCAGCTCATTTATGGCCATGGCGCGTGTGGCATGCCACATACTGACATACCTGTTATTCTATACCCCAGGCTGGCGCATATCCTCATCCTCACCTTTCAAGCCAACACACACACTTTGTCGCCATCGTGGACTCCGGCACAGACTTTGGCGGCTTGCGCTGCCTGCTGCTGCAGTGGTGTATTCTTTTATGACCCGCAATAATTTCGGTTCATTAAAAAAATTATCTCATCAACGGTATTCGCTTGGCGCTCGGTCGTTTTGGTTTGGTTGGTGCTCCTCGTACTGCTCGTGCTGAAAATTTCAATGGTATTCGGAAACAAAATTGTTCGTCCACATGAACAACAAATTTGCAACATGCAACATGCAACATTTAAAATTGCACTGATTAGACCTTTAACTAATTTGCTTTGATATCACCTAAATGGCATGCCATTGCCATTGTTGTGGCAGTTGGCAGCAATACGAGTGTACTTATGACGGTATTTTGAAGGTGGTGTTACTGGATACTGGATTGGCAAGTCAGTTGACGTGTGGCCACACCTACAAAGGAAGCCAGGTTGAATACACTGGAAGAAATTGAAGTTGAAACTCACAAGTCAGAAGCTATGAGGGATTAATAGAGGGAGGGGGGTCTTCCTGACGAGAAAAGTAGTAAATTATTTGTGCTTTTAGAGCCCCCTCCAAGGTAGCCGCAGATCTATTGCTTCAGAGTGTTACAAGGTTCAAGAGTTCAACGTTTCCCCAGAGATCTAGAGTCCTTAAACTTCCAGCTATTATGATTTCCTTCCTCTCAGATGCGTGGATTTCAGCCACGATCACTTGTTTTATAGTTGGCTTGTTCTTTCAAAGCTCCCTCCAAGGTAGCTGCAGATCTATTGCTTCAGAGTGTCGCAAGGTTGAAGAGATCAATGTTTCCCCAGAGATCTAGAGTCCGTAAACTTCCAGCCAGCTTAGAAATGTTCTTCTTTCTCTCAGATGCGTGGATTTGAGCCACGATCAGTCTTTTTTATAGCTGGCTTGTTCTTTCAGTGCTCCCTCCAAGGTAGCCGCAGATCTATTGCTTCAGAGTGCCACAAGGTTAAAAAGTTCAACGTTTTCCCTGAGACCTAGAGTCCGTAAACTTCCAGCTATGATGATTTCCTTTCTCTCAGATGCGTGGATTTCAGCCACGATCAGTCTTTTTATAGTTGGCTTGTCGTTTCAGAGCTCCCTCCAAGGTAGCTGCATATGTCTTGCTTCAGAGTATCACAAGGTTAAACATATCAACGTTTCCCCAGAGATCTAGAGTCCGTAAACTCGTCCACTCATCTTCCTAAGAATTCGTACAGATTTATGAGTTTCACTAATGAACAGAGCAATGCATAATGTGATAGTGCACTAAGTAAGTTTGCCTGCTACTATCCGGAAGGTCATGGGTTGGAATTCCGACTTCATTAGCAGCGGAGGTGGCTTAAGCCTTCCTACTTCTTCTTTATTAGCGTAAGATGTCGATTTAACAACATTGTCCCATTCATTCCTTCTTTTCGCAGTTTGTCGCCAATCGGAAAGATCATGTACTGCCAGATCCTTTTCTACCTGGTCTATCCAACGGAATGGAGGTCTTTCTCTTCCTTCCACCGGCGGGTACTGCATGGAAAACTTTCAAAACTAGAGTCCACCAAACGACCACGGAACCGGATTACGTTGCCTCGCTGAACTAAGTCAATGTCATCGTACAACTCATCGTTCCAACGGCTGTGGTATTCGCCGTTTCCAACTCTTGGAGGACCATAAACCTTTTTCTCTGAAACTCCGGACGCCGATATGACATCTGCTTTCTGGCTGATATGCAAACCTTCAAGCCAGTTCTGCAGAAGTTATAGTCTTAGAGCTCCTAAAATTCGAAACCCATCTTTTACCACGTGCTTTGGAGGACTAGGTTAAAGCCTCTAAAGGCGACAATCTTTAGAAACGAATTAACTTGAGCTAAAGTACGCTTCTAACTTAGTTAAGTTCGGCTATCAGATGGTAGCTCGAGGGACCCTCGGTAATTTCATAATAAGCTCATTTGGTGGTCTAAGTGAGCTGATGCCCTTCAGTCCACACCGCTCTACCGAACTTAGGGAACATATCCAAACTATGTGAGCCGTTTTTTACAACGACGAGTGTAAACGACGGCCGCAACAGCCGAGTAGTTAGAGCATTGCGCACTGTCATTCAGAAGGTCAGTGTTCGAGTCCTGGTCCGACCAACATTCAAAATTATTTATTTCTAATTACGGTCGCCTCTAGACAGGGAATTTCAAGCACTTCGAGTATATTTCGGACATAAAATAAAAGAAGCTCCTAACAAAAATACATCAGCCGTTCGGAGGCGGTATAAACTGTAGGTCCCTACTTTTGTTAGAAAAACAACAAGACGAAGCTGGGCCGGGAATCGCTTCAGCGGTTACCGAGCGCCAACTCAACCTTCATCAGGCTTTAACTAGTATTAAGCAAACCCTTAAATGAAGTTAAGAACCTTTCGTTACACCCGGTGCCGCATAAACTCGCTTGACGCCAGCCATCTGCGAGACCTCAATTTGGCTATTTATTCAATTTGAGCTAAATCTATGTCAACGTAAGTGAAAATTTACCCTTGCATGCAATCCTTATTTCCTTAATACATATGTCCAACAGCACCCCACACCCGACCTTAAAATGCAGTGAACGAAAACGAAAAGCGCCGAAAAGACCGAAACATGAAGCATATTTACATAGCTAATACTCGGTATAACCTCCAAAAAGCCAAAAAGGGCGTACAAACATGTGACACTCACTCACTCACCACCTGCGGATTGCATGTCCGCCCAGGCAAGTGCCTTGACGAGCTGCCAACCTGCCTGTCTACTAGCCTACCAACCTACACTCTAGGCAGAGCCTATGCAAGTCAGCAGGAAGTGTTGCTGGGACGCGAGCGTCATTGCCCGACTTACCAACCGTCGTCGAGTGTTGGTTATTGACTGTTGGCAGTTGGCTCTTTGCGCGTGGTGTAGGAAGTGTCTGATTATTAGCGGTTGGCGGTTGGCGGTTGGTCGTAGGCTGCGCACACAGGTGCTCGAATGCCTAAGTGAGTGGCAACGTAAAGACGAGGCTGTTATTGAGTTGGTTGGTGGTGCAGAGATGCCACGCGACGCGACTTTATAGCTGCTTTGTATATGTGTTGTTTGTGGTTTTTGCATTTTAGTTGATTGCCTTATTGCCTCAAAAGCAGTTAGGGAGTTTGGCAGCGGAAAATGTGACCCTTTAGAATTTATACCTGGCGCCATCGGCTATTAGCTGTCGCAAACTGCACTGTGCGGAGCGGAGCTCGCAAATATACGACTCTACGTGTTTTTGGTTATAAATAAATATGTACATATGTACACACATACATGCATGCATATGTGAATATGAAGGAGCGTCTGCATAACGACGACTCGCATGCATTGCAAGCCACCAGTTTCGTGTTCCCTAAAAGAGTATTTAATTTGCTTTTATTAATAGCGAAAGTCCATTTGGTCGCAACTCTTTCTTTTGTTTGGCATATATTACGAAATAATTTATGTACGATAAGTTTGGGTGCAAGTCAACCAACCATGGAATTTGGTATGCAGTTCATACTACCATAGGGAGGGTCAACCCTGTCTGATATTAAAGTTGTAGCTCCTTATTAAATTCCATCGGCCGTTCGGAGGTGGCTTAGAATAAACTGTAGGTTCCTCCATGTGGCGGAAATATATCAAAACGCATACCCCAAATGGATCTCGCCGGCAATCGCTTCAGCGGCTACAACGCGCCAATTACATGTATGTTTTCCTGGTCCCTAGATAGACAGCAGATATTTCAGCCTATTCTTGTTCTTCGTTCCAGTCTCATTCGCTTCGCATCAATGTCAAGCTTGGAGAAGGAACCAAAGGCCGATGGTATCAGTCACTCTTTCTAAAACCTTCTTTGGTACTGAACGGCTGGGAGTTTTACGGTGATACCAAATTCAGAAATACCAGTGTAGAGGCAACTCCTTACTGTGCTATCGAAGGCAGCTTTAAAGTCGAAGAAAAGTTGATATGTACCGATTCTTCTTCACAGGTCCTTTGGAATATTTGGCGCATGGTGAATATCTAGTCAGTTGCCGTCATATGCGGGTAATGGAACGTCGTTTCCACCATCATCGATTGTAATTTCGGGTTCGCCATCTCCCCATGTTCCATTTTCACTGCCAGCAGGCTGGAGAAGTGTAACTTCCATAACTCCAGCTTACTACATATAGGAATCAGTCCCTAAATCACCTATGTGGGTCCTATAAGAGTTTGCACCGTTATTGAAACTTTCCGTAAGTTCCACATCTTTTCGTAGAAGTTTCGAGCAGCTTCTCAAGCTCTTCATACTTCGTCATTTCGGTATCTTTATTTTTTTGTCGGCAAATGCGCCTCGCCTTCCTCACCTGTTGTGGTCGATCGCAAGGTTGGGAGGAAGGAGGTCTGTTTACTCTCCACTGCTGCTTGACATACCCCAACGTACCAGTTCTTTCTCTGGCACTGCCGAAAACCAATTGCTTCCGGAGCGGCGGTACGTATGGAGTTTGAAACGTCGATCCACAGTTCCCTTATGCAGACTTGCTGATGAGTGCTCTAAAAAAAGCTGGTATGACGTGTAGAAAACCTCTCGGAAGTCTGTTGTGATTGCAGCTTTTCTACGTCGAACCTTCCTTGTGTTGTAACGGACGTTCTTTGGTACACAGAGGCGCGTGCGTATCTTCGCCGCGACAAGATAGTGGTCCAAGTCGATGTTAGGACCTCGGAACGTATGCACATCTAAAACACTGGATACATGTATTCCGTCTATAACAACATGATCGATCTGTATGAAAGTTTTTCGATCTAGAGACAGCCAAGTAGCTTGGTGAGTTTTCTTGTGTTGGACTCTAGTACTACAGACAACCATATTTCGGGCTCCGGCGGAGATGTTTTTTTGCGGTGGCTGAATTTTCCGACAGTTGGTCTTTGGCCACCCTGGCGTTAAGGTAACCAAGCACGATTATCACATTGTGGCGAGGACAGCGCTCATAAGTACACTCCAGGCTCTCATAAAGGGCATCCTTTAGGGCAAGGGCGCAAATCAGCTATGTGTTGACATATTTCGTTTTGATATGAATTGTGGCGATACGCTCATCCATTGGAGTTAGCGCCAGTACTCGGGGACGGATTCTCTCTCTACGAGTCCTACTCCAAATTTGTGTAAATGTCACAAGGACTTACTCGCTTCCGTCCTTCTTCCGTCTATTACACTTCTTGGACGGCGGTGATATCAACCTTTAGTGTAGCGAGAACATCAACCAGCTGGGAAGTGGTACCTTCCCAATTAAGAGACCAGACATTCCAGGTGCATGTCCTTATCGTGATCCTTAATTCGTTTGCGGGGGTGGTTGTCAAAAGCGGGGTCTCTGGTCCGAGGCTCTTTATGATTTTTTATTGGTTTACTTGCGTGAACTTTTACACATGGAACCATCCCTTTACTTTATCTTAACTTGGTTTGGTTTTATTTTGTTTAATTTTATATTAATTAATTAATTTACATTTTTAATTTCATTTTGTTATATTTATATTTTTTCTTACTTTATTTTACTTTGCTTTATTTAATTGCATCTTTCATTTATTTTGGTTTTATTATAATTCTTTTAAACTAATTTAGTTATATATTTATTATAACTTCTTATTAAATTAAAAAACTTTATTTAATATTAAATTTTAATTTCAGTTATTTCATTTTGTTTATTTATATATATTTTATATTTCACTTAGTTTAAACGAATTTTTATTTTATTACTCGTTTATATTTGATAATTATTATTTTATTTTATTTTATATTTTACTTTACTTTGTTTAAATTATTATTTTTTTTAAATTTGATTAAGTTTGTTTTAGCTATTATTTTATTAATTTTTATTTTTTTCTTTTATTTTATTTTTAATTAAATTTTTTTTTTAAATTTGATTAGATTTTTTTTGATATTATTTTATTTATTTTTATTTTTTTTTCATTTATTTTAATTAAATTTCGTTGATTTTATTTTAATTTTAATTTTATTTAATTTATAATATTTAATTTGGTTTAATAATTTTATTTGTTCAATTTCTTTTAATTTTTTGTAATTTATTTCATTTCATTAAAAAAATTTTCTTGTTAATTTTCGTTTTATTTAATTTATTTTTATATATTTTTTATATTTTAATTTTAATTCATTTTGTATTCTATTATTCTTTGCTTAAATTATTTTAACCAACTTTTTAAATTTAATTTATCTTATTTATATAATTTTATTAATTATTTTTTTCATTTATATTATTTTAACAAAATTTCGTTGATTTTAATTTTAATTTTATTTTATTTGATTCAATATTTTTTTATTGTTTTCATTGTTTCAATTTCTTTAAATTTTTCTTGTTAATTTTCACTTCATTTTATTTATTCAATTTATCTTTTCTATTTTAATATTTAATTTAATTTAATTTTATTTTAGATTATTCTCTAAATAAATTATTTTAACTGATTTTTAAATTCAATTTATTATTTTTTAATACTTTTTATTATTTTTTTTATTTTTTTTTTTATTTTAATTAATTTTCGTTGGTTTAGTTTAATTTATTTTTAATTGCTTCAACTTAATTTTTAATTCATTTATATTTTTTCTTGTTTATTTTTTCTTTTATTTCATATGTTTAATTACTTTTTATTTTATTTTGTTTATTTTAATATTTAATTATTTTTTAATTAATTTGATTTAACTTAGTTTTTATATTTTAGTTTTTTAAATTTCACTTTATTGCATTTGAATAATTTTATTTGATTTTATTTTCTTTCTGCTTTGTTTTATGTTTTATGTGAATTAATTTTGTTTATATTATTTTAACTAAATTTTTATATTTAATTTTATTTTATTTCGATACTATTTTATTTTTAACTAATTTATTTCAAATTAATTAATGTATTTAATTTTTCATTTATTTTACTTTAACTAATTTATTTGATTTAGTTTAATTTAATTTTAACAATTTTAACGTAATTTTTATTTTAGATTTATTATTTTATTTTTTATTTGTTTTTTTTGCATATAATTAAATTGATTTTAATTTTTTTAAGTTTTATTTTAGTTGAAGATGTCTTACTTTTTATCAATTTTGTTTTATTTCGTTTATTTTAGTGTTGAATGATTTTTTATTTTATTTATGTATTTTAACTTAATTTTTAATTTGTTAATTTTTTATATTTGATTTTATTGTATTTTAGTTGTTTTATTTTTTCTTATTTTATTTAATTTTCCATTCTGTTTTGTCTTGTTTTATAAGGTTTAAATTTTTTTAAGTAATTTTTTAGAAATGGTTTTTTTATTTCGATATTATTTTTTTTATTCTAATTTAATTGAAGTCATTTGTTTTATTTTATTTTATTTGATTTAGTTTAATATAATTTTCATTATTTCAATTTAATTTTTATTTTTATTTCTATGTTGATCAATTAATTCTATTTATTTTTTTTTATTTATTTTGGTCGAATATACCTTGTTTTGTACCAATTTTATTTTATTTTGTTAATTTAAATTTTCAATTAAATTTTTATTTATTTTAGTTAATTTAACTTAATTTTTATATTATGAATTTTTGAAACTTAATTTTATTTTATTTTAATTTATTTCAAACTATTATTTTACTCTCATTTATTTTATTTTAATTTATATTATTTGATTTATTTTAATTTAATTTTTATTATATCGACTTAATTTTTATTTTATTTCATTTTATTTTATTCTGTTTAATTTTTTATTGTTTATTTTTTATTACATATATTTTATTTATTTTATTTATTTTACTTATTTTTATTTTATTTTAAAGTTTTTTCCTCTTAAATACTTTTCACATTACTTTTTTATTTAAAAAGTAATAATTTTTGTGTAATAGAATAATTAAATAATAATTATCTTTAAAAAAAAATAATGTCAAATCATTAATTTTCCAACGCCAGAGCAAAGCGATGAATTCTAAATTTTCACTTCAAATGTTTTGGCTTTTGTAAATTGTTTCTTTTTTGTTTTTTTTTTAGTTTATTTTACGCCGTTTTATTTGTACACCTTTTAGTGAATTTTTATTTCGTTTTCCTTTGTCTCATTTTCAATTTTTTGTTTATTTTATTTATTTTGTGCCTAATTTGTTTACGAGCTGTCATGTCAAGGTGGTTGCAAAGTATGAAGCGATCAAAACAAAACAACTAAAAAACAAAAGCTGTATATTTACAATGTAAGAGAAGAAAAAAAACGAAAACAAAGCGAGAGAGAGAGAGAGAGAGGGCAGCAGAAAAGTTAATTACAGTAAATAAAGCGAACAGCAGCGCAAACAATGTTACAGTGAAATATATGTACATATGTACGTATCATTGAGCATACGTACATATACATATGTATGTACATATATAAATGATATAATATAATTTATTGTTTTGCCAGTATAAAAATATACATATGTAAATACATATGTATGTATGTATACAAAAGTTTCGGCCGCCAAAGGTCAAAATAATAAATAAATTTTCCGAAATCGTTGATGGAAAAATATTTTAGTGTTAATTACAATAAATATGTTTGTAAAAAATTATTTACAAAATATATGTACATACATACGAATATGTACATATGTTTTTTACAACATAAATAATGTATTAAAATTCGGTGAATTTTATTATTCTTTATTATAACTAATTTGTAGTTTATGCATACATACATACACACATACATATATGTGCATGTATATGCATATGATTACATATGTATTTATTTCCATATAATTTTTTGTTTACAAACAACCCAAATTAACACAATTTCCGCATTTTATTGATTTTTTCATTCGCTTCTAACACAAAAAAACAACTATTCGGAATTTTACCGTAATTTCGCTTTTTCACTGTAAAGATTTACACACAATTATATACATACAATACATACAAATATTTTTGTTTATTTTGTTTACTAAAAAAAAAATACTTATTTACAATACCTCACAGCTGGGTTGCTCCAAATTCTACTCATCAGGGCTGGCGTCGAAACCAACCCTGGTTCGACGGATTATTTCTGCTGCGTGTGTCAAAAAAAGACTCCACCACTCCTCCATCTCGGTTAGGTGCAACCAGTGCAAAGGTTGGAGTCATCTTAAGGTCTGCTCAGGTTTTAAGAGCCACAGGGAGTGGTCCACAAGTTAAGTGACCCCATGCTGCCAGCGACCCCAGCCTACACGGCATGGCCTTCAACACCTCTACCCACTTTGGGTAACCAACAGACCTCTACGGTCCCACGGAACTCCTCGCAGCATGACTCCCACCAATCCCCACCCTTACTCACAACCAGCTCCTCTTCCTCCTCCCGTGCAAGGGCTACCCAGCAGCTCCTAGTCCCGCACAGTCTGTTCCGTGTGTCAGAGTATTCGAGCATTTGGAAAGGTGAAAGGAAACTCCTTAGCAGGACCAACGAGCCAGTCGGTCAGTGGGCCTAAGTGCGCTTAATCAGAATTCCATGATCAAGCAACCTGTCAAAGTAACAAGCCAACAAACTTACTCAGAGCTTCTGTCGAAATCGTCTGGAGCAAGGCACTTTACATTGAATTTTCTTGCTTTACGAGACTGAAATTATAACCTCATTTAAAGAACACTTTTTTAAAATGACTCAATTCGAATTCTTAGTCTGTGTGAGAAATTTACAACAACAACAACACCTGGAGTAGTCGAATTGCTGGTCATCACGAGGTCCTTCCATATTAAGAAGCGGTTGAAAGTACGTTTTTGTTGTTGTAGCGGTTCGTCAACTCCACTTGGGTAAAAGTAAACTCAGTATATGTGATCGAGATCATCTAACGAAAAGTCCAGGAAACGAGCTGTTTTGATGGGCTCGGACCAAAGGGAAAGCGTGGTTAGATGAGTTCGTTTTAGGGGTATGGAAAAAATTGGTAAGTGTCGTGGGGATACTCATTATTATGACGGAATCTAGATAGGTCTAGTCTAAAATAATATCCAGATCTAGGTTGAGGCAGTATATACGAGATTCCCGAGGCAGCTCGAGGCCTTCGTCTGCAATAGGTGGTGTTTTGAAACCGAGAGCGCCATTCACTGGAAGAGAATTCAGGAAGCGTCAACACCTTCCTCGGTCTCGATTAATGGCTTTTAATACATGTCGATAAGCCGTGCTGCGGTTGTTTTAGGTGGTGCTGAATTCAATCCTCAATGGCGAGTACTCCCTTTCTGATAAGCCTCGGTAGTAGTTCGGCTTTAAGTAAGTGTCTCCTTAACTATGTCTGGCGACAACACAAGGTTTCCTGTCACGGTGCTGAGGGGTGAGGCTTGTAGCTTCTTTATCTGCGCCTTGCAGAGTCCTCGGAGCAGCATAGTTTCGGAGCGTTGTATATTGCTCACAACGTTTCATTGTCTTTTCGCCAGGTGCTGCCGGTTAACGTTCTACGCACCGTACATTTTACCCGGCCTTTGGTTAGTTTTTAGAGCACAATTTTGTATTTTAGACAGTGTGTCGACAAACGAAAACCAAACTCTACAAGTCGCTTATCGTTCCCGTCTTGCCATAGCGGGCGGAGGCACGGACGATGACAACATCTGATGAGTCGGCGCAGGGAGTTTCCGATAGAAAGGTTTCGCGTAAGATTTATGGCTCTCTACGAATTGGGAACGGCGAATACCGAAGCCGATGGAACAATGAGCTGTACGAGTTATACGGCGACATTGACATAGTTCAGCGAATCAAGAAAAAGCGGCTACGCCGGCTGGGTCACGTGGTCCGAATAAAAATACGCCAGCTTTGGAAGTTTACGATGCTGTACCCGCCGGTGGAAGCAGTGGAAAGGGAAGCTTGTACAGACCAGATTGAGAAGGACCAAGCTGAGCTTGGTATTTCCAATTGGCGCCTAATGTCTTCACTTTCCATTGATCTTGTACCTTCTTTAAGTCTATGGCCCCATCAGCTCTAGAGAAGGTGCCCCACTCATTGCGTTCCAAAAGCAGTTTTGTGCCGGCGTTCTGACTAAATATGTTCCAGTTTGTTATTCTTCGCAAAAAGATATCATGGACTGATATCGGGAGCCCGGATAAGTAGTCACTCGAACCCGGGAGTCTCTCCTAGCGGTTCAAATTCCATGCGGTTACACAAAGGAGCTTTTGGATCATGTGAGGTTTATTTGCTGATTTGGAATATACATACACAATCGTATATATTATATATATACATATATGTATGTATATGTATGCATTTTAGAAAAAAATCTGAACCGATTGGGGTTAAAACCTAAAAACCGAACGAACTTTTTACTTGGACTATTATATATGTATGTATGTATGTATGTATGTATGTATGTAAATTTGGTGGCACATTTACATATTATCAAGAAATTTAATATATGTAAGTTTCGCTAATTTAAACGACTTGAGCAGCTTTTTCCACGCTTTTTGCGCCACAGCCAACTTCACGCGGCTGATTTTTTTTTTTTTGTTTGTTTGCATTTGGCGCTCAAATCGATTATTTATGCCTTTCAATCTGGCGGCGGCGAAAAACCGTTACGAAACTGAATATTTGTAAACATGAGCTCAAGCACATAATCGTAAAAATATATATATAAACATACGAGTTCATATATACTCGTATATACATGCATACATACACATGCATGTGTCTTTGTATTCCAAAAATCAGTTTGTATTTTATTTTAAATGTAAACCGTTTTATTTAATGTGAGCCTATCCTCCCCCGCTTCCTCTCCCGTGAAAAACAAAATACAAAAACAACAACAGCAGCAGCACCCACTCAACCTCAACCCAAATCCTCCTCCACAACCGCATTTATCATCTCCTCCTTACCTCACTTTGGGTCGTGGTTTCGTTGTTTTTGTGTTGTTATTGTTGTTGCTGTTTTTGTTTTGCAAAATTTAACTGACAGCAAAAGCGAAAACACCACCATATCGAAAAGAGCACTCTGCCACTTTGGCACATTTTCCGTGATTTATTACTCCACGGACCTGTGAAGAAGCATTTTATGTACAATACATACATACCTACATATGTATGTATGTCTAAGTTTATTTTGTTGTAACAGTTGTTACCAGTATTTGCTTCGAGCCTTACTGATTCGTTGGCTGACTGGTATATAAATTTGAATGGTATTCGCTCGTCACTGACCGCCCAATTTTACACAGAGCTTCCAGCTCCCAGCTCCCAGCTCCCAGCTGCCACCCACCGCAGCGCAATAACAAAAACCGCGCATGAAAAAAGTGAAAAGAAATGAAATGAAAAGGCAATGTAATGGTGTGCAAAGAAAGCCGCCAAAGTAGGAAGACACAAGTGTATGTAGATATGTTTGTATGAACCCACAACAATATTAATGGAAGCTGAGAGGTGCGATGGAAGGTCATTGAGTTAAAGATAAGCTATAGATTTTGGCGTACCAAAATTCACATTTGAAAATATGTATATATATATATATATTTACATAACTAAAAAAAACATATAACATATTTACATATAAAATATGTAAATATGTAAATAACGGTTATTTTTTACTCAATGAGTTTTTCACTTTCAAAGCTCAAACAACGAAACCGCATTTCCATCACTTGTCGAAACACCAAGGCATGACTTGAGTATGAATATGTTAATGAGGTAAGAATTTAAATACATACATACATACATTTGTCATTTGCACATTTATATCCATACATATGTACATATGAGTACTCCTTTTGAATACTTCTTAATGTCTATGGAAGGGAGTTGAACGGGAGTTTGGCGTATCCAATGAAACATACGTGTATATAAGCATGTAGGTATCTGCATACTGGTTAACAGTGTTGGCAAATGTCAGCTATCATTAATAATAATGGTTCGTGCTTAGGCGTTAGATGGCTAACTGTTAATGTAACTGAAATCGAAAGTGATGAAGGTTTTTACTCAATATATTTATCCCATCAGAAGAAGGGGTGGGGGGAAATATATTACGCTTACATATATACACACATATAAAAGCATCTGGTAACTTTAAAAAATTAATGAATTTACATAAAATAAATTTAATTAAAACCAAAATGAAATAAAAAGATTTTATATAATAAAACAAAATAAATTAACATAATAAAAATTAAATAATAATAAAACAAAATAATAATAAATAAAATGAAATAAAATTAAATTAAATTAAATTTAATCAAACAACCAAATCATAAAATAAGTTTAAACAAACTAAAACAATCATATATTAACTAACAATTAAAATCAATTGGAAAACAATAAGTTAAAATTAAAAAAAATTTTGCAAAATAAAATTAAAAAATTAAAAATTATATAAAATAAATTAAATGAATTATAATATAATTTTAAGTGATTAAAAATAATTTTATATTAAATTAAATTAAAAAAAGTAAATAAAATAATATTAAATTAAAATTAATCAAAAAAGCAAATAAAATAAAAATTAAAAGTTAAAAGAATAAAAAAAGGATATAAAATAAAAATAATAAAAATAAAATTATAAATGAAATAAAATGAATATTATATAATAATATTAAACTAAAACTAAAATTAATCAAAAAACTAAATAAAAGCAAATAAAAGAAGTGTATATGAACTAAAAACAATAAGAAATAAAATAATAATAATAAAAATAAAATAATAATAATATCACAGTAGGTACTATAAAAAAAAATAAAATATAACAATATAAAATAAATAAAATATAATAATATAAAATAACAAAAAGTAAATGAAAACAAAATAAAATATTTAAAAACAAAAATAAAAAAACAACATTAAATAAAATTGAAAAGAATCCAATAATATAATCAAAAAATAAATACATTAACACAAATTAAAAAGAAAATAAAATTAAATTAGCAAAAAAGAAAAAAACATATATATATTAAATTAAACAAAAAAATAAATAAAATGTAATAAAATAATAACAATAATGATAAGGTTATAAGTAATATAAAATAAAAAAAAATAATAAAAAAACAAAAATGAAAAAAAAAACAAAAATAAATAAAATCATAAAGTACTAAAAAAAATATGTTAAGCTAGAAACAATTAAAAGCAATTTCAATAAATTAAAAACCATTAAGTTAACATAAAAAAATGTAGCAAAATAAATTAAATATAATGCAAAATAAATCAAATGAATTATAATCAAATTTAAATGATCAAAAGCATATTTGTATTAAAGTAAATGAAATAAAATAAAACAAATTAAATAAAAAATAAATAAAAATGGGGAAAAAATTAAAAAAAGTTAATTAAAACCAAAAGTACAATAAAATAAAATTATAATAAAATATATATACATACTTAAAAATTAAAAAAGTAAAAAAATATGAAATAAATGAAATATTATATAAAATGAATAAAGAAAATAAATAAATTATATTAGAAAATGTGGTCGTATAAAATAATGTTAAAAATATAAAACTAATTAAAATAACAATAAAATAAACAAATTTACAAGGAATAAAATAAAAAAAAGCTTATAAAAACAATATATTTAATTAAATAAAAAATAAAAAAATAAATAAAAAAATTAAATTAAATAAAATAATATAAATTATGTATATTAAATAAAACAATAAAAAAGAGATATAAAAAACATAATGAAATAAAGCAGAAAATAAAATAAGATAACAAAATAAAAATATTATGATGATAATAAAATAAAAAATTAAAAAAAGAACAAAATTAAAAATAAAATAAAATAATTACTTTTTCTTTTTTTAAATATAAGAAAACACAGAATTTAAAAATGAGATCAAATAAAATTAAGAATCTTTAGTATTGGAAATAAAATAAAATAAGTTATTTAAAACAAGCATAAGGTTAAAAATAAAATATAAAAAATCAATCTTAATAATTTCAAAAAAAAAAAAAAAAAAAATAGATAGAGCAAAATTAAAAAATTTAAAAAAGAAATGAAGTAATATAAAACTAAAAAAAAATTTAGATAGAAATATAATAAATTAAATTAAAGTGAAATATAAAATAAGTTATATTAATTAAAACAATATAAAAATGAAATAAAACAAAAATAAAATAAGATAAAATAATAGTACTATGATAATAAATAGTAAAATAACATTAAATTAAAAAAAGAAACGAAATTAAAAATAAAATTAAATAATTTAAAAGAAAAGAAAAAAAAAATAAAAAATTAAGAAAATAATTAAAAGAACACGAAATAAAATTTAAAAATTAGATCAAATAAAACAAAGCAAACTTTAGTAAAATTACGTGATTAAAATTAAATAAAAATACAAAAAAAAAACTTAAGAATTGGGAATAAAGTAAAATCAGTAATAAACAAACATAAATTAACTAAAAAACAAAAAATTTTAATCAATTTTTATTTATTTTAATAAAATATTATAATAACAATAGTAATATAAATATAAATAATATTAATAATAAAAAATTTAATAAAATAAAAAATAAATGAAGTGAACTGTAATCAAGTTAAGTAAATAAAATAAAACAGTTAAATGTAATAAAAAATGAAATCAAATATGAAATGATTTAAAATAAAATTATTTTAAATTAAATAGTGTAGCATAAAATAAAATATTTTAGTAGAAAATATAAATAAAATAAAAATAAAAAAATCAACTAAAATTAAATGAAATTAACTAAAATATATTTAATAAAATAAATAAAAATAATTTAAAAATTTAATTAAACAAAAAAATAAAATATGATGGAATAAAAAAAATTTATTATAATTATAATGTAGAAAGTAATAATATAAAAAAAAAATTAAATAAATAAAAAATAAAATGAAATGAAATAAATTCAAAATACTATTTAAAGACGGTTGCACAAATAATATGAAACAAATAAACAGCAGCTAATTTACATACATACATACATTGTATTATGTTAATGACCCACTATATGCAATAAATCCTATTTAAACTCGTCCAAAACGTTGTTGTTGCTACCATTTTCAAATCGCTTAAAGTTAAAGTAATCGTCCCTTCTATTTACTAATCAACAGGTGTTCAAAAGTTCTACATACATACATATCTACAATGCTTATTATAGCTGATGTTGTAAACAAACAAATTAGCAATAAGTAGTGATCAATTTCATGCAATTTATTACGTATTTAGACATACCATATATATTTGTGTACATACATAAATATATACATAAATATTTTACATTTATTCTGTTGTAATTCTGTAATAATTTATACAATGGATTACATATGTACATATGTATGTACAATGACACTACAACATTTCATTTCACAACAACTACGAATAAACGCCACACATTGTTATACAATAATAGCAATAACAATAATAACAAACCCATATATGTACATATGTATGTCTTCAATTATATTTTGATATCTAGTTTCATCTAGTCTCTGAACATTAAATTCGCCATTATACATACATACATAACAAACACTTTGGCAACAAATTACAATAAAACTATTTTATAATAATATGCACTCTATGTACAGACATATAAATACATATGTGAGTAGTTTATTTAATAATTGAAAAAATCTCTGTCAGGCATCATCATGCATTCCCGTATTTCAATTTTCTACAATATACATACATACATATGTGGCTTTGTTTGTTAATATGTATGTATGTATGTACTTATCATTTGTTATGTTCAAAGTCTAAGACTACCTAATAATGTTTTTGTCTAATAAATAAACTATAAATAATCATGCTGCGATCGATTGGGGGTCCAATGAAGAACAATACAAAAAAAAAAACTAGAAAGAGAAGTAGAAGATAAATCGAATATAATGCGTAGGAGGAAGCGAAAGCAAATCGAATTTATTTTTAGTTGCTACTACAATAAATTAATTTAATTAAATAAAAAAATAAAAACAGATATAAAATAAAATGTAAATTAAAAAAAAATTTAAAATAAAAACAAAAAATTATAAAAAATAAAAAAAATGTATAAAAAAAATGTATAATTATTGTATATTCTTGATTTCTGAAAGGGTTAAAATTGCTTTTACTTTTCAATATCCAAATGTCAACATACAAATGCGTATACATATATCAACACTAAACATTGTTTTCTGAAAGTTCCTTTCGAGATAAGAATTTATTTATTATTAGTAATTTCCATACATATTTCCATACTAATTTCATAGAAACGTTAATTTTATGGAAATATACATCTCAATAAATATATTCATCAGCTATTAATAAATGTAATCATTATCATACATATGTACATGCATATGTATATGTGTGAAAATATATATGTTTGTGCCTATGTATAATTGTAATTAAGCTTTTTATAATGAAATAATATTGTTTTCGCGAAATCACTTTGAAAATTTCAATAGAATAATGACCAATCCAATTCAAATTAATATTAATCTATAATAAGCAGACTTACATACATACATGTACATTGTAATATACGATAAACCATTAATTTGTTCTAATAAAATATTACAATAAACATTTAAATATTTATAAAATAATGCTTAGTTGGTTGTAAAATAAAATAGATGAAATAAAAAATTAAGTTAAAGAACTTAAAAAATAAAATAAATTAAAATAAAATAAAATGAAAATAATTAAAAATAAATAAAATAAAATAAAATAAAATAAAATAAAATAAAATAAAATAAAATAATATAAAATAAAATAAAATTAAATTAAATTAAATTAAATTAAATTAATTAAAACATATAAAATAAAATAAAATAAAATGAAACAAAACAAAAAAAAAATAAAATAAAACAAAATAAAATAAAATAAAAAAATAATATAAAATAAAATAAAATAAAAAAATAAAATTAAATAAAGTAAAACAAAATAAAAAAATAAATTAAAATAAAACAAAATAAAAAAAATAAAATAAAAAAAATAAAATAAAATAAAACAAAATAAAATAAAGTATAAAGTAAAATAAAAAAAATGAAATAAAATAAAATAATATAAAATAAAATAAAATAAAATAAAATAAAATAAAATAAAATAAAATAAAATAAAATAAAATAAAATAAAATAAAATAAAATTGTTGGCAACCACCAAGAGAAATACCAGAGAAAGACGTATTAAAGTAATCAAATTCGTTTAATATTCAAAATGCGACTGACTCCTTAATACAATGTTATAAGGTATATATGTACATAAGTCTTAAGTTTAGTTACTCGTTACTCGCAATACATTGGCGTTGCCATACATTTTTAACACTCCTCCTCAACGCAAATGTTTTGCTTTATTTCAACCCTAAACTTTCAGTAAATTTCATATGTTTAGTTTTACATAAGTTTTTTGTCAAAATATCAGCTATCATTTCATTAGTATTAATATATCTTATATCTATTTCTTTATCTTTAATGTTATCTCTAATGAAGTGATATCTTATATCAATGTGTTTACTTCTACCATGAAACACTTGATTCTTAGATAAATGTTGAGCGCTTAGATTATCGCTGTATATTATTGTTTGTTTTTGTTGTTCAAATCCAATCTCTTTCAGTAGATTTCGCAAAAACAATGCCTCTTTTACTCCCTCTGCGAGAGCGACGTATTCTGCTTCAGTGCTGCTCAAAGCCACCGTCCGTTGTTTTTTAGATTGCCATGAAATAACACTGCCGCAAAGGAAAAATGCATAACCAGAAAATGATTTTCTGTCCATTAAATCGTTGCCCCAATCTGCATCAGTAAATCCTTCAATTGATTTTCCAGACTCACGATAACATAATTTCAGCTCAATTGTGGATGCTAAATATCTTAAAATATGTTTAATGCCTGCTTCATGCTCGATATGCGGATCTGCATTACGTTGGGCTAATTTGCATACTGAATGTATTATATCAGGCCGTGTACATAAAGCCAAATACATTAATTCTCCAATCAAAGATTGATACTTAAGTGGCTCAGCTCGCCTGCACTTATCGCTATTACAGCCTACAACAAAACCTGCATCCAATGGTGTTGCTGCGGGTCTACACTGTGTCATAACATGTCGTTGTAAAATATCTTTTATATATTGTGATTGACTTATATGGAATGCACCCACATCTCCTTCACGTTCCACTTTGATGCCCAAAAAATAGTGTAGTTTTCCCTTATCCACACATTCGAAATTGCTAGAAATTTTCTTTTTCACTTCATACAACTCTGATTTTGTTTTGCACGCTATAATCAGGTCATCGACATATACAGCAATTAACGAAATATCATCTTTTACTTTTCTTTTATAGAGACAAGGCTCACTAATACAAGGTTCATATCCAATAGATTTTAGTACATTATCTAATGTCGCGTTCCATTCTCTACCCGCTTGCTTCAATCCATAAATAGCTTTGTTCAAACGCAATACCATATCTGGATGCTTGTCATCAATAAAACCTTCTGGTTGCTTCATATAAACAACATCGCGAAGATCACTATTTAAATATGCAGTACACACATCCATTTGGTGCACAAACATTTTCCACTCAACCGCTAATGCTAAAACCATACGTATTGTTGAGTACCTGATAACAGGCGAATAAGTGTCAACGTAATTAACACCAAACTGCTGGCTGCAACCTTTCGCGACCAGTCTGCACTTGAATCGTTCTATTGTCCCATCAGCGTTACACTTTAGATCAAAAACCCATCTGCAACCGATTGCTCGTTGCCCTTCTGGTAAACTCTCTAGTTTCCAAGTCTCTTTATTAATTAATGACGTATACTCTTTATTCATTGCATCTGTCCACTCTTTAGCATATTCACTTTGAAGCGCTTCAGTTAAAGTTTTCGGAATCGTAATACTCTTTCCAGACTGTATTACATTTAACACATTACGCATTTTCTTCGGTCTACCACGCATTCCTGAACGTACATATGTAGGCCTACCACGACCAAAACGTATCTCTTGCTCCTCCTCTGTTCCAGCGTCCGCATCTACGTACTCGTCGTCACTCTCTAAGTCATCATCTTCACGCTCGCTGTTTTCATTATTAGTTGTGTTATCGTTCTCGTTATTTTTATCACACTCTCTTAGTGATTGTTCAAATGTAATTGTTTGCGGTAGAACATTAGTTGAATCCATAGACGAATTCTCTTCACATTTACTTAACTCAACAAACATAACATCTCGCGCTTCAATGACTCTACGACACTCTGAATCATATAAGCGATACGCCTTTGATGTAAGAGAGTATCCTACCATTTTAAACTCTTTACCTTTAGCTTTCAATTTATTACTTTGGCTCTTATCTAAGCACACAGCTGTTGAACCAAATACTCGCAAATGATTGACCGATGGCTTACGACCGGTCCATACTTCGTATGGTGTCATCCCATCTAATGCCTTTGTCGGCGCTCTGTTTCGAATATATGCTGCCGTAGCCGCTGCTTCTGCCCACAACATATCTGAAGAATTCGCATGTATTAACATGGCTCTCATCATCTCTACAATTGTTCTGTTCATCCTCTCCGATACTCCATTCTGCTGTGGTGAGTAGGGAACCGTAAGCTGTCTCTTAATACCACAGTGCTTAAATAACTCATTAAAATTCTTATTAACGAATTCTAACCCATTATCGCTTCTGACAGTTTTTATTTTTCTGCTAGTCTGTCTTTCAACCAAATTTTTAAAAATTACAAATTTATCGTAAACTTCATCTTTACTTCTTAAAAAGTATATAAATACACGTCGTGACTTATCGTCGATAAATGTGACGAAATACTTGGCACCTCCAAGTGACGTAGTTCTAAATGGACCACAAACGTCCGTGTGAATCAAATCAAGTAATTCTTTAGATCTTTCAGCAGCTTTCTGCGGAAATGGTTGTGTATGTATTTTACTTTTCATACACACTATACAATTTATATCTTTAGTAAATTTAACATTTTCGATACCTTTAACCATTTTACGTGACACTAGTTGTTGTAAGCTACCATAATTTAAATGGCCGAATCTCGCATGCCATTTCTCGCACTCATTTGCATTTGCATTAAAACATTTAGTATTTTCATTCTTTACAACAAATAGACCACCACTGTGTATCGCTTTCAATATAATATTTTCATCATTATCGTAGATCAGAGCATCTGCTTGTGTAAATTTCACATAAAAACCGCTTTGTACTGCTTTGCTTACTGATATAAAATTGCCGCCCATTTCAGGTATGTACAATACATCCTTTAGCAATAAGTTATCATAACACGATTTAAACTCAATCTTACCTATACCTTCTGCATACATATAATTTCCACCAGCTAACGTAATTCTTTCTTTTCGCCTTTCAAATTTCGTGAACATTCCACGATCACTACACATGTGCGCTGTAGCGCCGCTATCGACGCACCACGAAGGGGAGTTGAATATCGAAGCATTTGTTGCTGCTAACATTGTAAACGACTTCTGCTCACCGTTCATATTTCTCCTCTTATCTTTGTCTCTGCATTTCGACGCAAAATGACCCGGTCGACCGCATGCATAACATTTCAATTCTTTTCTGCTTTTACTTTTACTTTGTTCTTCCTGTTTATTGTTGTTGTTTATTTTTCTAGAATTTGCCTGTGCATATACATGAATACCGCTGTTTTCGACCGGCTTATCCCGTTTGCGTTCAGCTTCTTCGATGATTTTCGCAGTCACAAAATTAAACGTAGGTAGCTTATCTCTCGTTTCCATTGCAATTACAAAGTTATCAAAACTTTTGGGCAAACTTGACAACAGCATAACTACCAGTAGCTCATCCGGCAATGCAGTGTCCATTTCGGCTAACTTGTCAGCAACATTACTAAAATCGTTCAGGTGCTTTTGAACCTCATCACTTTCTTCCATCTTCATGTTCATTAGTTTCTTGTACAAAGATACCTTGCGTACAGGACCAGTAGATTTGTATAAATTCTGCAACACCATCCACGCCTCCATAGAAGTTTTACATTTCCTGATGTGCATCAGCTGCGACGTCTTTACACCGAGAGTTAACGTGGCTAACGCCTTCTCATCCAGTTCATCCCACTTCTCGCTTACCGCTTCAGTCTTCACAAATTTTCCGCTAACAACTTTCCATAAATCTGAGTGTATGAGGATGCTTCTCATCTGCACACTCCAGCTGTCATAGTTGTGACCATCTAACTTTTCGATTTGCAGCAAACCAGTAGCACTCATTTTTAACTGATGTTTTCACCTTGTCTTTACAAGTTTAATTCATCTTAGTCGCAAAATCTTAAGGCTTCAAAAATCTTCTTCGTGTCTCTGAGCTTCTAGATACTTCCACGCGTCTCTGGGCCCATAACCAATGTTGGCAACCACCAAGAGAAATACCAGAGAAAGACGTATTAAAGTAATCAAATTCGTTTAATATTCAAAATGCGACTGACTCCTTAATACAATGTTATAAGGTATATATGTACATAAGTCTTAAGTTTAGTTACTCGTTACTCGCAATACATTGGCGTTGCCATACATTTTTAACAAAAATAAAATAAAATAAAATAAAATAAAATAAAATAAAATAAAATAAAATAAAATAAAATAAAATAAAATAAAATAAAATAAAATAAAATATAATAAAATAAAATAAAATAAAATAAAATATAATAAAACAAAAGAAAATAAAATAAAATAAAATAAAATAAAGTAAAATAAAAGAAATAAAATAAAAGAAATGAAATAAAATAAAATAATATAAAATAAAGTAAAATAAAATAAAATAAAATAAAATAAAATAAAATAATATAAAATAAAATAAAATAAAATAAAATAAAATAAAATAAAATAAAATGAAATAAAATAAAATAAAATAAAATAAAATAAAATAAAATAAAATAAAATAAAATAAAATAAAATAAAATAAAATAAAATAAAATAAAATAAAATAAAATAAAATAAAATAAAATAAAATAAAATAAAATAAAATAAAATAAAATAAAATTAAATTAAATTAAATTAAATTAAATAAAATAAAATAAAATAAAATAAAATAAAATTAAATAAAATAAAAGAAAATAAAATAAAATAAAATAAAATAAAATAAAATAAAATAAAAAAAAAATAAATAAAATAAAATAAAATAAAATAAAATAAAATAAAATAAAATAAAATAAAATAAAATAAAATAAAATAAAATGAATAAAGTAAAACAAATTAAAATAAACTAACATAGGATAAAATAAAATAAATAAAGTAAAACAAAATAAAATTAAATAAAATAAAATAAAATAAATAAAATAAAAAAATAAAAGAAAATAAAATAAAATAAATTTCATTAATTAAAAAAATTAAAAAAAAAATAAAAATATAAAAAATAAAATGAAATAAAATAAAGACAAATAAAGTAAAAAAATAAAATTAAATAAAATAAAATAAAACAAATAAAATTAATAAAAATGAAGTAAAATAAAATAAAGTAAAACAAAATAAAATAAACCAAAATAAAATAAAATAACATAAAATGAAATAAAATCAAATAACATAAGTTAATTAAAATATATTAAAATAAAATAAAATATAAACAAATAAAATAAAAATTAAAGTCAAATTATCTAAAATGAAATGAAAAAAAATTAAATTATATAAATTGAAAGAATAAAATAAAATAATATAAGTTGTAAAATATAATTAAACAAAATAGACAAAATAATTTATAATAAAATAATATAATTTAAAATAAAAACTAAAATAAAATTAATTATATCAACATAAAATATTGTAAAAAAAGTACAATAAATTAATTTAATATAAAAGTAAAACACAACAATAAAAATTTAATGTAAAGTTAATTAAAAAAATGAAAAAAATAAATAAATATAAAATCAATAAAAGTCAAATGAAATGAAATAGAATAAAATAAAATTAAATTAATTGAATAAAAAAGATATGACAAATAAAAAAAATTTAAATAAAGAAATAAAATAAAGTAAATAAAATATACTAAATTAAAAAAAACAAAAACAAATAAAATAAAACTAAATTAAGGAAAACAAAATAAAATGTAATAAAATAAAACAAAATAAAGTAAAATATTCAATGCAAAATAACATAAACTAAGCTTAAATAAAACGAAATAAAATAAAATAATTGAAATGTAATAAATTAAAATTAAGTAAAATAATATAAAATAAAGCCAAAAATAAAATAAAAAATTAAATATACAATATAAACATTAAAAAAATTAAAGAATAAAACTAAACATTATATATTTTATAAAATAAAATAAAACATACTAATTTAAATGAAAATAAATAAAATAAATAAAATAAAGTAAAATATATTAAAATTAAACCTAAAATATGAAATAAAACGAGATACAATTAGTTTAGAATAAAGTGGGATGGGACAAAATTTAAAAAATATAAAAATATTGAATAAAATAAAATAAAGTTTAATTTTTAATTAAATATAATAAACTGAAATTAAATAAAATAAAAAAATTTAAATAAAATTAAATACAATAAAAAAATGAAACCAAATAAAATGCAGTTAAATCAAATACATTGTAAAAATAAATTAAAATAAAGAAAATAAATTTAAAAGAATGTTAAAATATGAAATAAAATAAAACTCCACAAACAAATAGAAATTAATGAAAATTTTACATAAAATATAGCATAAGAAAATAAACTACAATATTACAAATGAAAAAAACTAAAATAAAATAAATTAAATAAAATTAAAATTTTAATAATAAAAAGAAAATAGAAATTACAAATTTAAATAAATTTTAAAGTATAATTTTCTATTCAAATATTGTTTATTTAAGTGCGCAGCTGGCTCTTAGCGGGTTAATTACGTTTGCGGAAAAATCTTATTGGTATCTTCGATTCAAGGCAATCGCGATTTGTGCGTCGATAAATTATAAAAACGAGACTTTTTAAATAATAAATAGTAGCAAACACACACAAATGTACAAAACTACACACATACCTTTGTACATATGAATATGTATGGAAAGGCAACACATTCATTAAGCTTTGTATTAATTTATTTTAGTATGAATAAGCGCTCAGTTATTTTTACATTCAATAAATGTATCTATTTATAAATTTTGTAAAGTTAGTTTTTATTTTTCCTCTCTCACTCTCTCTATTTCAATTCCTTTTGAACTCGACGCTGCTTTTCAATAAATTAGTATAATATAAATTATGCAAAAAACAAATGTTATGAATGGCCAATTAATCAGTGCCAAAGGCATAAATAAACAAAACAAATGAATGTGAATTTTTAAGCATTTATTTTTTATACGTTTTATTGTACAATATGTATATAGGTAGACAAACAAAAGAGATACAAAAATAAAATTAATATTTTCTTAATTGATTTGGACCCTACAATTAATGTACGTATGTATGTATGTATATGTGTGCAGGTATATATGGAATGCAATTATTATACGCTTTATATATTTTTAACATTTTTTTTATATTTTTAACATGGTAAATCACTATTTTATAAGCTTCAGTTTTTTTTTAGTTTAGAAAAAAGTATTCTGCCTTGAACAAGACTTTTATATTATTTTTGAGTTATTTTACAGTGTTGAGGTTATGTTCAACTATCTGTCCATGCGATTTTTCACTAAATTCTTTAACAATTTCATATCACAGTCGGCTCTTTATATCGGAACGACCTGGATTTTTACTCGGCCAAGGACTGTCACTCACGCAATATTACGAATATACAATAACAACAACAACAGAAAGTGTCAACCTGTAATATGAAACTGTAATGGATTTAACCAAGAATTTAGACTCCAATTTCATAACCGTTAATTTGCTCCGACTCACTTAAGAGAATTTCATAAACAATTTAATAGTCTTTATTTCGCATTATTAAAATAGTAAACATAAATAGAATATCTTTAAATTTCATCACATTCCTACTATTACCATGACAATCGTGAAATCAAATAGGGGATTCCCCATATTCTCATTCCTCTCGTGAGTATTAACAACTCGTTAAGAATCAACTTTACGTTTTCCTTTCGTTATTATCGTGATATTTTATTATTATTATTATTATTATTGTAATAGTTGTTTTTGTTGTTAATATATATTTTTTTAATTTTCTACACCATTGTTTTTATTTTTATGATCTCAAACTGATTGTCGACGTTTGCCAGTTCATTGACGCTGTTTCGCACTTCGTTTAGTGGGCGTGTGCGGCGTAAGGGCAGGTAGGGGGAGGAAAGGCAGCTCAATTGCTTGCTTCGCATTGAATATCTGTGAAATTTTAATATTCATAGTTGTGTGGCGAAGCACAAAGGAGTGCCCATGACGCCACTTTAATATTTCGCTGCAATCAAAAGCGAATATGCATATGTACATACCTACATACATACAGACACCAGTAAATAATATGTACAATCATTTGCTTGTTTATGATTATTTATTATGTTATTATTTTCCACTTAAAATATATTGTAGAATATATATTGCATGCAAATATACATACTCTGTGTATGTACACATGTATGTTTGTTTGCACATTTCCGCGGAAGCTCTCCAAACTGCAATGACGCGTTCATTTATTTTTGTTAATATGCACATTCCATACACTATATATGTACATATACGTATGCACACTTGTTTGTATATCGATATAAGGCACGCATCAGAAATCTATTTTTAAAATCATGATTTTTGCGGTTTTTACGTTGAAAAGCTTCTTTCAAAACAAACAATTAGCTGGCCAAAGCTAGGCAAATCCGATATTAAACGCGAAAACTATATATAAATTTAAAAAAAATCTATAAATAAAATAATTTAAATTATTAAAAAAAAATAAAACACAATAAAACATCAATAAATAAAATAAAAATTAAAAATAAAATAAACAAAAAAAAAAATAAAACAAAATAAAAATAAAATAAAATTAAATGCAATAAACAAAAATCAAAAATTTAATAAAAAAATAAAATAAAGTTAAATTAAATAAAATTAATTTCAACTTAACTTTATATTAAATAAAATAAAATAATGTAAAGCAAAATAAATAAACTAATTTCAAAAAAAATTAAATAATAAATAAAATAACATAAGTTCAAATGATAGAAAAAAATTATCAAGTTAAATTAAATAAAGTGCAATACATAAATCAAATAAAATTAAACAATACAAAATAAATTAGAAATCAGGTAAAATAAATAAATTTAAAATTAATAACGTAAAGCAAAATAAAATAAAAGTAAGTTAAATTAAATTAAATAAAATTAAATAAATAAAAATAAAATAACATACAATGAAATAAAACAAAATAAATTAAAATAAAATAGAACTAAACTCAATTAAATTAAGTAGAATACCGTAAAGTAAAATAATCAAATAAATAAAATAAAATAAAAAAAAACAAATAAAATAAAGCAAAATAAATAATGTAAAATAAAATAAGCCAAGATAATATATAATTAAATGAAATTAAATCGAATAGCGTAAAATAAAAAAAAAAATTTAAAAAAAATAAAAAAAATGAAATTAATTTATTTAGAATATAATAAAAATTCAAAATAAAGCAAAACTAAATTAAATAAAACAATGTAAAATAAAATATACTAAGTAAATTAAAATAAAAATAAATTAGATAAATTAAATTAAATAAAATAATGTAAAACAAAATAAATAAAATAAAATAAAACAAAATACGATAAAATAAAAAAAAAACTCAAATGAAAAAAAAATAAACCTTTTTTAGTTAAAAGGAAATAAAGAAATCATATAAAAGGTCATAAAATGAAATTATTAAATTAATAGAAATTAAATTAAATAGGATAAATGGAAATTTCAAATAAAATAAAAAAATAAACCAAAGTAAAATAAAATAATATAAAACAAATAAAATAAAATTAAATTAAAATTAAATTTTATTATTAATAAAATAAAATACAATTGAAAAAAAATAAGTTTAAATTTGCTTAACTTAAATAACATAAAATAAAATAAACTAAAGTAAAATATTATTAAATTAAATTAATTTAAATAGAAAATAAAAAAAACTAAATAAAACAAAATTAAATAAAATGAAATAAAAATAAAAAAAAATTAATGAAATCAAACAAAATTAAATAATGTAAAAGAAAATAAACAAAAAAAATATAAGTAAATTAAATAGAACAAATAAACAAAAGAAAAAAAAATTGAAATTTAATTTTAATAAAATAAAATACAATTTACAAAAATAAATTTAAATTAAGTTAAATCATACAACGCAAAATAAAAAAAAATTCAGTAAACTTAAATTAAATAGAATAGAATAAAAATAAAAAACAAAATTAAAAAAAAATTAAAAAAATTATATTGAAAAAAATAAAATAAAAATTTAAATAATTTAAACAAAGTTAAATAATGTAAAATAAACTAAATTCAATAAAATTAAATTAAATAGAATAAAAATAAAATTAAATAAAAATAAAAATAAAGATATATAAAATAAACAAAATAAAATAAAATTAAAAAAAAATTAAAAAAATTATATTGAAAAAAAAAATTTAAATAATTTAAACAAAGTTAAATAATGTTAAATAAACTAAATTAAATAAAATTAAATTAAATTAAATAGAATAAAATTGAAATTAAATAAAAATAAATATAAAGTTATATAAAATAAACAAAATAAAATTAAATAAAAAATTGAAAAAAAAATAAAATAAAAAAAAATAATTTAAAATAAATCAAATTAAATAAAAAACAATAAAATAAAAAATAAAATAATCTTAAATTAAATTAAATAGAATGAATTGAAACAAAATAAAGTAATATAAACACAAATGAAAGAAAAAAGTTTAAATCAAATAAATATAAAATAAATGAAAATAAAACTTAATATATTGAAATTAAATTAAATAAATTAAAAGTTAGGTAAAAAAATTCAATTTAAGTTTTAAAAAATAAAATGAAATAAACTTAACTTAAATTAAAATTAATATAAGGAACATAATAAAAACATAATTTCAAAAAACATAAAAATTAAATAAATTAAATTAAATGAAATAAAGTAAAATAATATAAATAAAATTAAATTAATCTTAGTAAAAAAAAATGAAATAAAACTAAATAAATTAAATTAAATTGAATAAATTAATATAAAATAAATTAAAATAAAATTATATAAATAAAATTAAATTGAAAGTAAAATAAAATAGTTATATTTAAGTTTAATAAATTAAAATGAAATCAACTTAACTTTAATTTAAATAAATAAAAGCATATAATAAAAAATATAAACATTAAATAAATAAAATTAAATAAAATAAAGTAAAGTAATATATATATATATAACTCAAATAATTAAATTTAAGTTTAATAAATTTAAATTAAATAAACTTAACTTAAATTAAAATAAATATAAGGAAATAAAGTAAGAACATAATATAAAAACAAAAACTATAAAAATTAAAATAAAATAAAATCAATTAAATATATTAAGTTACATTAAATTATTTAATATAATATTAAAAAGGAAATAAAATATAATAAAATAAAGTAAACTTAAATAATGTAAGACATAAATTAAAATTAAAATTAAATTTAAAATTATAAAATAAAAGAAAAAATTATTTTAGATTAAAATATATTCATTGAAACAATATAAAAAAATGAAATAAAATAAAATAAATAGATTTTTTTATTAAATTACAATTAAAAAAGTCAAAAGAATAAATGATATTAAATAAAAAATAGAATACAATTATACGATAAAGATAAGCGTTTAGATAAATTCAACGAATTATTTATTTTTTTATTTTTGTAACTTATTGTTTTATTTCTTTGGAGTTTTATAAGCGGTATGTGCTTTTGTTTGGTTGATTGTCCGTGACATTATTATGAAAATTGTACAATTTTTTAATTTTAATACAGAATTCTTGGTAATTAAATTGTGGGTGGAGATTAACAAATTAATTGGAATTGTTTTAACGAAATAATTATTACTAAATGCTACTCAATTTGTGGAACTCAACTGCATATATAAATACTATTAATGAATTCAAATAATAAATAATTTTTTCGTCGCACATGTGCTTATCAGGCGAAACTGCAGAGAGGTCGTGGTGGTGGTGAAGGAAGTTATATATGTACATATGTATATGAAAGCTTAGAAGTTGTAAATGAAGATGTTTAACGCTAAAGAGACCTTGAACATAGATCTCTCGATATTTTGAATATTTTATTAAAGTGTATAACGTAGACTCGGAAATACTGAAAACTAAAACACCAATTGACCGATATACCTACATAGATATATAACTCTGCTGTTTACGTCATAAAAAAAATATGCCAAAATAATTTCAACCATTTTTTTTCCATTCTCACCTTGAAAATATTGCATAATAAAATTCTACATTTTGCTGTATTAAGAATTAAGAATTCGAAATGCCAAGAATAGATAACTAAAATGTATAAATAAACTATTTACAGCCTTCTGGTAGAGTAATGAGTGCCATTTATGTATGTACATACAAGTATAAGTATATGTATGTCTGTATGTATTTTAGAATGAATAATAGTGAGTCATTTTTTGTGGCTTGTGCAAAAATTTCATAAACAAAAAACGCCCACATTCAATTATTTCTTCGCCAAAACACATTGTGCAAAATTGCAAAAAAAAAAAATGAAAAAAAAATCAATTATCTACATACATATGTATGTATGCACAAACGTGTGTATATTGCAATGTAAAGAAACTTCAACCGAGAATTTCAAAAATTCTCACAATTTAAGTGTGTGAATTAATGTGAATGTTGCATGCCACACAAAGTTCGCGCACAGCTGTGTTGTATACACGTGCGTATGTACATACCTATGTATGTATGTATGTACGAGTATGTATGTATATTTGTAGTGCGTTTAGAGTGTTGTGTGACTGATGTTCGCATTATTCGCATATTTGCTACACTCGTAATCACGCACCAACAACAACAACAAAAACAAAAGGCACAAGAAAAAAAAACACTATAAAAGTAATAAAATTGTTCACATTGTATATATGTATGTATGTATATAAATACATACATCCATTCATGACACAAAATCGCATACAAGCACGTATCTAAGTATGTACATTCACACGTACAAATGTAGGAATTTATGTACGTTTAGATATACATACATACGCTTGTAATAATCATCAGAATGACTGAGCTGACATTGACCCCAGACAATTAAGGAAATTATGCTATACTTATATGTACTCGTACATATGTAGGTATGTAAATACATAAATAAATAAACAAAGAAATTATGGCGCATATTGATGAATAGTTCTGGAGACCCTGTAGACATGTTGAAATATTCAGCGATTTATGCATTTAAATTTCAAGTCTTTAAAAAATTAATACTTTTTGGCAGCCAATGATATTATATATTTACACACGAGGAGATTAACAAAAGTTCGGAAAGTTGACCAGGTGTATGCATTAATTCGTGCGGTTTTCTAAGAGAGGGCTCTACTAGTATTATTTCGCGTCGTGTTCATCTGTGGCTATATTTATTTCAAAGGTACTGTCATTTCGCGTCGTTTTCAGTAGATGTCATTTGTTTTAGCGTGAACAACAATTTGTTTCATTCATTTGAAAATGTCGAAATTTGTACCAGATAAAGTGTTTTTGCGGGGAGTTCTTCTTCATTACATTAACATGAAGAAAAGTGCTACCGAAAGCCATCGTATTTTACTGGACGTTTATGGTGACCATGATTTAGCCGAACGAACGTGTCAAAAGTGGTTTGCACGGTTTAAAAGTGACAATTTCGACTTAGACGACGGAGAACGACCCGGACAACCAAAAAAATTTCAAGACGAAGAATTGGAGACATTGCTCGACGTAGATGCATGCCAGACGCAAGAAGAACTTGCAAAAGTATTAAGAGTTGATCAAGCAACCGTTTCCAGACGAGTAAAATCACTATCCAGAAGCTTGGAAATTGGGTGCATTTTGAATTAAAGCCAAGAGACCTCGAGAGTCGATTCTGCATGTCGGAAATGTTGCTTCAACGCCACCAAAAGAAGTCATTTTTGCAACGGATTGTTACTGGCGATGAAAAATGGATTCATTATGATAGCTTAAAGCGCAAGAGATCGTATGTGAACCCGGCCAACCATCGATACCCACGGCAAAGCCGAATATCCATGATGCCAAGGTTATGCTATGTATTTGGTGAGACCACAAGGGTGTGCTCTATTATGAGCTATTGAAATCGGATCAGACGATCAATGGGGACCTCTACCGAAAACAATTGATTCATTTGAAAAAGGCCATCGCGGAAAAACGACCAGAATATGCGACCAGACACGAATCAATAATTTTTCATCAGGACAACGCTCGGCCACATGTTGAAAGACCAGTTAAAAACTATTAACTATTTGAAAAACTGTGGGTGGGAAGTTCTACCTTACCCGCCTTATAGCCCAGACGTAGTACCTTCCGATTACCACTTGTTCAGATCAATGCAGAATGCTCTCACCGGAGTACGCTTCACTTCAGAACAGGGTATCAGAAATTGGCTCGATTCTTTCTTGACCTCCAAGCCGGAGAAGTTTTTCTGGGATGGGATCCCAAAACTACCAGAAAGATGGGCAATACTTTGAACATTAAATGTATAACAATTTTTTCACAATAAAGTCTTAATTTTCGAAAAAAAACGGCACTAATTAATGCATACACCCAATAGATTTAACAAAAACAATTTTTCTACGGTCGCTTTCATCTCATTGTCGTCTGAAAATCTTCGTACACGTAACTCCTTTTTGAACTTGAAAAAAAGAGAAAACGTAAAAGTCACTGGGAGCCAGGTCCGTACTTTTTTTATCCACTACATCGACTCCTGTTTGGACAACAATGCGGCTGCAAATTTTATCCAAATCAGCTTGCACAAGTCCGATTAATCTTTACAGCTCTTCAATTGTCGCTGCTTGTCGAGCGGTGTGAACATTCGCGGTACCCAACGTGCACTATTTTTTTTTTCATACTCAAATGTTCATGCAAAATCTCTCCAGCTCGTTCTTTGCCCATCTGTAATCCTTCTGCTATCTACCACAATTTAATTCCACGATCAGCCAGTACTCTTTTTTCGACTTTCTAAAAATTTGCTGCTGTCACGACCGTCACTGGGCACCCGGGCGAGAGTCATATTCACAGTTCTCTCCCCCTTGTTAAAATAGCCTAACCGATCGTCAGATATTAAGGGGCAAAGTCGTGAAGAAAAAAAAATTTCCTTCGTCATACTTCCTTTTGGTATGGCCATCCTGTTGGAACCAAAGATCATTGAAATCAACATCCTCCAATTCAGGTAAGAAAAAGTTATTAATCATAGTTATGTAGTATTTTGGCCGTTTTTTTTTTTGTAGAAATATGAACCAATGACTCTCTCTCTCCATAAAACACTGCAAACTGTGAGTTTTTGAGGAAGTAGAGACGTCTCAACAATTTCTTGTGGGCTACCATCACTCCAAATCGGAATGGAACATGCGACGCACTTGAAGGTCCTTTGGATTTCAATTCTTGTATGTATTAGATTTTGTAAGCCCCTAAACCTAGAGCCTACCGTAAATCTTCCATTAAATGTGTGGCCACAGGTTCAATTCGCTCGCTGGCGCATATCCTTACTCGGGTCCTCTTCGATACCCTGCTCCATAACAGCAATAACTTTTTCAGTGTGCATTATACGACGTGTCTGAGGATGTGCGTTAACCACTAGAGTAAATGTACAATAGTACAAAACCGAACTATGGTTGTTCGAGCGAATATTTGACGCAGTCTGTGGTGGTCGATCCGAAACTATAGTCAATGATGTTGGAAAAGAAGTTCAATTTCCTCAACCATGATGAGGTTCGAATAGCGATTGCCCGCTTAAAGGACAACAAAGCCGGTGGAGGCGGAGACTTATCGGCTGAGCTATTTAAATACGAAGTTGAGGAGCTAACAAGTTAACATTCATCCGCTTCTTTGAAGAAAATGAGCGGACGAAAGCTTGCCCGACTATTGGAATCACAATACGCTCTACCCAACCCAGAGCAAGGAAGGCCGCACGATCTTTCCGATCTAACCCGTACCATTGTAAAGCGCGGTACTTTTTAAACTGTCTGACTGTTGCTAAAAAAGAAGATATCCTATTTGCTTGGCAGCCTCCTTGATACATAACACTATGTAATGGTCATGTAGCCTGAAAGAGGATTGCAACGGAGGGTTCCCTGGTTACGCCGCCAGCCTGCCCCTGAAAAACACTGCAATCGTTAGGTAGCTTGAAAGGGAATTTCCTCGTAAAAGTATACCACCAGAGAATAACACTCTACCAGCTCTCCTCTCATGCTATGATCTGTCCGTGTATATTTTCAGGCGGTCACTTGGAGTGTGTTAATTATTTGCCCATCCTTCCCAGCTGGAAATTTGTGTTCTGTAGTATTTATCAGTTAATATTATTGAATCGCATCGATCAGTATATCTTGGTATGAAATTGTATTTTGTTCCGAGTGCACCCATGGCTGAGTGATCCAGTGATTTAACTCTCTTAGACAAAGTCCAGTGGCAAGATATTTAGAGCCTCACTTAGCTTGCTTCTCAGTGCATTACTGATCCATATTAATGCACATCTTTGAATCTTAACTATGAAATGAGTATGTGAAACTGTATTTATACCGCAACTTAGATCCATCTCTTACCTATTGCTCTTTTGGTAGTAGCAACCTTCTCATATCTTTGGACTATATTATCTTTCCAATTCAGCTTCTTGTCTAAGATGACTCCTAGAAATTCGGCTTTCGTCCCCAGACTAAATGCTGGTACTTCTGTTCTTTGTTTTTCTCTGGGATCGCGATTCCTTGGTCTTGGATTTTTCTAGCTACTCTCAACAGCTACTGAATGTGTGAATGTCAGTCTGTTCTTGAAGATTTGACCGGTCTCAAAATACAGCTCTGTACTTTTGAAACTATCAAATGGATAACCCTATATTATTATGAAGTTTATAAAAAATTTCATGAAAAAAAAGATATGAATGAATTCCGATACTTTCTAACATACTGACATACAAACGAGTATGTACATAGGTATTTATATAGGTATATGTATATGCACCCAACATATCTTTTTACACCTCCAACGAGCGTAGTTCACCTTCGCCATAGATAAAATTCCACAAAAACCAGTGCAACAACAAAAACAAGCCACAGAAAAAAAAATTCATTGAACTAATAACTTTAGCATGTAAAGCGCGGAGAGGAAGTGAAAAAGTATGAAAATGTATAGACATACATACATACACGTACATACTCGTACATGTGTATCAGTACAAAGTAGACCAAAACATACCATATGTACGAGTATGTATGTATGTATGTATGTTTGAGTGTTTGCAAAAAAAGTTGGCACGTGTCGACCAAAAACACAGCCTCCCTCCACCGCCCCCCTTCCAGGTATGTGAACAAAAGTGGAGCAAATAGTGAGGCAATGAGTCACCAAACAGTCAGCAGCCATCAACAGCCGGTGTCATTGATAAAAGTAGACAGGAAAAGTATGTAGTGTACCTATGTATGTATGGTACATAGGTAAATTGATATCGTGAGGAATGTACTAAGTACACATGTGAGGACAAATATATGTATACCTATATGTATAGATATGTGCAGATACACCCCGGAATAGGCTAAATTTGGAGACTTAAAAAGCAATTAACATCACTGTGTGACAAACTGATATTCTATGATATTTTTAAATAAATATATTTTGTACACACATACATACATACGTACATATGTTCATACTTGCATAAATATTGAATTTTTTTGATTTTTTGGATTTTTAATTTTATTAATTTTTATTTATTTTTTTTTTTGGTTTTTGGTTAATTTTTTATACCCTTCATGTGCACAAAATGGTGTATTAACTTTGGTCCTCTGGTATCTGGGCACGAGGTATGACAGTTAAGTAATGAGAGACCTTCAAAGTAGTCCCCTTGGGCAGCTATACAACGATTCCAGCGTATTTTCCATGCTTCGTAACATTTCTGGAACGCTTCGACTGGGATGTCCGCTGGGAGTACCCTCGCCACGGCCGCCTAGATGTCTCGAATTGATTCAAAATGGGTTCCTTTGACCATTGATTTTGTTCTAGGGAACAAAAAAAGTCACAGGGTGACTTATCGGACGAATAAGGCGGTTGTTGCAACACGGCGATCCCTTTAAAGGCCAATTACTGGGACACGCTGAGGGCGGTGTGACACGGCGCGTTGTCGTGATGAAGGATCCAGTTACGAGCGATGTCTGGGCGCACCCTGTTGACTCGTTTCGCGTTGCTTTTGATTTCGTTTTTCCGTTTTCGTGACGAGCATCACGACCAAACGTTTACTCAACACGACACAACTGGCGAACCAAACAAGCTAGAGCGATGGCAAATATATCAATGGAGGGGAGAATGATGCCGAGATAAGGTAAAGGGAATTTCAAGGTCGTAGGGTACCACAATCCCGGCAATATAATCAGTCTCATCATTTAATTGTCACTCCTCGTAGACCCATCAACACTTATGCCGTTCGGGTTAGAATGACGAGTTTGAATTGATTTAGCCATCGGTGCGTTGGGTCGTCTGCTTCTACACAAACTAGTCCCTCAGTTCTTTAGATATTTTATTCCGGTAATTTTGATGTAAATCGGTGGGGAAGGCTATTTGTCAAAAATGTCGATAAAATAATGAAAATCGTGGAGTCTGATCGTCAATCGAACATTGATTCGATTGTCCAGAAGCTATGTATTGCCCAAAAACCTGTTTGGAACCACTTGAAAAAAGCTGGATACACACATAGAAGCTACAAGTATGGGCGCCATTAAAGTTAACAGGAAAAAACCTCATGAACCGAATTTACAACTGTGTATCGTTGCTCTTATCGTAACAAAATCGATCTATTTCTGAAGCGAATGCTGACTGGTGATGAAAAGTGAATCACTTACAGCAACGTTAAATGAAAATCATATAGCTCGGAGACCAATGAGCTGGAACAAATGGTCTCCAGGCCAGGATTGTCGATCAGGTAGGTTTTGATGTGTGTTTGGTTGAACTGGCAAAGAATCATCCACTATAAGCTGCTCTTTTACGGCGAAACTCTTAATTCAGATCTGTAATTGAATCGTCTGAAGGTGAAAATCGGTCAGAACCGTCCAGCTTTGGCCAACAGGAGGGATATTGTGTTTCATCAGTACAACGCTAGACCACAAACACCGATCGTGACTCGTCAGAAGCTTCGAGAGCTTGGTTAGGAAATTCTTATGCATGCATACACCATCTGTTCCTGTCTATGACAGTTGAAGAATTGGCTTCAAGAGAAGCTTGGGAAAATCGATGGACCCAAATTTTTTTTTGCCAATAAGTACATGGGTTTCTATGATAGAGGCATACCGAAGCAAACATAACCAGATATTTTTGTTCATATCCGGCCAACATCTAGAAATTAAAGAAAATTAATGTTTCTAACTAACGGTCGCCACTTGGCAGGGAATGTCGAGACCTCTTAAGATATTTCTGGTAAAGAATAAAAAAAGCTCCTCATAAAAATCCAACGATTGTTCGGAGGCGGTTTAGAGTAAACCGTAGGTTCTTCCATTTATAGGAGGAGCTCGGCCGAAAATAGCTTCAGCAGTTACAAAGCGCAGGAAGGAACTAGTTGTGCCGCGAGGAGAGCAGCGAGTTAAGCTTGGTTTGAGTGCAAAGGCTAATACTAGCTCTGTGGCTGTAACGAAGTCTAGCCACAAGAAAGCAAATAAATCCATTCGGTGAAAATTTCTGGTGGCACTTATCATTGGAGCCTACTATGACGATTTTATTCCATCTCGTGCAAGGGCAATGGTTTGGACACCAGCAACACCCTTATAGCCGGACCAAATAATGCAGGTAGCCAAACGGGCCGCGGTAGCCGAGTGGTAAGCATTGTGTAATGCCCTTCAGAACCTGCCGCAAATCCATGCACAATTGGCCGGAATGGGATAAGAAGGAATCATGAGATATGTGCTCCTTAAAGGAAGCACTGTCTGATGACACGACACGACACGCGGAGAGATTACGGGCTTCCTACAGAAGATGCTGCAGTAGTCGTTAAAGTCATGGATCTAATGTGGTTCATTAGCGAATCAAAATGGCTGGAAAATGAGGTGTAATCGACACGATAGATCGGTAGCCAGCACAACCTAACCTAACCAGCATTTACAGACACCACTCAATGGTATTGGATTGAAGTGAACAACCGTATGGGTAGAGGGCAATCACCGGCTAAAAGGAAGTCTGTTAAATCCTTGAACCTTGAATATTTTGGGCGAGCACCATCACACTGCTAATCCTTTGGACGCTGCGGCCAGTTTGCGAAATTATCAATTATTTATGATAAATTTAAACAGCGTCTGTATACCTGCCAGTTGGCGGACTGATGTCAGGAAAAACGAGAGACTGCAGATCACTTAAGTTGATGCCTAGAGGTTGCTTTCTGTGTCAGATTCGTATGCCGAGTTCCAATAACTTACCGTACCATGAGCCAGAATCGCAAAGGATTCTTTAGAGTCCGGCTTAGGGGATCCTTGTGTTCTAATAACAACCCTTTAAGCTACTCTGAATTATTTTAAATCCCTATTTGTCTGAATTCCCACTGAACCCTAGAAATTGCAACGTATGTATGTATGTATATATGTATGTACTCGTATTGTGCAATCTACGACGTCAAGTTCATTTTTTGTTTAGCTGAGTGTACGTATAATTTAGATAATGATTTGACAGTTTTATTTCAGAAAACGGGGAAGTTTCCTGGAAATATGTATATACTTATGTCATTGTGTGTGTGCATTTTCCGCTTGTGCTTTCAGCGCACTTAAAAATAGCATTAATCAAAAAAAAAAAAAAAAACAAAAACAAAGAATCCCAGTAATGTTTCGCATACGAAATGACAAAAAACGAAATGTCTATATGTGTATGCATTAAATATGTATATGTGTGTGTGTATGTTTGTATATGAAAAACAGTTTTTTTCGATGTTTTATAATTATTACTTTGAACAATTCAACAACAATTACGTCAGCTGTTGTTTTGCCATCGGATGGAACGTAAATCATACATACATACATACATACATGCATACATATAGACCACATTACTCACATGTCGGTATTCATGGGGTGTCTGCGTTTGCGAAAATTATCTTGCCTATAAGTCGATAATTAATATTAAATTTTGTACCATTGTGGCCACAAGAAATGCGGAAGTTTCTCTGTTCGAATTTGTACACTTGAAAGCGTCAACAGATTGCTGCAATCAAGTTTTGCCAACAACAACAACAATGTGGTTGAACATACTCGTATACATACATACATACATACATGAAACGCACTTATGGAGTAAAGATTAATTGGCAGATTTAAATTTGGTTTTAGTCTTTTCCTCAAATATTTTTTTGTTTTTCCTTATTCGATTTCATTCTAATTTTAATTAATTAATATTGCTACTAATTATTTAATTTTTTAATGTTTTCTTTCCTTATTTTATTCTAATTTACATTAATTAGTTTAGATAAAATTTATTAGTTTGGAGTTAATTTTTAATTTTTATATGATTTTTATTTATATTTCGCTCGAATATATCTTGATTTATTCTATTTTAATTTAATTTTTATTATTTTATTTTATTTTACAAACTATTTAATTTTTTAATGTTTTCTTTCCTACTTTATTTCATTTCGTTTAACTTCATTTAATGTTATTCTAATTTATTTTAATTGGTTTAGATCGAATTTATTAGTTTTAAATTAATTTTGAATTCTTACATAATTTTTATTTATATTTCGTTCCTTATATCTTGATTTATTCTATTTTAATTTAATTTTTATTATTTTATTTTATTTTATTTTACTTTAGTTACTTTATTTTATTTTGCTTTTTTAATTTATTTTATTTTAATTAATTTTATTTGGTGCAATTTTATTTTATTATATTTTATTCTATCTTACTATAATTTATTATACAATATTTTAATTTACTCTATTTTTTAATTTTAATTTATTTTGCTATATTCTTCATTTAATTTAATTTATTTTATTTTGTTTTATATTTTATATATAATTTTTTGTTTTATTCTGTTTTATTTTAATTGATTTTATTTAAACTTATTTTCTTTTATTTTTTTAATTATCTTATTCTATTATTTTATGTTAATTTATTTATTTTATTTATTTTACTTTATTTTATTTATTTTAACTTTTTATTATTTATTATATTTTATTTAATTGCTATTAGTTTAATTTATTTTATTTTATTTTAATTTATGTTATTTTATTTTAAATTTATTTTTTTTGTTGTATTTAATTTAATTTTATCATTATTTATTTTAATTCATTTTGTTTCATTGTATTTATATTTTTTAATTTATCATTTTTTATTCTATTGTATTTTATTTTATTTCTTTACTTTATTTTATTTTAATTTATTTATTTATTTTTTCTATTTTGTTTTATTTAGTTTAATTTATTATAATTTTATTATTATATATTTTATTTTATTTATTTAATATTAGTTTTCTTAATTTGATTTTATTTAATTTTAATTTGTTTTATTATATATTAATTTATTTTATTTTATTTTTTTATTGTATTTTATTTATTTTTTCCTTTTTCTATTTTATTTTATTTTATTTTATTTTATTTTAATTAATTTATTTTATTATATTTTATTCTATCTTACTATAATTTATTATACAATATTTTAATTTACTCTATTTTTTAATTTTAATTTATTTTGCTATATTCTTCATTTAATTTAATTTATTTTATTTTGTTTTATATTTTATATATAATTTTTTGTTTTATTCTGTTTTATTTTAATTGATTTTATTTAAACTTATTTTCTTTTATTTTTTAATTATCTTATTCTTTTATTTTATGTTAATTTATTTATTTTATTTTTTTTACTTTATTTTATCTATTTTAACTTTTTATTATTTACTATATTTTATTTAATTGCTATTAGTTTAATTTATTTTATTTTATTTTAATTTATGTTATTTTATTTTAAATTTATTTTTTTTGTTGTATTTAATTTAATTTTATCATTATTTATTTTAATTCATATTGTTTTATTGTATTTATATTTTTTAATTTATCATTTTTTATTCTATTGTATTTTATTTTATTTCTTTACTTTATTTTATTTTAATTAATTTATTTATTTTTTCTATTTTGTTGTATTTAGTTTAATTTAATATAATTTTATTTTTATGTATTTTATTTTATTTATTTAATATTAGTTTACTTAATTTTATTTTATTTAATTTTATGTTTTTTCGTTTTATTTAATTTTATTTTATTTCATTTTATTTTGTTTTATTTTATTTTTTTATTTTTTTTTTCACTTTATTCTATTTTATTTTATTTTAATTAATTTATTTTTTTATATTTTATTTTATTTTATTTTATTTTATTGTACTTCATTTTATTTTTTTCTTTTATTTTATTTTATTTTATATCATATTTTTATATTATTTTCTTACTGTTTATTTTATTTTGTGTTACTGTATTTTACTTTTATTTAATTTTGTTTTATTTTTTTAATGTAATTTATTTATTTTTTACTTTATTCTTTTTATTTTATTTTAATAAATTCATTTTTTATATTTTACTTTATATTATTTTATTTTATTTTATTGTATTTCATTTTATTTTTTTCTTTTATTTTTTTTATATTATTTTTTATATTATTTTCTTTCTGTTTATTTTATTTTGTGTTGCTGTATTTTACTTTTATTTTATTTTATTTTATTTTTTATTGTAATTAATTTATTTTTCACTTTATTCTTTTTTATTTTATTTTAATTAATTTATTTTCTTACTTTTTATTTTATTTTGTGTTACTGTATTTTACTTTTATTTTATTTTTTTTTATTGTATTTTATTTATTTTTTACTTTATTCTATTGCAATTAATTTATTTTAATATTTTTTATTTTTTTTTATTTTATATAATTTTTTTATATTATTTTCTTACTGTTGACTTTATTTTGTGTTACTGTATTTTACTTTTATTTTATTTTATTTTTTTGTATGTAATTTAGTTTAATTTAATTTTATTATTATTTATTTTATCTATTTAATATTATTTTAGTTTATTTATCAGCACAGTAAGACACAGAGTCTTTCCACTGTACACATATTAACATATAATGAATTACACTTATTATTTTTTATTTTATTTTATATTAATTTATAATATTTTATGTTATTTTTTTATTTAAATTAATTTTTTTTAACTTGTAAACTTAGTTTATTTTTTTTAATTTATTTATTTTTTGTTGTTCTGCGTAGATCGACCTCATCACAAGAGATTAGACTATGTTTCTTCTCGTAAACTCTTTCTAGAAAAATGTAAGGGAATTCATGTGACAGCTTCTTCTCTCTTCTACCTGAAAACCCACTTTGTCCATGGACAGCATATAATAATGAGAAAATTAGCTCAAGTCATCCTAATCTTTTAGCAACGTCTGCTCAATAGATAACCTGATTGCTAAAATTTAACTGCATCTTTGAGCTTTGGCATATCCAGTTCTGGCATCATAAAGTTTTAGCCCTTTGTAACAAATAAGCTGACAGTTCAGGCGACACCTGACCACCTCGCCGTCCATTCCCCGCTATAGTATTCGCCATTCACCGTCTCCCACTTTAAGCCACATATTTTGAAAATTTTAACTATTTTCCTCTTTTTATTCTTGTTGTTTTTGGTCGTGTTGGTGCTGCAGCTATGCGTGGTTTGACTTAATAAAAGCAAATTTCCGAGCTAAGCTCTACGCAGCAACGACCACAACCACAACGACAACGACAACGACAACGGCAGACAGTTGAGGCACACAAGTGACAAGGAGGAAGAGGAAAAATATTTGAAAAATACAAAATCGAAAATGACTCACAGCATGAAAATGTGAGTGGAATATTAATGCCAAGGCAGCTTGACTCTACGCAAGCCGAACCGCAGCAACAAGAAGAGCCAGCAACAGTGACAGTGTCAGCATATTGACTCCAAGCCAACCCAAACCATGCAGGGAAGAATGGGTAGAACAGCTACTTGATGATGTAGAAAGCGCACCGAGATGACTGATGAGAATGTAGTCAAACCAAACCAAGCTAAGCCAGGGTAAACCAATCTAATCCAAACCGCAGACGGAGAGGCAAAGTGTTATATGTACAATACGTATAATATTTGTAGCTACAAGTTGGTATATATGAGTATGCCAAGCTCCACGCCGAGCCAGCTGTAGCGACATTCCAAAGTGGCAGGCGTGATGGGGCGAGAACGTCAACAAACCAACAAGCAGCAGTAGTCAGCAGCCGGCACAGCTTGGTACAAAACAACAAGGAGGCTGGAATGTCGGCTCTGTTTGTTGCACGACCAAGGCAAGGCAACACGATCAGAGAAGTTGCGGAGCTCACGACGTCGGCTCTGTTGCGATGAATAATGCCAGCAGAGGCATATGTAAACAAGGCGATAAGACAAGCGATGCGAGTGCTTGCGAGTGGTGTTGGTCACAACGCATATTTTGGGTTTTTCATCCATAGTTCCTCACACCCCTCGCTCGTCTAACCAACCGTCAGTGTGTTGATTGCCTGTACTAAGTGGGTTTTCCGCTCTAAGCGCTGTTGCAGATAACCACAAAACAACAACAAATATAAACAAGTTCGACAAGAATTGCAAATTTGTATTTCGTGCAAAGGCGATGAATGAGGAATGTCCAAAGTGTAAGCGCTGCGACGAGTTGTTTGGGGGTGGCAAAAACTCGTTTCCATAAAAACCAGTTCAGTCCGGAGACGATGCTGCTGGTGCGTCGTTATGATGGAATGTGCTCACTTGCAGTTGCAAATTATTGCTCATTATTGACATATTTTTTTGTATTACCATATATTTTGGTGATCAAATGCCGGAAAAGCCCATTCTTTCTTGAAAATGCATTGAGATAACTAGAATTTAAGAAAACAACAGCTATGCTGATGCGGTCCGAAGAATACATTGTTAATAGCATTTTGACTTTGTTCCAAAGTATCTTTAGTTTTGAACTCAATCAGCGAGAAACGGGTTTGTAAAATAGAAAATAAAGTAAAATAAATTAAACTAACTTTATATAAAATAAAATTCAGAAAACAAAATAAACAAAAATTAAAATTAAAAAAAAATAAGAAAAAAAAATATAATGAAACAAACCAAAATAAAATAAAACAAAATTAACCAACAAATTATCATAATAATTTAATTTGAAATAAAAAAAGCGAACTCAAATAAATTAAAATAAAATACAAAAATTAATAAATAAAAAAAAACTATATAAAAAATTAAAAATTAAGTAATATACAGCGAATTAAAAAAAAAAAATGAAACAAAAAAATTAAAATTAAATAAAAAAAAAAATAAAAATAATAAAAATTAAAATAAAAAAATATTTTCTCTAAAATAAAATTACTGAAAGTAAAATAAATGAAAATGAAATAAAAATAAGATAAAATATTTCTCTAAAATTATGTAAAATAGAATGAAATAAAACTAAAATTAAATAAAAAAAAAAAAATAAGTAAAAATAATAAAATATTTTCTTTAAACTAAAATTTAAAAATCATAAAAAACAAGAAACTGAAATAAAATAATTTTAAATCAAATAAATTAAACTAAAACAAAATTTATTTATATTAAATTAAATTAATTAAATAAAATATAATATATAAAAAAAATAAACAAGACACAAAAAAATAGTATAAAATAAAGTTTAGTAAAATAAAATTAAATTAAATAGTATGAGTAAATTAAATTAAAAGAGACAATAAATAAAATAAAAATAATTTAATTTAATTAAATAAAGTAAAGTTAAATGAAATAAATTTGAAAAAATTAATTAAAATAGAATAAAATAAAAATAAAAAGATAATATAAAATAAATAAAATAAAATATATTAAAATTAAATTCAATTAAATTAAATAAAATATATAAATTAAAGTAAAATAAATTAAAATTAGTTAAATGAAATAATTTAAATTTAAAAATTTGGAAAAGAAATATTAAATTAAATAAAATAAAATAATATAAAATGATTTGAAAGAAAATAAAAAAATAAAATAAAACTAATTAATTAATAAAATAAAATAAAATTAAATTAAATAAAACAAAATGAAATACAAGAAACTAAAATTAAATGAAAATCTAAATTAACTAAAATAAAATAGCATAAAATAATATAAAATATACTAAAAGAAAAAATTAAAAACAAAAAATTTAAAAAATTCAAATATATTATATTAAATATATTAAATAAAATAAAATAAAAGAAAAGTAAAATAAATAAAATTAAGTTAGATTGCATATTGCTATTTAAGCAAATAACTTATTAGTAAAATTTGTAAATAAAATGAAATAAACTAAATAAAATTAAACGTAAGTTAAACTAAAGTAGAAAGAAAATAAACAAAATAGAATAAAATAAAACATTATAAAAGATAAAACAAAATAATTAAAATCAAATATATTCAAGTATGAAATATAATTAATTAAAATAAAATGATATAAAAAAAGAAAGAATTAATTAAATAATTAAATATTTATAAATTAATTTTCATTAAATAAAATAAAAAAAAATTATAATTTAAGATAAAATAAAATTAAAAGGAAACTGAATATTAAAATTAAATTATATTACTTCAATAAAATAAAATAACATCGAATAAAAAAATTAAATAAAATAGAAGAAAAACACGTTAAATAAAATATAAGAAATTCAAATTAAATTAAATGATATAAATAATAAATGAATATTACTACATAAAATAAAGTACAAAAATGAACATAAAATAATATAAAATATACTAAAAGAAAAAAGAAAAAAAATATAAAAATATTGAATTAAATTTTATTAAATATATTAAAGAAAGTACAGAAAATAAAGTAAAATATATAATATAAAATAATGTTAAATAAAGTAAACTGAATTAAAATGAAATAAAATAAAATATCATAAATTGAATATTATAAATTAAATTATAAAAATAAAATAAAAAATTAAATTAATTAAATTAAAATAAGGTAAAATAAATAAAAAAAGAAAGAAAATAAAATAAATAAAATTAAGTTAAATTTCACATTATTGTATGAATAAAATATAGTAAAACTTTCAACAAAATATGATACAATTATTAAATAATAAAATTATAAATAAATAAAAATAAACGAAAGTTAAATTAAATAAAAAGAAACTAAATAAAGTAAAATAAAACAAAATTAAAATAAATAAAATTAAGTTAAATTTGAGATTATTATATAAATAAAATTTAATAAAACATTCAATAAAATATAGAAAAATTATTAAATTAAATAAAAAAAATAAAAAAACGTAAATTAAATTAAATAAAAAGAAACTAAAAAAACTAAATAGAATAAAATAAAACAAAATCAAAAAAAAAAATAAAATTAAGTTAAATTTGAAATTATTATATAAATAAATTATAATAAAACTTTAAATAAAAAATAGTAAAATTATTACATTGAATAAAAAAAATTTAATAAAAATAAACTTAAATTAAATTAAATAAAAAGAAACTAAATAAATTAAATAGCATCAAATAAAACAAAATAATAAAAAATTAAAATAAATAACCTAGCTAAATTTGAGATTATTATATAAATAAAATATAATAAGAAATTCAATAAAAAATAGTAAAATTATTAAATTAAATAAAAAAAATTAAACCTAAATTAAATTAAATAAAAAGATACTAAATAAAGAATGATATAGAACAAAGTAAAATAAGTTAAAATGAAACAAAATAATTAAAACAAATGTATAATAAAATAAAATACATTAAATTATAAAATATAATTAGTCAAAATAATTTGAAAAAAAATAATAAAATTTAATTATATAATTATAACTTAGATTTAATTAAAAAAATACAATAAAAACTAATTAAAATAAAATTTATAATAAAATAAAATATAGTAATTTATATAATTTTGTTAATTAAAATAATTTGAAAAAAAAATTAATTATATAATTATAATTTAGATTAAATTAAAAAAATACAATAAAAATTAATTAAAATAAAATTTATAATAAAATAAAATATAGTAATTTATATAATTTTGTTAATTAAAATAATTTGAAAAAGAAACAATAAAATTTAATTATATAATTGTAATTTAGATTTAATTAATAAAATATAATAAAAATTAATTAAAATAAAATGTATAATGAAATAAAATATAGTAATTTATATAATTTTGTTAGTCAAAATAATTTGAAAAAGAAAGAATAAAATTTAATTAATATAATTATAATTTACATTTAATTAAAAAAATACAATAAAAACTAATTAAAATAAAATTTATAATAAAATAAAATATAGTAATTTATATAATTTTGTTAGTCAAAACAATTTTTAAAAAATAGAATAAAATTTAATTAAAATGATTATAATTTAGATTTAATTAAAAAAATACAATAAAAACTAATTAAATAGAATTTATAATAAAATAAAATATTTTAATTTATATAATTTTGTTAATTAAAATAATTTGAAAAAGAAAGAATAAAATTTAATTAATATAATTATAATTTAGATTTAATTAAAAAAAATACAATAAAAACTAATTAAAATACTATTTATAATAAAATAAAATATAGTAATTTATATAATTTTGTTAATTAAAATAATTTGAAAAAGAAACAATAAAATTTAATTAATATAATTATTATTTAGATTTAATTAAAAAAAATACAATAAAAACTAATTAAAATACTATTTATAATAAAATAAAATATAGTAATTTATATAATTTTGTTAATTAAAATAATTTGAAAAAGAAACAGTAAAATTTAGTTAAATAATTAAATATTAAGTTTAATTTAATAAAATAAAATAAAACAAAATAATATAAAATAAAATTATTTAAATATAAAATAAAATAAATATATTAAAATTATATTAAATTGCATAATTTTATTTCAAAAACATTTAATAAAAAAATTGAATGAAAAAGTAAAATTATAAATTTAAATAAAATAATATAAAGAATGTGCCACTGGCTTTCCGAAAAAGCTTTTAAAAACTATTCATTCACTTGCTTTAAGTACGTACATACATACATATGTGCATCGCATATTCATTCATGTAAATTTACAGACCAGCGCTACTTACTATTGGCTACGTGCTGCAAGTGCGGGCGTGGGTATATACATACATACATATGTATATACGTATAAAGCAAGCGAGTCATACACATCACGAAAAAAACTTAAACTTGCAGATCCGTTGATCTACAACAACAACACCTTGGCGCCTCCTCCTCCTCCTCTTCGTACATTACCAAGCCGCCGCGTGCTTTTCGCTCGCCTGCTTAACATGCAACCGGATGTTGTGGGATTTTTTAGTTTTGCACAAGTTGCGCGGTTTTCCGCCATTCTTCGTTTGTTTTTTTCGTGTTCTTTTTGTTTTTTTGCGATTTTTTATTTTATATAAATTTTGTTGTATTGTTTTTTTTTTTTTTACGAATTTTGCTTTCGTTTTATTAACTGCCATAAACGCTTATTAAATAATAAAATGCCATGCCATGTGAGCTGGTGAATTTGGTGAGCTGTAATCGGCGGTTGACTCGTTGGCGGCAGTTGAAGTGTTGTACATACATACATACATGCATATAGTGTGTGATGAGGGGTAGTGGGCGTGCATGCTAGTGGAGGCAGGTAAGTGGGTTTGCGTGTGAGTGTGCTTATGTGTGTGTGTGTGTGCTATGTGTGTCGCCCATTAACAATGACAATGCGCTCACCAATTCAATTTCTTATATTTATTTCCCATTTATATTTATTTGTATGTATGTTTGTATGCATGTACGTTGTTGGTGGTGGTAAAATGTATGCCATGACATTCTCTTTATTAAATATTTGTATGCCAGGTTTATAAATAGACAAAGTCGGTAGTTATTTTGCATATAAATGTTTATTTACTATTTTCAGACACAACTTGTCGCGCGTCGATTGTTAATGTGAATTCCAACACTTGATGAGCGTCGATGGGTGGAGGCGAAGATGGTGGAAAGGGTGGTGATGACGCTTTCAAATAAGTAAATATACATTAATACATATATGCAGTGGTATTGTCCATGGACCGGGGCAGCTATTTTTAAATACTGCACATATTTATGTATGTATGTGTTGTATGTAGAGTCGACAGTGGAATGCCGTTCTGGTGAAGAAGTGAATAGCATGGAATTTGCTATCAAAAAGTAGCAATAAAAGCAAATTTACATTTAAGTTGGCAAGAGTAATACTTTCATGCGCGCATCTCGGCCAGTAATATCTATGGCTTTCGATAATATATTCCTGCAACACTCTCTCCTTAACTCCTCAACAACCGCGCGCCATTACAGGAAAGAGCCCTAGAGATTTGACAAAGCAGGGAGGTGAGTGGGTGTCTCCTGTCATTAAGCAAACTGTCAGCTTATTCGCATCTTGGCTTCCAAGAACACTGTCAGCCTTGAAATGCAACCTAGAATTCCTTTTCTTTTTTACTGGTGTAGACACCTCTAGTACAGCCAGGACCTTCTCATCGACCATGCCTCTGCACCATACAGCAGGACGGGAACGATGAGCGACTTTTAGAGTTTGATCTTTATTCGTCGAGTGAATTCAAACTTAAAGTCTTATCCCGACGAACGAAGGCAAAGCTCTACGTGTCGGCCATCATACCCATCCTACTGAGTTTTTCAGCGAAAGGTTTTACCGAAGTTTTCTGGTCGTCTAAGCATTGGCTACAGTTAAAGAAGAGCTATATTAATATAGTTTAGTCGTAGTCTCTTGCGCTGGCTAGTTAGTTGGCCGGATGGATTGAAGCACTCCAGCATTGAAAATATTATATATGATGCAGTGCAGAGACAGAGAAACAGCACTCGCTTCTCTTGGGGAAATCACTTGAAACGTTGAATGGCTGACGGGCTCGGACCAAAGGAGGATGGTTGTTAGATAATTGGGTTTTAGTGGGCATGCAGAGAGGTGAGCTCATTGCAAGCACAGTGAGTATGTCGTGGTCGAGTCTGGGTACACAGATGTCCCTAAACGGGTATTCTGCTTCCAGTAAATGTCTGAAAGTATGGTACTCACTGTAGAATCCCAGTAGATAATGTTCACGAAGTATATCATTATACTCTTTCACTGGAAGCATAGATGTTTCACAGTGTAAGTGGTACATAGGTGACATCATGAGCTTTTCTGTTACTGTCCTCAGGACGGTGTTCTGACAGGCTTTTAGCTTTGTCACGTAGATCCCCCACAGCTAGTACTTACATATGTCTGCTTGTGGGTAATTAAAATCCATAAGGTAGGTGGCGCTGTTTACTCTTTATGCTTGCCTAGCGCTTCGTTCACAGATTCGGTAGTTGCTTGTACGACTCCAGCTAGCACTGTCGGCTCTATACTACAATCGATGTTCATCACAAGATATGCATGCAGGATTCCCGATTATACCGAAATTTACGTGTTCCAACCATCCCATCATCATATCAACCATGGTTGGTTTTGATCGTTGTCATCGGATATCCACCCGCCGTCAACACTGATCTTTCGACAACTTCCAACCGTTAGCAGCTCTTCTCGGGATTTAATCAACTTGAGCGGTATTGCTGGGGCGATATTCTCTGCATCGCCTCTATCGGCTTCTACCTGCTCATCGGCTTTCCACTTTCAATTACTTTAGGCCATGCTGCTTGGGATTTACATTTTCTCTCTCTCTCTCACTCTCATTACTAATTTTGTCAACCTTCTTTAAGAAAAATCTCACTGGTTCTCTTTTAAACCAAGGAGTCATTATTTCTTCCATTAAATCTAAGCAAATTAATGTTTTATATGTTGGTTGAGAACAACCCTGGATTGAAGCGAGCCTTAAAGCGATAGGTAATAGAGAATTCACATTAACCCTGCGGGTTAAGGGCTCAGGCATTAACACGTGGACGGAAGAGACGACAAAAATCCTACAGTTCCCGTGACCATTCGGAATTTCATTGAAAAATCATCTTCGCTGGTGAAGCTCATTTCAACTTCGATTGCTACGTCAATAAGCAAAACTGCCGCATCTGGTGCTCGGAAAACCCAAGATTTATTTTTTGAAATCCTTGGAATCCTCAACGTGTAACTGTCCCCTGATCGAAAAACACCAAACCGGGTCGATCATGTTGTGATAGATGCATGTGTCCAGTGTTCCTGACGCGCGTACACCCCGAGGACCCAACATCGACTCGGACCACTATCATGTTGCAGCGAAGATACGCACGCGCCTCTGTGTTTCGAAGAACGCCCGTCAACAAATACAAGGAAAGTTCGAAGTCGAAAAGCTTTAAGCAGACTGCCGAACGGTGGTCTACTCGACTTGCACACCTGTGGGTATACCTATGTACAGGGGAACTGTGGAACGGCATTTCAAACTCCCTGCGCACAGCTGCAAATGAAACCATTGGATTTCGGAAAGGTCGCAAAAACAGCTGGTACGATGTGGACTGCTGTGTCGCAATGGAGAGAAAACAGACTGCCTACCTCGCAACGTTGCGATCGACCACAACACCTGCGGGATGGGATAAATACCGAGGGCTGAAGAAAGAGGGAAAAAGACGCATCTGCAGACAAAAAAAGAAAGAGGCCGAGATGCGTGAGTACGAGGAGCTCGAGAAGCTGCCCGACAAGGGTAATGCTCGAAAATTCACTGAGCATATTAAATTTATGGAGGGAACACTTCTCCACCCTGCTGAATAGCAGTGAAAATGGAGTATCCAGAGATGGTGAACCCGAGGGCAAGACGAAATATCTCCTGTCATCAAACAAACAGTCATCGCACTCTCGACTCGTCTCCCACGTCACTGTTGACAGTCATAACTTCGAGGTCATAGATAACTTCGTCTATCTTGGAACCAGTATTAACACCATAAAATAACGTCAGCCTTGAAATCCAACGCAGAATCACTCTTGCCAACAGGTGCTACTTTGAACTGAGTAGACAATTGAAAAGTAAAGTCACCTCCCGTCGAACGAAAACCAAACTCTGCAAGTCCCTCATCGTTCCCGTCCCGCTACATGGTGCGGAAGCATGTACGATGATAACACCTGATGAGTCGGCTCTAAGACTCTTCGAGAGAAGAGTTTTTCGATAGTTTTTTTACGAGGAGTCTTTATATCATGTCAGAAATACACTCGGAGGGCTTGACATTCACTGGCGAGGGGCGACCGTAATTAGAAAATTTCACTTAATTTTTTTTTTTAATTAATTTTCCATAACTTTTGGATGTTGGTGGCACAGGGATTTGAACCCGAGCCTTCCGAATGTCAGTACGCAATGCTAATCACTCGACTATCGCGGCCACCAGATATATGAGGGTGTATAAATTTGTAAAAAAAATGTATGAACTTTTTGTTATACATACATATGTATGGTACATATTTACATACAAAAATATGTGATCAAATAATTCATTGCTTCTTTTTTCTACAAAAAAGAACACGCACTAAAAGTTCGGAGCAAAACAAAAAGCCATTGAAACGAGGTCAAATTATTCAGCTGTTGTTTTGGTTCATAGTTGTTTTTGTCCCATTTTCATAATATTATTATTACTATTACTGTAGTTGTTGTTGTAGTATTTTTGTTTTTGTAAGTTTCGCGGTCACACTTTGCATCTCATTCCGCTTTGTGTTTCCCATCATAAATTACGCATCAAATCAGTTTGTTGTTGATACTTACATACATACATACATACATACATACATACATACATACATACATACATTCACACTTGTGTACTCTATTACACGCTTCGACGCAATTAAACTATCTAATTGGAAATATGAGTACAAATGTACATACTCATATGTTGGTATGTATGTGGGCGCATTACGTAGTTGCTACTGTGGGTACGCTTACAAGCATCACAATACCAGCCAATCACTGCTTATCTAAGACCACCACTTCATTCATAAAATTCCCTTGGAGTGGTGTTGTTTAGTAGATACTCTGCGACTTTAACAGAGCTAATATATCAAATTAATATTTTCCGGATCTTGAGAGATTTCCACTCGACGAATCATAATGAAGAAATTTTTCTCGCTGCTTGGCGTCAATTGGAGATACCAAGTAAAGCCAGGTCCTCCTCTACCTGGTCCTTCCAACGGAGCGGAGGTCTTCCTCTTCATCTGCTTCCACCAGCGGATACTACATCGAATACTTTCAAAGCCGGAGTGCTTTCATGTATTCAGACGACATGACGTATCCAGCGTAGCCGCTGTCTCTTCATACCCTGAACTATACAATGTCATCGTATAACGCGTACAACTCATCGCTCCATCGTCTGCGATGTTCGCCGCTTCCAATGTGTAAAGGACAATAAACCGTATGCAAAATACTTCTCTCGAAGACTGCTAGGGCCGACTCATCAGATGTAGCCATCGTACATGCTTCTGCCCCATATAGCAGGACGGGAACGATGAGGGACTTGTAGAGTTTGGTTTACGTTCGTCGAGAGAGGACTTTACTTTTCAATTGCCAACTCAGTCCAAAGTAGTACCTGTTGGCAAGAGTGATTCTGCGTTGGATTTCAAGGCCGACGTTATTATTGGTGTTAATACTGGTTTCAAGATAGACGAAGTTATCTATGACCTCGAAGCTATGACTGCCAACAGTGACGTGGGAGCCGAGTCGCGACCCCGATGACTGTTTGTGTGATGACAGGAAATATTTCGTCTTGCTCTCATTCACTACCAGACCCATTCGCTTCGCTTCTTCATCAGGTCTGGAAAACCAGAACTAACGGCGTGGCCGCCAAGGCCAATGATATCAATATCATCGGAGTACCTCAGCAGCTGTACACTCTTATAGAAGATTATACCTGCTCTATTCAGTTCTTCAGCTCTAATAATTTTCTCCAGCATCAGACTGAAAAACTCAAAAGATAAAAAGACTCCCTGCCTAAAACCTCGTTTGGTATCGAACGGTTCGGGGAGGTCCTTCCCGATCCTGACGGAGCTTGTAGTGCTGCTTAAGATCAGTTTACACATCCGTATAAGTTAAGCGGGGATACCAAGTTCAGACATAGTGGCGTAGAGGCAGTACCTTTTCGTGCTGTCCAAGGTGACTTTAAAAACGACGAAGAGATGATGTGTGTCGCTTCTCTTCTCACGGGTCTTTTTCAAGATTGAGCGCGTGGTGAATGTCTGGACAATGGTTAATTTACCAAGTCTAAAACCACACTGATAAGGTCCAAACAGTTTGTAAGGCTGGGCTGTAGTCTATCACACAATACTCTTGATAAGATTTTATATGCCATATTATGGAGGCTTATTCTTTGACGATTGAAACCTAAGTGTGCTCTGCGCAATCCCCAAAAAGAGCGATCCAACAGACTGCGCCAATTACCGTGGAATTTAGGATTCTTGCACAACGCAAAAATGACTCTAGATGGTGCAATAGTTTTACACTAGTCAGATCCATAGCAGCAGCAGATGTGCACCTCTGGGAGCTCAATGAACTTGCTTAATGGCCGTTTATGATCTGGTCCGCAGTATCCTTCTTTCTACCGACCAACCAACCAAACCTTTGGAACCATTTTTTGTAGACACAGAAGGTTCTATGAGAATAAACTTAACAAAGTTCATAGACAGCAGCCTTGATATAAGGCTGGCAAGTTCTAGGCAGCTGTACTCAGTCACCAGATTGTGAAGAGAATGGTAGTATAGACAAATGTATAACCCAGCTCAGCCTAAAGGTGCAATGGAAGGAGCATCAAATATGTATTCGACTTTGTATTGCTGAGCTGACTCATGCATCGAGGCTGACCAAACAACTACTTGCACTAAGAAAAACCGAATTTTGTATTGTTGTCTAAATAACTGTTTAAGTTGAAGTTCGTTAAGTACAGAGAGTACCCAAGAAAGGACGAAAAGCTAGAGCACACTTCTGCGAATTTTTCGGCCGAGCTCCTCCTCCAGTTTGAGGTATGCGTCTTGAAGTTTGCTAACAAATGTAGGAGCCTGCAGTTTATACTAAGCCGCCTTCGAACGGGTGATGGTTTTTTTATGAGGAGCCTTTATTTCATATCAGAAATACACTCGGAGGGGTTGACATTCTATACCGAGGGACGATCGCAATTAGAAGAATCAATTTCCAGACCAAAGAGCAGTATAATACTGCACTAAATGGAGAACGATCTTCCGGGTCAGATCACAATTAACTAAATTTGAGAAATGGCACTACACAAAAGAGGACATTCGCGATCGTGATCGAAGTGCAGTAAGCCGGCACAAACTGTCATCAAGCCAGCATTGACAGCCAAGAAAGTTTTGTTGTGTGTTTGGTAAGAAATCAGCTGCTATGAGCTGCTCTTAATTCGGACCTATAATTGATTCGTCTGAAGGAAAAAATCGGCCAGAAGCGCACAGTTTTAGCAAACAGGAAATTACATACATCGATAGTGACTTACCAGACGCTCCGAGAGCTTGGTTGGAAGGTTATTATGTATCCTCTTTATAGTCCAGATCTCGAACCAAGTAATTACCATCAGTTCCTGTAGGTATATGGTGAATGATTTGACTGGCGAAGAATTGGCCTCAGGAAAAATCTGTCATAGGGAAAAAGGGTTTCTATGAGAGAGGCATTGTGATATTACCTTCAAAATGGCTAAATGTTGTCGTGGAAAACGTTACATAAATATTATATGTATACAGCCTTGGCCAAAAGTATGAGACACCCCACTAATTGCTGAATTTTTTGTTTTAACAAGTGAAGTAATGAAGTTTTATTAGTAAAACAGTGAAAATACAATGAATTAGTGATAATGACATTAATATTTAGTAGGTCCACCATTCGATTTAATAACGACAGCAATTCTCTTAGGCATGTTGCGTTCAAGCTTTGGACATTCGTCCGCACTTATAGCGTACCACTCGTTAATTAAAGCATTCTTTAAGGCAGTTTTTGATGTTATACTGTGTTCCTTAATCTTGCGTTTTAAAATAGCCCATATGTGCTCAATGGGATTAAGATCTGGAGACTGTGCAGGCCAATCTAACAAAACAATGTTGTTATTTCTAAACCAACGCATCATAGGCGATTTGTGACAAGGAGCATTGTCTTGCTGAAATCGAACTCCGTCTAAATTAGTATCGCCGAAAATGCGAGTTAACGAAGGCAGAAGAACAGCTTTTAATACATTTATGTATTTTTGACTGTCCATGCGACCCTAGCAAGCGAACATTTCGCCGACACCATCAGCAACCACGCAGCCCCAGATCATAATGCTGCCTCCTCCAAGCTTAACAGTGGGTACCACGCAATCTGGATGATATTCTTTCACAAACCGTCGCCTCACGAATGTCACACCAGGTGTTCCAAATACCATATCTGAGAAAAGAAAAAATAATGTTTTCATAAGATTTGCCTTCAAAATTGCTCTAGGGTAAGAAGCTATGGCTGTTAATACTTTAAGACGATCTTAGCTAAGCTTACCTCGAAGTTTGATTCATCAGACCACAGAACATTCGACCAATCTTCTTCCGTGAAATGTTAGTATCCGCGAGCCCATTCCAAACGATTTTTCCTATTCTTTTCTGGGAGGCACGGCTTCTTTCGGGCTTTACATCCTTTTAAACCTGCTTCCAGAAGTCTTCTTCTAGCTGTTCGAGCACTAACTGGTTTACTAAATTCATCCGAAAGGGCAGCTGCAAGGGCAGAAGAAGATTTTTTGTGATCCTTGAGAGACTCGCGTATAAGTATTCGGTCTTCTCGTTTACTGGTTAGATGCTTTCTTCCACTTTTTGATTTATTATTGTGGGATTTCGTCTCCACAAATCGCCTGATCGAAGGGTATGCAAGTCCGATTTCCGTTGTTGTCACTATTTGCTTTGAATTAATGAAAAAACATTAAAAACTTATTCATATTTTTTTCGATAATTTTATTGTTGTTGTAAAGGCGTCATCATATAATCGTATATTCCTAGAAAACGATAAAAAATGGCGCGGGGAGAAATAAGAACATAAACATTTCACTCTTTGCTTTGTTCCACATCCGATTATTTCCGATTTCGTGTGAACTCGTCGAGTTGTAACTGGTGTGGACCGCTGCAAAGAAACTAATTTGAACTTTTGCCAATTTACGATGAGACGCAAATTAAGAAAGAAGACAGAAAGTAGTAATAAATAATAAATTATGGTATCTGTATATCTACACGTATGTACGGGTGAGTGTGCCTAAGCTCTCGTGGAGGAATATCATTCATGAATATGCATTGGATGGAGTGTCGTGTAAATAAATAAATGAATAAATAAATAAATATATAAATACTATAATACATATGTATGTGCATTTCTATGTACATATTTACATATGTATGTGTGTATGTACGCTGTTCTATATTGATGAATTGTCATACATTTTATTGTCACTTAAAAGTAAGAGTTTTCTCCGCAAATTAATATTTTTTTTCTGTTTTTTTTTTTTTTTGTATACTTGTAGTTTGTTATAATATCATGGGTGATTTATGCGCAATTGTTTAGTAAACAAAAGTATTTTAAATAAAAATTAAATAATAACAAAAGTTGTATGGCACACTGCTCGTTGACAATGAGGAAGAGCAGCGGATTAAATAAAATATTTTGTTTTTTGTTGATAAAATCGAGTATTTTTTGGAAAAAATTAATAAAACGATTTTCACAAAAAAAAAAATACATATGTATAGGTATGTACTCTGTATTGCTATAAGAATAAGCGCTAGGAATTTTTTAGAGAAATGTTTAGCGAAACATTTATGCTGGCTCTTTTCTTCATTAGCTACGGAGTATACAGCATTTCGTTCCAAGTAAATCACATTTGCGGCATTCGTTGCTTTTCTTATTTCATCAAAAGAAAAAAGCAGCTGAAGCTCATCGGTTGCTGGTAGAAACTTATGGTGAACATGCTCCAGTGATTAGAACATGTGAGACATGGTTTCGTCAATTTAAAAGTGGAGATTTCGATTTGACAGACAATGAAGATCCTGGTGCAGCGAAAAAGTTCGAAGACGAGGAATTGCATGTTGATCCAACCAATCGCAACAAAAATTGGCAGAAACACTACATGTGACTCGAGGAGCAATTTTCCAACGTTTAAAAGCCATGGAAAGATCCAGAAGTATGGAAAATGGGTGCCACACCAGCTGAACGATAGACAAACTGAAAATCGAAAAACCGTTTGTGAAATGCTGCTTCAACGATTCGAAAGGAAATCTTTTCTGCATCGAATTGTCACGGGGGACAAAAAATGGATTTATTTTGAGAACCCGAAGCGAAAAAAATCATGGCTTTTCCCTGGTGAAGCTGGCCCACCGACTGCAAGGCCAAATCGCTTTGGCCGTAAGACAATGCTCTGTGTTTGGTGGGACCAGTGTGGTGTGGTGTACTACGAGTTGTTAAAACCTGGTGAAACGGTGAACACGGATCGCTACCGACAACAAATGATCAATTTGAATCATGCGTTGATCGAAAAACGGTCGGAATGGGCCCGAAGACATGGCAAAGTTATCTTGCAACATGACAACGCGCCGTCTCATACCGCTAAACTGGTGAAGGACACATTAAAAACACTTAATTGGGAGATAATATTTCCACCCATTTACACCCGCCGTACTCTCCAGACCTCGCCCCGTCCGACTATCACCTTCTCGCATCGATGGGACACTCCCTTGCAGAGCAGTGCTTCGCTAATTTTGAAGAAATCGAAAAATGGCTCGTCGAATGGTTTGCCTCGAAAGAGAAAAAGTTTTTTTGGAATGGTATCCATAATTTGCCTGAGAGATGGGCGAAATGTGTAGAAACCAATGGTCAATGCTTTAAAAAAAAAATTTTGAGATTCCTCTGAAAATTAAGTGTTTGCTTTATCGAAAAAAACGGCAAACTTCAACAAACACACCTGGTAATTATTAGGTTAGCCTTTTCAGTTAATTTCAGTATAAAACAACCGCAAATTTGTCGCCATAGTTGTAGTTGTCGCATTTTGAAAAGAGAAAAACCTTACATACCTACATATATCGTGGTATGAAATTTATATACTCAATTAAATTAAATAACGGTAATTATGAATGAGATTCACATCAAAATAACACCGACAACAAAAAAAAAAAAAACAAAAGAAAACTATTCATAATACAACAGATAGTTAACTAAATACCTATGTACAAAAACGTATGCATTTATGTATGTATGAATGTGCGTGTAACATATCATAAAAAACATTTCAATGGCATTCGTAATAACATTAAGGTGGCAAATGGGCGGAACGCGCAATGAACAGAAACAAAATAGGAAAAAAGGTGCAAGTCATTGATGGCACATATGTACTCATACATACATACATATATCGACCTATCAGTGTGTATGTAGAAACTGCAATTGATTTAAATATGCTCTATGAATTAAAGCTGACGGGTGATAAATTAAAATCGTATAAAACAATTATATCATATACATACCCATTTAAAGATGTAGTTAATTTTATTTTACTTTTTCATTTCATTTTATTTTAATTTTACTTTAATTTATTTTAGTTCAATTTATTTTTATTTTGTTTTTAATCTTATAATTAAATTTTTTTTATTTTTTTATTTTATTTTGTTTATTATATTTTTTTATTCTATGTTTTCTTAATTTATTTTATTTTATTACAGTTCATTTTATTATATTTTATTTTTTATCATGTTTTTTTTTAATTTTTTCTTTTACTTATTTTATTTTAGTTTTATTTTACCTTATTTTATTAATTCTTTTTAAATTTATTTATTTTGTTTTCTGTTATTATATTTTATTTCATTTTAGTTAACTTCATTTTTTTATTTTTTTATCTTATCTTATTTTATTTCATTTTATTGTATTTGATTTTATTTAATTTTGTTAACATTTTTTTGTTTTATCTTACTTTATTTTTATTTTATTTTAATTTATTTTAACCTATTTTATTTTATTTCATGCTGTTATTATTTTATTCTATTTTACTTAATTTTATTTATTTTAATTAAACTTTTTATTTTATTTTATTTTACTCTATTTTATTTTTTATTATTTTATTTGATATAATTTAATTGTTTTTTTATTTCATTTTTTAAATTTATTTCATTTTATTTTATATTTTTTCATTTTATTTTGATTTAATCTTTTTTGTTTTATCTTGTTTTGTTTTTATTCATTTTATTTTATTTTTTTTTTTATTTTATTTTATTATATTTTATTTTCCTGTATTTTATTTTATTTGAACCTTTTTCTTTTATTTCATTTTATTTTTTTTCCTTTAGTTATTTTTTTATTTTATTTTTCTTTACTTTATTTTATTTTATTTTAGAGTATTTAATTTTATTTCATTTTATTTTATTTTATTTTAGTTTAGTTTACACTTTATTTTTTTATTTTATTTCTTTTTGTTTCATTTTAGTTTAATATAATTTTAATTTTTTTTATTTTATTTTATTTTTTTATTTTATTTTATTTTAGTTTATTTTTTTTATTTTCTTTTTTTAATTTTATTTCTCTTTATTTTATTTTATTTTATTTTACTATTTTATTTTACTTTGTTTTATTTGTTTGGTTTTATTTAATTTTATTCTCAATTTATTTTATTTAATTTATTTTTTTTATTTAATTTATTTAATTTATTTTTTTATTTAATTTTATTTTTTTAATATTTTTTATTTTTATTTATTTTTTTTTTTAAATAATTTATTTTATTTTACTTTACTATAATTTATTTTATTGTATTTTATTTTATTTTGTTGTGTAGTTTATTTTATTTTGTTTTATTTTATTTTGTTTTGTTTTAATTTTTTTTTAATTTTTTTATTTTATTTTCCTTCATTTAATTTAATTTAATTTAATTTTTGTAATTTTTTTTTTATGTTTATATTTTATTGTTGTAGTTTATTTTATTTTATTTTATCTTATTATATTTTATTTTATTCTATTTCATTTCATTTTATTTTATATTATTTTATTTTGTTTTATTTTTCTTTCATTTTTTCATCATTTTTTTTTCATTTTATTTCATTTTTTCTGAATTTTATTTTTTGATTTGATTTTATTTCTTTTAATATTTTTCATTTATTTTTTCTTATTTTTTATTTCATTTTGTTTTATTTTATTTTATCTTATTTCGAGTTATTATATTTTATTTTATTTCATTTTATTTTAATTTATTTATTTTTATAAAATTTTTTATTATTTTTTTTATTTTATATTATTTTTCTTTTATTTTATTTGATATTATTTTTTTTTTATTTAAGTTTAATATATTTTATTTTATATTATTATATGTGTTTTGTTAATTGTATTTTATTTTTAATAATTTTATTTTGTTGGAAAATTATTGTAAAAATAATTTTAATAATAAATTAATTAATTTTATTTTTTATTGTTTACTTTATTTTATTTTAATTTTGTTTTATTTTAGTTGCATTATTTTGGTTTCTGTTAATAAAATCCAAAAATAGACTTAAACCGTTTTCATTTACAACAACTTATATATATATGTATATATATATACCTATATATTCTTTCATATATTTCATCTAACTAGTAAACCATACAACAGGCTCTGCATTCAGTATATTAATGACTAATTGCTTGCTTGTAGCATGGCTTCTAATGGTTTTTACTTTTGTTGTCTATAAAAAAAATGAATTAATTATATGTGGCTTTTCTTTATTATTAATTTTATAAAATGGGCTCAATGGGTACAACAAAAAAATGACTGGTTGACGATAAACTAACGGAAGACAGTTAATCATTTTGAATTATTCAGGTTAGATTATCTTCGCCATTACTTCTCATTCATGAAAACCTATTTTCCGTATTTGCTGGTATTTATATGTACTAGGGTGTGACCAGATTTTACTTTCAGCAAATTCATAAGAGTTTTCAACAGAGCAGTGAGTGAAAAGGTTTTCATATTTAATGTCATTCACTTGGAGGTTTCTAAATTCTGGATTATACAGAAATAATATTGGAAATTTTTTTTGTAATTTTTTTTTGTGGAATCCCAAGAAAGAATATTAAAAAATCAGTCCAAACAAATTGGTTTGTCTTAATGTATGCTTATTTTTTATGTATATGGTATTTGATGAACACAATTAGCTGAACTAATATGGGCGGGGAATATACACTTCTTTTAATTAAATTAATTTTGATTTTTCTTTGTACAAAAACTGCATTAATCATAATTATAAATTTATTGATTTTTTTATTAATTTTTTTTTACAAAATTTAGTAATTTTTCCCAACAAGCCCAAGCTCACTTACATTTATGGTAAACCACTTTCCCTTTCCTATAGCGTGAATTAAAACTAAACCGAATAGAAGAGAGTGCTCGGTCTTATAAACATGCCAGATATACTAACAAGTAAAGTCACAGGTAATCGTATGAAGGGTATCTTGAGCCCAACATCAATTAAGGAAACTTGACTGCTCGCCTCGGTCGGAATATTGGTATATTGGTCTAGTCTACAGGTCCACAGTTGTCTCTTTAAGTGGCTTATAAAATTCCGTAAAAAATTCACCACGAACAAAGAGAAAACAGTGGTGCTCTTAATAGACAAATTCAAAGCTGAAGAGACGACATGATCTCGAAGACTGCCAAAGCCGACTCATTCGATGTTGTCAACGTTCACGCTTCTGCAATACCGTAAAGATAGGACGGGATGATGATGAGAGACTTGTAGAGTATTGTTGCTGAGAGAGAGAGGGCTTTACGCAAGTTGACAAGAATGATCCTACTTTGGATAACGAAGTGGTCTTTCCAACGCTAGGTAAAACTTTACCTATATGCGAAGTTGAGACTGTATCTCTTTGTGGATGAGGCAGTGCACACTTAAGTTCCAATCGTCAGGAGTGCACTCTTCCGAGCAATTTTTGTAGTTGAATTGCTCAGTCGTTAGACCAACGAATTTCACCACTTCGTTGTTCTTCTACTATTCGGCTTTCATCATAGCCGGGTGATCGCAGGTCTCTCCATTCCGAGTGTTTCACTTACTCGGCAATTCAAGAGTCTCAAGAAATTTTCGTTACATATTTTGAACAAGCGACTGCGGCGATTCGAGAATGTTTTTCAAGCGATGCTGGAAATATATGCATATATATGGAGTAGGTTACCAGCTGGTATTTTTTCAAGCTACTCTCTAGATTAGGAGAGATAAGAAAAAAATTCTGCGTTCTCTTTGACATTTTTTTTTTAACCAACGTGACATTTGGAATAATAAAAAAATAAATAAATAGATAAATGTTATTCGTTTATAAAAAAATATTTGAAAATTTTAAAAAAAAGTTTTGAAATTAAAAAAAAAAATTTGAAATTAAAAAAATTTGAAATTAAAAAAAATTTGAAATTAAAAAAATTTGAAATTAAACAAAATTTAAAATAAAAAAAATTAGAATTAAAAAAAAATTTGAATTATAAAAAATTTGAAATTAAAAAAAATGAAAAAAAAAATTTGAAATTAATAAAAAAATTTAAATTAAAAAAAATTTGAAAATTAAAAAATATTTAAAATTAAAAAAAATTTAAAATTAAAAAAAATTTGAAATTAAAAAAAAAATTTGGTATTAAAAAAAATTTGAAATAAAAAAATTGAAATTAATAAAAAATTGAAATTAAAAAAAAATTTGAAATTAAAAAAATTTAAAATTACAAAAAATTTAAAATTAAAAAAATTTGAAATTAAAAAAAATTGAAATTCAAAAAAAAATTTGAAATTGTTGAACTGATTTTATCTTACTTTTCAAAACCGGTTTTACACACTACATTTTTTTGTTAAAAAACAAAATAGAGCTTGAAATCCGTACGAAGTGTACTCACGAGTAATGAACGACATTTGTCATGTTTTTTTTGCTTTATTACCGTTGTTTGTGTTCTAATAATCGAAACCGCAAATAATTGGAATACAAGCACGAGCGAGTAATGAGCGAGTAACGATTAATAGAGCACACGTGCAAATGTCATTGCCATTTAGAAATAAATAAATTCATAGGTATGTACGAGTACGAGTACTTAAAGGCATACAAGCATACATATGTACATATGTACCATATATATAAATGTAAGTATTTATGTAGTTAAGCACAATTTGAAAGTTTTTTTTTTTGCTATAAAAAATTGCACATAAATATATATATATGCATATAAATATGTATTTAACAAATATTTAACGATTGAAAACTAGTAATAACCACCGAATGAAAGTCACATATATGGTACATACTCGTATATATGTATGCATATACGAGTACATATACTCGTATAGCGTTATTTTTGCATTTTATGACCAAAAAGGAAATAGCGACAAGTACCAAGTGCTCAAAATAATATTAAATAAATAAACAACTACAATATACATACATACTCGTACATACATACATATGTATCTCTGGCTTTATGTGCGAATTAAAGCAATTTAAACAACAACAATCAACAATAAAAAAAACAACAACAACAACAATGACATGTGAGAATTTACTACATCATTTACGTTAATTGTAAGCGCTGTGGCGGATTTCATTCATAAAATCCGCAAAAGGAAATCATTCGCTCGGCGAGTGCGGTTGGACGGATGTGTGAGGCGGTTGCATTCTGTCGTTTCGTTGTTCGCTTGGACGACAGCAAAAATTGATAGATAACCAGCCAACACAATTTGTACATACATACATACATGCTCGTACATACATACATACATACACACATAGTACACAAAGAGATGAATGAATTTGAATAATAAAAGTCATATAAATGCCTTATACATATACATATGTACATATATAAACATATAACCGTATAAATGTATATGTAAATAGCTTTAAAATACATATAACTGGCTGTGTGTAGGTTGATTGCCCGACCGATTGTCATATTTCCAAATGTGTAGCATCCGCTCATATGCTCATATATGTATATGTATTCCTACAGAGTGACCAGATGAGAATGGCAAATATTTAACCTTACAACGTCAATGAGATATCGACCGGCTTGAAGAACTTGCATGTCGGTGGTTTCGTGCCCTTAGAACTACAATATCAATATACAGTCTTGGCCAAAAGTATTAGACACCCCCACTAAAATACAAGTATTCTCAAATGTGGCTATCAAAGTTACCACTTCTTTTTGTAAATGTCTTACATGGGTGTTTAACTGTTGATTAAACGAATAAATTGTATAATATTAAAAGTCATAGCACTCTGGGTAACCTAAACCTAAAAAATGTCATTTTTAAGAAATTCATAAAATATTTTCGCATTTAAAATTTTAAAGTGAAAGTGCAAATTACATTTAGTGAAAAGTTACCAATCTTATCTTAATAAAAACAGTTCATATTTACCGAAAAATGGTGAAATTAGTTGCGATCATAGAGTTAGAATTCAAGTTCTAAGTGAAGAAGGTAAGTCTCAGGTTGAGATTACCAATTTGGTGGGATGTTCGCGGTGCGCGGTCCAATGTGCTATCAGGCGATTTGTGGAGACGAAATCCCACAATAATAAATCAAAAAGTGGAAGAAAGCGTCTAACCAGTAAACGAGAAGACCGAATACTTACACACGAATCTTTCAAGGATCACAAGAAATCTTCTTCTGCCCTTGCAGCTGCCCTTTCGGATGAATTTAGTAAACCAGTTAGTGCTAGAACAGCTAGAAGAAGACTTCTGGAAGCAGGTTTAAAAGGATGTAAAGCCCGAAAAAAGCCGTGGCTCTCAGAAAAGAATAGGAAAAATCGTTTGGAATGGGCTCGCCGATACCAACATTTCACGGAAGAAGATTGGTCGAATGTTCTGTGGTCTGTTGAATAAAACTTCGAGGTAAGCTTAGTTAAGATCGTCTTAAAGTATTAAGAGCCATAGCTTCTTACCCTAGAGCAATTTTGAAGACATAATCTATACAAATTTTATGAAAACATTATTTTTTCTTTTCTACAGATATTTGGAACACCTGGTGTGACGTTCGTGAGGCGACGGGTTGGGGAAGAATATCATCCAGATTTCGTGAAGCATGGAGGAGGCAGCATTATGATCTGGGGCTGCATGGCTACTGATGGTGTCAGCGAAATGTTAGCTTGCGAGTATCGCATGGACAGTCAAAAGTACATAAATGTGTTAGAAGCTGTTCTTCTGCCTTCGTTAAAGCGCATTTTCGGCGATACTAATTTATTTGTGGGGTTTCACAAATTGACGAGGCGAGTCAATATATTCTGGAACGACTCGGGTTTTCATAGTTATCTGCCACGACGGACAAAACTCTCTGTACTCGAAGAACTCTGTACTGATATGATAAGTTCAAAGGACACTGAGCGAGCAATTAATGACCGAGATTTCTGGTTTAGCATATCTTGGCTTATACTAAGATAGCTGAGCGACATTTCTGAGGTTTTCTCTCCAGGCGGAAATGCATGAGTGACTATGAGAGCAGAGTTGGCGTTGGTCTCTGTCTGAGAACAGTTATAAAATTCATCAGTTATTAGATCAAAGCTAAAGATTCGCTAACCGGTTCATCTTTGGGGCTCTAGCATCACAATCATATTATGGACCGGAGCCAGAACGCCGAGGGAGGGGACGAAGAGTGTGAATGTTTTGGCAATGACGCTCTGGAACCTCTCCTCGCTTACTCAATCTCTATATACCCACTGGGGCTCTGACTTTTCAGTCGTTCCGAAAATGGCATACAACAACGACAACAAAAAAAAAACGTCGAAACCAAATTAAAATAAATTTAACCACAATAAAAAGTGCTTAGCCGATTTGAACATGAACGGAGCGGCTTCGACTAAGCGGTGGAAGCGGGTAATTGTCGTCCATACTGTAGATTAAAACGCCGTAGAATACAAATCAGAAGTGGAATGAAATGAAAGCAAAATGCGAATCCAACAACAGCAAACGAAAATACCAACAAGTTATGACAAAAGCCAGTGAACGCGCAAAAAATGTCCGATAATATTGACTTTATTTAATAATAAGAACACATACACACACACACACACACACATGCACTTGCCTGCGGTTAAACCTGTCAGCACCATACCCGACGCTTAGCGCCACCAACCCGCTAGCTTACGTGCATGCATGTCCGTGTGTGTGTGCGTCTCCTATCTACCTTCACACGCGCGGCATCCGCTCCATTCATTACGGATGTGTCACATTGTCAGCGTCGATTGGAGCATCAGCGTCAGCGTAGACGCAACGCAGACGTTAATGCCAGCAGCACAAACGACGTCGTTCGGCATAAAACTCAATGGTCGGCTGACTATTTGTACGCTGTCGGTACGACACGTTGAACGTTTTTATGATTTTTATGAATGGCTGGTCATGAGCGCTGTGAGTGTGGGCAAAAAAAAAAAAACAATAAATATCCGCTGAATTTCAGCGGATCACAACGAAATACATAATTGACCGAGTGAATGAGCGCATGAATGAATGGATAGGTGGCGTGGCGTGGCGTGGCTTGGCGTGTCGTTGTGTGGCGAGGAGATTGGCTGCCACAAGGCTAAATCGAATGATCGTTTAACTGTGGGCACACTATACTCGCTCGTATCAAGATCTGGGGGGATGTATAGTAGGGGCAGGAGCTGAGGCTGAGACTATCTCGTTACTGCGGGCGAAATGAAATTTACCACCATCTGTGTGGAGCATTTGTGCTCTAAATATGGGTGTGTCACGACATGCAGAGGAAATTCATTTCACGACCACACAAGAAGCGGCACTTGTTGTAGTTTACAGAAAAATCTGATTGCACTTTTAGAGAAATGAGCATACATATTTATGTACAGAAATAAAATATAAACTGAAAGATAATGTAAATATATAAATGTAATGAATTAAAAAATACTAAATGTATAATAAATGAAAACTTAAAAAAAAGTGAACAAAATAATATAAAAATAAATAAAATAAGCAAATAAAATAAAAAAATGAAATGAAATAAAATAAAACCAAATTAAAAAGCAGATAAAAAAATAAATAAAACAAAGCTATGTAAAGTGAAATAAAATAAAATAAAATTGAAAAAAAAAAATTAAACTAAAATAAAAATAAAATAAAATAAAACGGAATTAAAAAAGCATATCAAAAAATAAAATAAAACAAAAATATGTACGCAAAAAAAAGCAAAACAAAAAAAAAATAAAATAAATGAAAACAAAATAAAATTAAAAAAAAAATTACATAAAATACAATATGTGAAATGAAAGAAAGAGAAAAAAATCAAAATAACATAAATTAAAATAAAATGAAAAATTTAATAAAATAATTAAATTAGCAAAAAAAATAATAAAATAAAATAGAATGAATTAAAATAAAATAACCTAAAATAAAAAAAAAATGGTTTTGGGTTCTGATGTTTTTCCAACAAATGGAGGGACCTACAGTTTAACCAAGCCGCCTCCGAACGACTGATGGTTTTTTCATGAGGAGCATTATTTCATGACACAAATACACTCGGAGGGGTTGACATTCGTTGCCGAAGAGCGACCGCAATTAGGAATTTTAGTTAATATTTTTTTAAATAATTTTCTATAATTTTTGGATGTCGGTCGTTCCTGGATTTGAACCCTGGCCTTCCGAATGACAGTACACAGGGCTAAACTCAGCTAAAGGCAGCAAGTACCAGGTGTGTTTGTTGAAGTGTGCCGGTTTTACTAGTAGATGTCGCTAGCAATATGTATAAATTTCTATGATTTGGCATGTATGTAATTTTTTTCTATTGACATTAACCTACAAAGATACGCAAGTCACATTCCGCCAAAATAATAGCGTCATATTTGTTTACCTCAGTGAATATGTCGAGTTTCGTTCCAAGTAAATCGCATTTGCGGCATTCGTTGCTTTTCTTATTTCATCAAAAGAAAAAAGTAGCTGAAGCTCACCGGTTGCTGGTAGAAACTTATGGTGAACATGCTCCAGTGATTAGAACATGTGAGATATGGTTTCGTCAATTTAAAAGTGGAGATTTCGATTTGACAGACAATGAACATCCTGGTGCAGCGAAAAAGTTCGAAGACAAGGAATTGCAGGCGTTATTGGATGTTGATCCAACCCAATTGCAACAAAAATGTGACCCGAGGAGCAATTTGCCAACGTTTAAAAGCCATGGGAAAGATGCAGAAGTATGGAAAATGGGTGCCACACCAGCTGAACGATAGACAAACTGAAAATCGAAAAACCGTTTGTGAAATGCTGCTTCAACGATTCGAAAGGAAATGTTTTCTGCATCGATTTGTCACGGGGACGAAAAATGGATTTATTTTGAGAACCCGAAGCGAAAAACATCATGGCTTTCCCCTGGTGAAGCTGGCCCATCGACTGCAAGGCCAAATCGCTTTGGCCGTAAGACAATGCTCTGCGTTTGGTGGGACCAGTGTGCTGTGGTGGACTACGAGTTGTTAAAACCTGGCGCTACCGACAACAAATGATCAATTTGAATTATGCGTTGATCGAAAAACGGTCGGAATGGACCCGAAGACATGGCAAAGTTATCTTGCAACATGACAACGCGCCGTCTCATACCGCTAAACTGGTGAAAGACACATTAAAAACACTTAATTGGGAAATATTATCGCACCCGCCGTACTTTCCAGACCTCGCCCCGTCCGACTATCACCTTTTCGCATCGATGGGACACTCCCTTGCAGAGCAGTGCTTCGCTAATTTTGAAGAAGTCGAAAAATGGCTCGTCGAATGGTTTGCCTCGAAAGAGAAAAAGTTTTTTTGGAATGGTATCCATAATTTGCCTGAGAGTGGGCGAAATGTGTAGAAACCAATGGTCAATGCTTTGAATAAAAAAATTTTGAGATTCCTCTGAAAATTAAGTATTTTCTTTATCGAAAAAACCGGCAAACTTCAACAAACACACCTAATACAAAATAAATGACAATGTAAGATTAAGAAAATGTAATATGTGATAAAATGTATAATAAAACATTTATATTAAATCAAATAAATTTTGAAACTAAAAAAAATTGAATAGAATTAACTAAAGTATTGCATGTAACATAAAAAATAAAAAATTTATAAAAGAGAATAGAAATAAAGTAAAATACAAATAAAGCAAGACAAAATAAAATTAACTTAAACGAAATTGATTTTAAATTAATAAAAGAAAATAAAACCAATTAAAAAATGAATTGAAATTGGAAAAAACAGAAATTAACTGTGATTACAGAAAGTAAACAAAAAAATAAAATCAGATTTAAATAAAATAAAATTATTTTTTTTTTAAATAAATTAGTTATTTTAAATAATATAATATAATATTAAAAATGTTAAAAAAAAATAAAATAAAATACAATTAAATAAAGTAAAATACAATAAATAAAATAAAATAAATAACATTTATTAAAATATTATTAAATAATATTTGTTTAGATTGTATTAATTTGAATACAATAAAATACCGAATAAAAAATATAATTGAAATAGAAAATAAAAGAAATAAAACAAAATATTTGAATTTTTTTAAAAGCCTAATTAAACTTAATAAACCTTAACCTGAACTTCTTAAGGGGTTAGGGGTAGTCAGAGGCACGAAAAAATGAGAATTTTCAGTATTTTTTTTTTTGCTATTAAATAATTTTATTTTACAAAAGTAGTGATATGGTATTATTAAACAATGTTTTGACTTGAAGTCACGAAAATTTCGAAAAAAAAAAAATTTATTTCCGAAGTTACAGCTGTCTGTGTTAACCCAGTTCCAAAAAAAGGTCCTTGCGGTGACAATCATAAGTCCTTGGAGATTCATCTGAAATCAATCGGATAAAAAAAAATAGTTTTATAAATAAATAATCCTGGGCCTGATCGAAGGATTTTATTTTTTTTCAAAAATTAACAAAATGGCGGCCTCAGGAAATTTTTTTCTAGATTTTTGGGAAAAAATCAACAGTTAATTGGTCTTAAAAAATCGAAATTTCTCAAAAAATAAAAATCCTTCGATCAGGCCCGAGTTTATTATGTATTCTACAAGCTGCATAAATTTCATTAAAATCAACTAAGCGGTTTTCGAGTTACAGTTGTCACCAGTTCAAAAAACATAGTTTTGAGAAAAACGCGTTTAAAGTTTCACACTAGCGCTTTGAAAGGCCCGAGCTCTTTTTGTTATTTGTCGAATAACTTAAAAACGAATTATCGGATTAACTTGAAATTTTCAGAGATTATTTTTAAGATATTATACTTAACGAAAATGCAAAAAAAAAATTTTTTTTTTGAAAATCCTGACTACCCCTAACCCCTTAAGTCACAAAATATCAATTACGCAAATATTAATTGCGCCGCAATTGCGTAATTCCAAAATTTGGCAAATTTTTTCCTGCTTTACCGTTAATAGCACCTGGACTATATACCCAAAAGCAATTAAATACTCATAAAACAATGCAATATATTGATTTCAAGTTCAACATAATAAATAAAAAATTAAAATACCACAAATAAAAGTATGTTATCAATAATACCAAATAATGCGGTATAGTGCCGACGAGTAACAAAAGTAAAACGAAGTAAAAGCAAACTCATAAATAGATAAGGAAATGGCGTTGCATCTGGTATGGAATAGAATCAACAGGTGCGCAAAAGACATACATTGAGCATACATATGTATGTATGTATGTGCTTATACCTATAAAGAACGTAAATTGTGACCTTCAGCAATATAAAGCTTCGTAAATTTTACCAATCTTCAAAGCAATCTAGTTGGTAAACGAAGCGACAATCTTCTGAGGCTATGAGACTTAATATTTAAATTCTTATGACTTCTGATTTGAATGATTATGACAATTTTAATTATTTATTTATGCTCAATTTTCGTTTATTTCTTATTTTTTTTTTATTTTCTTTCACTTTCTTCTTGTTTCATTTTACGAACTTATACAATTGCAAACTGCATAATTGCTTTCAAGAAATGGCGTCACATGTCGAAGAAAAAAACTGCCAACACGTATCTAAATATATACTGCAAATACCCTAAATAATTCGTAAAAGAAAAAAATGAAAAGCTATGAATATCATAAAAGTACACGTAAATACTGTCAATAAAATTTTTAATATTTTTCCCCTTTCTTCTTTTTCAGAGAATGATGTTGCAAGAATGAAGTGAATAGAAAATGTAACATATGTAAGTGGCATGCATATTTTATAATAACATATTTAAATATAGTTAGTACACTAAAAGACACAACATACCGTTTCATAAATCATTAATATTTTTACGCTTCCATTTATCATTTCTTCGCGTGTAACCTACTAATTTTCGTTTATGAAATGTGCGAACAGAAAATGCCAAGTCATGCTGAGCTATGTAGTACTTTTCCAAAACTCCAAAACTCTTGACATACCTACATATAAAGTGATGGATTGTTTTTTTTTTTAGAAAATACAGCTGTAAGGCTTCAGGGAAAAATTCTAGTTCTTAACTAGAATGCAACTAGTTCACATTTTTACATCAACTAGTCCGCCTTTCATCTATATATTTTCCATGAACTGTCGATTGTCAGTGCACTAGCTTAATACTAGTTAAATGCCAGTTCAGCTGTAAGGCTTCAGGGAAAAATTCTAGTTCTTAACTAGAATACAACTAGTTTACATTTTGACACCAACTAGTTCGTCTTTCATCTACATATTTTCCATGAACTGTCAATAGTCAGTCTATGCATCAGCTTCATACTAGTTAAATACCAGTTAAAACACTGGTTGGTTTATACCAATTGATTTCCTTTGCTTAAAATATGGTATATAAACATTTCTTTCCAGGTAGTGGATCAGATATCGAACCTTAACTTATTAATAAAGTTATAAAAAAACACAATAATATGTAGTTGTTGTTGTAGTAGTCTGAGCTTCTAGTTACATCCTTTTTTTTGTAAAATCGCAAACTGATATGAATTTGTCGGCAAAATACTAGTTCATATACTAGCATTTTTGCAAACTAGTTCAGATTTTACCGAAAAATACTGGGATAATTCTAATCTTTTGCAAACTAGTATATTTTTGTGATTATAATACCAGTATATTTCTAGTTTACAACAAACTAGTATGATTTCGTCTACAAAATACTAGTATTTAACTAGTATTTTTGCTTACTAGTCTACCTTTACCCTGTAGGAAAGTTACATGCTTTAAACTAGTATATATATATGTACATATATTTACATAACTGTGTAATTAAGATTTTTGTGGAATTTTTTTTTTTCTCTAAATCTTCAATTATATTCAGTACAAAAACTGTGTGCCTTCAAAAGTTTCCATTACTAATACCGTAATTACATATTCCTGGAAATACATATATTCGAAGCAAAAAAAAAAAAAAAATGTTTTGAGATTTTATTTTGTTTACTGTATTTTTATTTCTATTTATTTACTATTATTATTCTGTTTTTTTTTTTTTGTCCGCAACGCAGACGTGAACTCATTAGTGTCTCGTGTAAATCCAGCCGAAATGCATATCAATCGTCAATGTCAGTCGGCGGCTCAACTGATATTCGTTGAATCTCGTGAAAAAAAGTTTATGTAAATCATATGCAATGGCTTATCACTTACTCGCTAAATTATGCAAAATGAAATGGAAAATTATTATGCATTTTGAAATGTTTTTTTCAGTGTACTATCCCAAGCTGTGAAGGCAAAAAAAATAAATAAAAAAAAATACAGAGTTGTAATTTTCCTTACCCAAATAATTAGCGCCATCAAGCGGTTTGATTTTTTAATATATTCGGTGGATTTCCACAAATGGCGCCTGATTTTCCATACGAAATGAAATGTTTGACGCCGAAGTGTAAATATTCTCTCTTCTCTCTTTTCTCATGAAATGTTTATTACTCGCACGAGATTATGGTGTACATAAATGTCCAATGGCTTATGCAAATTTTGAAGATACTGCATCAATAATAGATATTCTAAGGCCTCTACATCATCATTTTGCCATCGTGCCTTCTTAAATATTGCTACTGTACCTAAGTTTAAATGCAGCCGGAGACGCGAATGTGACTATTTCACGACGTTTGCGTAGACTTGGATCTTAAGGCTTATAAAGTTTAGTAACACAAGACTTAAGCCGTCCGATCATCAACAACGTCATGTCTTTGCTGATTGGGTCCCTGAAATGCATGAAAATGTTCCGGAATTTCAACGAAAATTTATTTTTACTGATGAGTCCCACTTCCACCTCGATGCTTACTTCATTAAGGAAAACTGTTGCATCTGTGGCTCGGAAAACCCAATATTCAGCTTACACGATTTTAGCCGAATTACTGTTTGTGTGATGTCAGGAGATATTTCGTCTTGCCCTCGTTCACTACCAGACCTCTTTCCATGCTTTGGCGCATGGTGAATGTCTGGTCAATGGTTGACCAGGTCTAAAGCCACATTGATCAGGTCCAATCAGTTTGTTGACGGTGGACTTTAGTCTTTCACACAATACGTGCGACAGGGCCTTATACGATTGTGGGGTCCTCTTTGTTATGCTTTAGGCAGAGCTCACTTAAATTCTAATAGTTGCTGATGCATACACCTTGTCAGGTCTTCACCGCCATGTTTGAGTAGCTCAGCCGGTAGTCCGTCAGCTCCAGCCGCTTTGTTTATTTTTAAGCGGACGACTGCTATTCGAACTTCTTAATGGTCTGGTAATGGAACGTCTTTTCCATTGTGATCGATTGGGGTTTCGGGTTCACCATCCCAGGATACTCCATTTTCATTGCTATTCAGCAGGGTGGAGAAGTGTTTCCTCCATAAATACAATATGTTCTGGGCATCGGTGGCTAGATCACCTCTTTGTGTCCTACAGGAGTCTGTTCCGGTCTTGAAACCTTTTGTAAGTCGTCGTATTTTCTCATAGAATTTTCGAGCATTACCCTTGTCGGCCAGCAGCTTCTCAAGCTCTTCATACTCACGCATCTCGGCCTCTTTCTTTTTTTGTCTACAGATGCGTCTTCCTTCCCTCTTCAGCTCTTGGTATCTATCCCACCCGGCACGTGCTGTGTTCGATCGCAATGTTGCTAGGTAGGTAGTCTGTTTTCTCTCCACTGCGTCACGGCAGTCCTCATCGTACCAACTGTTTTTAACGCCCATTACGAAGTCCAAAAATTTCATTTGCAGCTGTACGTAGGGAGCTTGAAATGTCGTCCCACAGTTCCCATATACCGAGTGGCTGATAAGTGCTTTCAAAAAGCTGGTATCTCGAGTAGAAAACCATTCGGCAGTCTGTTGTGATTGCAGCTTTTCGACTTTGAACTTTTCTTGTGTTTGTTGGCATTCTTCGATACATTGGACATTACTTTTTCGAAGGTAAGGCTGGAGCAAGAGTTACGGTGGAAGGATTGCGCTAACAAGAGATGATTTATGATTTTTTATGGCCGGACAAAGTTTACTTTACGGCGCTACGTGCCACACAAGCAACGAATTCAACGTTCTTTCAAAGGAAAAGTTTTCACACCATCCAATGTCTCGAGATGGTGATCGCAATTGGCCACCGAGATCTTATGATATAACACCTTGCGACTTTTTACTTTGGTGCAACGTGAGAGATAAGGTCTACACCAACAGACCAACGTCGATTCAAGATCTCAAAGATGGCATTCGTGAAGTTATTGAGGGCGTACAGCAACAGATGGAAAATTTCAAAAAAAGCATATGGTCCTGAATGATTTTGGTTTCCATTATTAATGATTTATCTTCACCTATACACTCAAATAAACACCCCATTATTTATCTCAAATAACACATCTTAATAGAAAACCCTGTTTTATATGTAGATAGACCAAAAAATGGGCTGGGGAAGCATATGCCCCCCAAAAAGCATTAGTCTATTGCGCTCTCTAATTTGTATGAAAATATTCTTAATAAAAAAAAAATTATAAAATTTCCTTAACACCTTTGTCACATTAACAGCTTAATTTTAGCATTAATCTTAATTTTAATGCGCAAAATCTGCATTAAATATTAAATATGTATATAGAAACACCTGCCTGTTGCCTAACGCCTTAAGTAATGGTTCAACACACTAGTGTCGGCAAATTATTTAAAAATGTACAAATCAATCAACACTTCGCCTCTGCGAAATCAATGACGAAATATTGCTTAACCAACCAAATGCCCCGCTGCCGCTGCTGCCCGTTACTCACTTAACGAAACCAACCAACCAACCAACCAATCAATCGATCAGCCGATCGACCAACCCAACGATCAATGAGACCGCCTAACGGCAGCGCCTCTCACGGCGGCATTGAGCAATCACATGTCGACGATCAAATGACCACACGTGAATCTCATATAATTTAATGACAAAATAAACACATCATTATAATGCAAATGAGCAATGCGCAACGAAAGAGGAAGAGTAGAGTGGCGAGAAGTTAGAAATGGAATGTGTGAATTTAAAAAAGTGCTTTCTGTGCGAATTTCACGATGTTACGCTGGTATGTGGAAAGCTTTTAGTTTAGTGCGCGAAAAAAAAAATATTAAATGAAAATAAAAAATAAAATAAAAATATATACATATATAAATTGAGATAAATTGAAAATAAATAAATAAATTTATATGTACGTATGCATTTTAATAGATTCATAATAAAGCATTTTTGTTGTTATTTTTATTTTTTTGTTTTTTAGATTTCTTGCTACTCTTTGATGATTTCAGTTCACTTTTTGTTAGCAAAATTAATTCGATTTCACTTGTCACTTAATACTTGCTATATATAAGCATATATACTTACATATATGCACCTACATATATATACAATATATGTATACCTATATGCATGTAGTTAGCAAAACAAATAATGCGAAACACTTTGCGGCGGTGCGTGATTTTTATTTGCCTTAAAGGTGGTACTTAACAAACATGTGCCAATACTTAACCGTGTAATTGTAACAGTAAATAGTGTTGCTGGTTTATTTAAGACTTTAGCGATTCCCACGCGCATACGCTTTGCTACATTGTGTTATTTCAGCGGTGGTGGGAGTAATGGCGTTTGTATGTACTCGTATATTGTATGTGAGTCAAGTGTCCACAGTGAAAACTGCTTAAGTTGCGCTTAAAACAGCTTTCGTACTTGATTGCAGCGACATCTAACGGAAGTATTTACCGCATGAAAATTAATTTTTCGTTCAAAACTGAAATTGCGACCTCAAAACGCAGAAGTGGGTAATGAATTGGAACTCTGGTTACCAGAGTATGTATGTTAAAAGCCGGCAGCCCAGCGCATATAGTGTGTTGAGACATCTAGAAGTCCTCCAGTCGAGGCAGAATCACTTTAATCAATCAATACTGCTAAGGTCTCTGAAGAATTAGATATAATATTATGTGGTAACAGTAAGAGAGCGCAATTGACCAATGCTCGGGCTGTAAATCCTCCCCCACCTCTTTTTGTCCATCTTGATTGTATATATTTATATATTTAAATTGAGAATTTCACAAAAGAGTGTATAGATATTTTTCATAGGAGGCGGCCATGCTGTCGGGAAGGAATGTGTAGAGAGCCTTTAGTCAAAAAATTGACGTTTTCAAATTGTTGCTGACCTTGCGGTAGTCCTCTTTATGTCGGCCCTATTTTTCAACACCCCCTGTGACTGCAATGGCGACTACAATTTCCTATTTCACCTCTGGATAGTTATCGTAGCTCTCTCATCCTTTGATAGCTTCCATAAAAAATAGTCCAACGGAGTCAAAATGCAGCTACGCCTCCGTTTCGGGGACTCTCGTACATAGTGCCCAAAAGATCGGTAGTAACCTTGGCTGTGTGGCACATAGCGCCGTTCTGTTGAAAGCACACAACGGATATGTCGTTTTCTGTAACATTTCCTGTTCTTTCTTTCCCGTTTGCGAAGAAAACAAAGAAAAATTAACCAAGGCCACACCAAACAGTCACTCTTTGAGGATGAGTCACCATTTCCACAGTTACCAGCGGGTTTTCTATGCCGAGATGAAACTGAGCTTCATCTACTGCCAAGTATACTTTATTCCATTGAACGTAGCGAAATCACAACGGCTGATCAGTAGAATTCAGTTCTTGGAACAATTGGACTTTATAAGTCTTTTTACCAAGGTTTATAAGAAAAATTTTGCGTAAATTCTTTTTCTCCTTCTTGGGGTGTAGGCATGTGCTGAGTATGCAGTTTAAGTCGCTGGGTTATATTAAATGGAGCTGTTGTGAGTAGTGCGCGTCGCTTCAGAATAACTGAGAATATTCCTACTGTGGCCCAAAGTGTTGAAGAAAACCCGGGTTTGTGCATTCCTCATCGTCCTTTGGAGTTCGACATTCCACAAACGTCACTACACCGTATTTTGCATAAAGACTTTGGTCTTAAGGCTCATAAAGTTCAATTAACACAAGATTTCAAGCCGATCGGTCCTTGAAATGATCCGGAATCTCGTCAAAAAATCATCTTAACTGATGAGGTCCATTTCCAACTCCACGTGGAAGATAGGATTACACCAACAGACCAACGTCGATTAAAATTAAGTTACATTTTCTAATTGCGGTCGCCCCTCGGCAGGGAATGTCTACCCCTCCGAGAGTGTTTCGGGCATGAAATAAAAAAAGCTTTTCTTAAAAAAACCATAAGCCGTTCGGAGGCGTCTTGGTATAAACTTTAGGTCCCTCCATTTGTTGGAAAAAAAATCAAGACGCAAAACCACAAATTGGAGTAGAAGCTCGGCCGAAAATCACTTAAGCGGTTACAAAGCGCCAATTATATAAATTTATATTGGAAAACCCCTCGCTTAGAGCCCGCCACCAAAACGTTCAACACAAATTTTACACAAATATTTGATATTTTTAAACACCACACAGCTATTTTTAGCAACAACAGCAAACGCCAGCAATGACTCAAAACAAACACAAGTGTAACCAAAAAAACATTTGAGAGAAAACAAAAACAAAACAACAAAAAATCCCAGAGCAAATAGAGTAAAATATGAGCACTTCAAGGCGACACGATCATTATCGATTAAACGGTATTTGTTTTTCAAACACGGCGGTCAAAACACCTGAGATCGGAAAGCACTTGCCCGTCTGTGTCCGCTCGTGCCCGTTCGTATCCCTTGTGCTCATTACGTTGTCAACGCACACGAGCGTTCGGCACTCTGACAAACCGATCAAATGACGACACGACGACACGTTGTTTCGACGCCACGTGCCGACATCGTCACGGACAAGCGACAGCAACGCATTAAAACTTTGATTGAAGCCAAATGGTTTGCTTGAAAGGCTTTACTTCATCGATTGATCGACACCAGCAAACGCGCGGACACACACACACACAAACATACACAACCACTTAAGGTCCGGGTTTCTCATGCAATGCCATTTGTTTTTTTATTTTGTTTTCATAAAATTTGTTTTGCTATTAATTTCACTTTGTTGTCGCTTTCGGCGTCAGCGCATTGGCCGTCGTCGCTGCCCCGGAAAAAGCGACATTAGTCCGACAACATATTGGCGTCACAAAATTTCTGCTGAACTCATTCCATCACATGTGTGGACCAAACGATCTACCGCACTACTCCCTTCCTCCAGAGGCGGCGCTTGACTTTCTTTGCGCGTGCAATCACTTTGTCAGTTGTAGAGTTGTTTGTTGTTGTTTGATTGTAGTTGTTTTGCGTACTAAATAGTTATAGTTTGTCGGCGTCACTATTTCTCTTGTTGGCTTTTCTTTTCTTTTTTTTTTCTTTGGCAGCAGAGGTCTTTGTTTTCTATAATGTTTGTGTGTTGGGCACCTTGTTTGGACATATGCGGTCGCAATAGCCCAAAACACAGAGCTGCAGATCATAAATAAATATAGAAAATATGTCGGTAAATGGATGGCAAGTGAGTGTGAGCGGTGACAAGTCGACAGTAGCCACCAGACGGTCGCTTGCGTCGATAAAGACCTCGTGCGGCACGAGTGTGAAACGTGTAAAAGAAACTTTGTTATGTACCCAAAGGTGGTTTATGTCGAAATATTGGTCTAATCCCCACTAAGGTCATTTCACTTTACTTTTAAGAAGCTCCCAATGAATCTATGCAGCTTGTGTGGCCTTGATTTTCAGCTCAGTGAAATACGGCGGCATAAAGATGAATGAATTCATGCAGAGATGATCATATTAAGATCAATACCAGGCCTTTCAATTATGGGTAAACAGATGAGTTTTTGATTCTACCTTTGTACTCATTTTCCAATACTGCTTCTACCGTACACTCGTCGTTCTTAAGTATACGTTAATATGATCTTAACCCAAGTCCATAAGAGGTGTAATTCTGGGTATGCTACCTCGTTGAACATCCCCAAAACGTAAAAAACCCTTCCGCAAGTAGCAGTGACCAACCCGTGTAGAGTCTTGTGTTACGACTAAACTAGAGAGAGAGCTTTAGTGGAGCCACTCAGACATAACCGGTTTGAGGATTCGCTAGATTCGCTTTTTCAGCGTCTGTTTACGAGAGGAGTGGCTAGTGGACGTCGGTATTGAAGCGAAAGGCTCGCTATTAAAATGTATTTCAATTCATCTACCTACTCGAGATTTTAGTTAAGGCTTGAAAGGCGCCACGTTGAAACCAGCTCTTCCTTTTGTAAGTTATAGCGCCTCGTATGAGAGAGCTCACATTTGATGATGGAAACAGCAAACGTTTTAAAGATATGAAATGTCTGGGAAGTAGCGCGAATTTGGTGTCGGATTCATGGTTGAGGAGAGACTCCGTCGCTGAATTCTGCCCTTCCCGTCCGTTAGCATGAAAGTGAACATGTTCGTCTTATCACTGATTTCCGCCCTCGCATCGACGGAAGAAAGAAGCATGAATTGATCTAAGATGCCTGTTAAGAGCACCAGGAAGATGACTTACAGACCGTTTAAAGACCGGAGCATATTCATGTAGAACCCAAAGAAGTGATCTAGCCATTGGGTTTATGGAGAAAACACTTCCTCAGTCTCTTCAGTGGCTTTGAAAATGAAATACTAGGAAAGAGCGAACCCGATTCTCCAATCCATGGTGATATGAATTGACGTTCTATTACCCAACTATGAAAAAGTCCAGATTTCAACTGACCGCAAAATATTGCCCGAATTGGTTTTCGGGGTTTCGGTATTTCGGGTCTTTATAACGGAACGAATCGGATTTGTATTTGGTCAAGGACTGTCACTCCCGCAATATTTCGCGAACACCATTTCGTCGCGGGAATTTTTGGATTTTAGTCGCCTCTTACCGCAGGCATGCCTAACCATGGGTAAATTCCTGAGCCTCTAACCCGCAGTGGCATCAACCTACTAAGTACAACAATGCGGCGGGAGCCCATAGACTACTGACTGAGCTATTCAGACAAGGTGGCGAGGAGCTCTAAAAGTGCATGCAACAGAGCCAACTTCTTTAGACAAGCTACCGATTAAAGTCAAAAGCAAATGCAAATATGAGCACCAGTGCATACTAAACCCAGCTGAAAACCAGCTCAGCTTTGTTGGCTGGAAAGCACTAAACCATACTCTGGAACTTACTGGGGATATTAACGAAAATCTCCATTTTCAGTTTCCTCACTGATTTCTACTTGAAGAATTAAAAAAAAAATTAATATTAATTATTATTTTTGTTAAAATCTTTCCTCCGTCCAGTATTTAATCACGCATTTAAATGAGTATATTACTGTACAAATATATGTATGTATGTATGTACAAATGTATATATAATATATTGTTTAGTTGCTTTCGTTGTTATCACATTTGAGTTACTTGGCGCGTGTCGCTCTAAACAAATTGTTGACCTCAAGCAAATGAATAAATAGCGATGGAAAAAATTATTTTTAATGTCATTTACTTATTTAAACGTACAATCATACACACATTTAAATAGAAAAAAAAACACAATCATAATGTTTACACACACAAAACCATTTCAATCCGCGGTAATTATGCTTGATTGTTATACAGATTTCGCTCGCCAGGTAGGTACACACCCCACTTAATTTTTGCAAGCACATACTCGTACATACATACATCGTATTTATGTAACATAAAATTTTATAAAAATTTTGCAATTTTTTCCAAGGAGATTTATTTATCTTCTTTCAGCGCAAATTCTCAGAAAATGTTTAAGCAATTGCAGCCAAACATACATACATAGACGTACATATCTAAATACTGTATTTTATGGAATTTTTTTCTGGGGGTGTGTGACTTTGGTATGTCCGCTCCGAGATGAGTACACACCCATTAAAGTAAATATTTTTTAAATTTGTTTAGCAGAAAAGAGGCCAAACAAGAAGATCACAAACGGGCCGAGTGTTAATTTGCACGAGTTAGAAGCTGAATCATGTGAGCTTCGATAATGAAATTGGTATGACAATAAAAAAAACTAAAATAAAATAAAATAACATAAAATAAAATAAAATAAAATAAAATAAAATAAAATAAAATAAAATAAAATAAAATAAAATAAACAAAAATAAAATAAAAAAAAATTAAAAAAAAAATAAAATAAAATAATATAAAATAAAATAAATAAAATAAAATAAAATAAAATAATATAAAATAAAAAAATAATATCAAATAAAATATAATATAATATAATATAATATAATAATATATAATAATATAAAATAAAATAAAATAAAATAAAATAAAATAAAATAAAATAAAATAAAATAAAATAAAATAAAATAAAATAAAATAAAATAAAATAAAATAAAATAAAATAAAATAAAATAAAATAAAATAAAATAAAATAAAATAAAATAAAATAAAATAAAATAAAATAAAATAAAATAAAATAAAATAAAATAAAATAAAATAAAATAAAATAAAATAAAATAAAATAAAATAAAATAAAATAAAATAAAATAAAATAAAATAAAATAAAATAAAATAAAATAAAATAAAATAAAATAAAATAAAATAAAATAAAATAAAATAAAATAAAATAAAATAAAATAAAATAAAATAAAATAAAATAAAATAAAATAAAATAAAATAAAATAAAATAAAATAAAATAAAATAAAATAAAATAAAATAAAATAAAATAAAATAAAATAAAATAAATTAAAATAAAATAAAATTGAATAAACCAAAATAAAATAACATAAAATAAAATTAATTAAAATAAAATAAAATAAAAGAAACAAGTAAAAAACTTTACTAAACTAATTAAAAAAGTAAAATAAAATGAAGTAAAATAAAATAAAATAAAATGAAATAAAACAAAATAAAATTAAATAAAGTAAAAAATTAAGGAAAATGAAGTAAAATAAAATTAAATTAAAAAAATAAAATAACAAAGGATTAAATAAAATAATATAATAAAATATAATAAAATAAAAAAAGTCATGACATAAAATTAAGTTAATTAAAATAAAGAAAAGTGAAATAAAATAAAATAAAATAATTTTAATTAAAATAAAAATAAATAAAACAAAATAAACAAACTGAAATGAAATAAATTAAAAAATTAAATAAAAAAATTAAATTAAAATAAATGAAAAAAACATAAAAAATAATAATAAAAATAAAGGAAAGAAATTATAATAATCGAAAATAAAATAGAATAAAGAAGAATAGCCAAAATAAAATAACAGAAAATAAAATAAAATAAAAATAAATAAACTGAAATAAAATAAAGGAAAAAAATAAAGAAAATGAAAATATAATAAAATAAATGAAAATAAAATAAAATTTCAAAAAGAACAAAACCAATAAAAAAAATAAAATTAATTAAAATAACATAAAATAAATTAAAATAGAATAAAAAAATGAAATGAAAAAAAATAAAGTAATTAATTACAATAAAATAAAATAAAAAAATGAGAATATAAAATAAAATGAAAAAAATGAAATGAAAATGAAGAGAGTGTTGAATTAAAATGTTTTTATTATTATTATTTTTTTAACAGTGCAACTGAAATCGCAAAATCATTATATTAAAATTCATGATTTAGACCCTCCACGATTGTGATATCACAAACACGTCTTACATTAGCCATAATCATGATTAATCATTTAATAATAATTTGAAATACATGTGACCACGAATACACATGTGATAATTTGTTATATAAATAAAGCTAAAAATATTTGCAATCACATTTCTACGTGAAATTATTGGGTTTTAGTGGAATTATTTTTATTATTAAAAATGTTGCTAAAAATAACTAGACTATAAAAATTATAAATAGGATTTGCTGATATTTTTATGTAGGCGTGAAATGCATTTTACATACATACGTGTAAGGAAATAAAATACAATAATTTCATGTATATTTATAATTAACATATTTCATAAAAATCTAGATATGTACCATTATTATTATTTGTGAATATGTATTATGTATTTAGTACATGTGTATATATGTATATGTATACTTTTTGATAAGTAATTTGTTTAAAAATAGCATAAGTCTAATTTCATTTTATAATTAGGTAAAATCGTTTTGTAAATCCCCCTCGTTGAAGGGCAAGCTCACTCTTGTACATACGAAAATACATACAAACAGACGTTCATGCACTAAAATATTTAGTTATCATATTTATAGCAACAAAAGTTGCATTTAACTGTATTTAGAAGCGCAAAAACGTAGTGAAAGTGATAACTCAAGTGAAGGAAAAGATTATGACAGAGATTTGTGAAAAAAGACTCAGCAAAAAAATTTTAATGATAATAAATAATAAAAAGATTTCATTTCAATTTTTATTTATATATTTCTCTTTTTTTTAATTTAATTTTATTTGTTAATTTTAATTTTTTTTTTTTGTCATTTTAATATATACATATGTATATGTACATATATGCAATATTTGCCAGTAAATTAAAATTAATGGCTTTTTTAAAATTATTGTGAAATACCGCAAAATTTTATTGTATATAAATCAAATCAAAAGTCAACAATAACAAAAACTCGACACGACAGTTATCGTACAGTCAATTAAATAATATGCACATAGTGTGTATGTTTATATGTACATATGTATGTACGTAGATATACATATACACTGTTATCAACACCATCATTGTGCTCGCATTGGCGCCGCGCCGCGCATACTTATCAACACACAAACTAGCACTCACTTGTGTACATACATATGTATGCACATACATACAAAGCAAACGCTTATAAATGACGCCTCACGTGAGCACTACGACCGCTTATGCCTCGCTAATCACCGTCGCCACCACCCACTTTTTCGGCGTCGTCTTTATCAGTTCGCTTTAGTGTTGCCTACAATTCGGTGTGTACATTGTATGCATGTACATAGGTATGTATGTATGGTATGTATATATGGGAGGTATGGCAAATAAATAAATAAAACATAACAAAAAATGCCAATTCAATATTTGCTGATGCGGCAGTGACGTGAAATAAAAACCGTTCTAATCATTGCTAAAGTACAGTACTCAAACTACATTCAAATTTACATATATTCATATTCATATATGTATGTATGTATGTTATTATGTAGATGTTAACTTTGGCTGGCGCCAGTGTTAGCAGGCAATACTATTAAATATGCGAAAAAGTGTGATATTAATAAATAAAAAAAAAATTGTTTAAATAAATAAAATAAATAAATAAAAAAAATGTAAATAATTTTATATAAATAATGGAAAAAATGCGAAAATATCTTTTGTTAAGTTGCCCCTATCACACATGGAGGTGGTGAAATCAAAAGTAGTTCATTTATTATCGAAATCGCCGAAAAATAAATATGCTTATATGTACGGACATACTTACGTATGTACGTGTACGCATTTCCAAAAAGAGGTGTTATTTTGATATTCTAGTAGACTTTTACCTTAAGAGATCAATGGTTTCATTGTTGGTCTACTAATAGGAACTAAACGCCACTCACATTGAGGCTCTCAAGAGCTTCATTAACTCCCATCCCGTGTATGGCGTAATCGGTGCTGAGAAGATGAAGAGCTCATGCCGCCTTGCGAGATCCGTGTAACACTGGCAAAATGAAGGTCTGGATGCTGTAACAAACTTAACTCCCACTTATTCTTACTCGACAGCGACATATGGTACTTATCTCCGAAACACAGTAACCACCTACTTTCAGGCACACGAATTGCCCCTCGTAACTGCTCGGCTGCTCGCACCACTCCGTGGATATAGTTCAAATAAAAACACCTTCGTTTTGATCTGACGGAAAAATTTTCTCAGTGACTCTACCGTGATGCGGTTGATACATTAAGTACTTGTATCAACCCTAAATAACGACTACAACGTCAATTTAAGAACAACAGAGCTCTTTTCCCGAAGTTTCTATCTTTTACCATGTCCTTCACCCCTTTGAGTTTTAGTTTAATATCCCAGTACTCTTCCAGGAGAACACCTTCAGAACTCGAGTTCTCACCATGCAACCATTATTTCCATTTCTTTGATTTTTGAACAGATTTTTGGTGCGTTACCTTGGTGTTAAGATCTCTCTTCTTACGAAGGGGTTGTCCTAGCAGAAACCTTTATTAGACGTAAATATAATTTGTCATCCTTTTCAAGTTCAGTGGTGCCCCAGAGCGAACTTTTTATGAGGATAAAGTTTGTGTACGGGACTCTTTTAATTTCGATTTTTTTTTCAAAGCCTTGGCATAAACTTTTCACATAAAACCATTCTTCCCCCCTCGTGTCCAAGCTTCTGCCCCAATTTGTTGTATGCGTTTTGACGTTTTCCAACAAATGGAGGGCATAGAGTTTATTTAAGTCGCCTTGGGACGGTCGATGGAGTTTTATGAGGAGATTTTATTTATTTTATTTCTTATTTAAATTAATTTTCTGTAACTTTTGGATGTTCACCGTACCAGGACTCGAACCTTGGTCTGTCATATGGATACTGCAGCTGCAAACATAAACCTTCCTGGAAAAGTTCTTCATATAATGGTAAGAACCGCATCATAATTTGTGGAGTAGTTTTTGAGTTTATCGCGTACAGACAGACAGACATCATAACATGTTTTCCAAGGAAGGACCTATAGTTTATCTTAAAAGGTCTCAGAATAGCTGACGTATTTTTATGAGGAGCTTCGTGCCATAAATACACTTGGAGGGGTCGATATTCCATGCCGTGCGTCGTCCACGATAGGAATTTTTAATTTTCATTAATTTTAAATGTTGGTCGGACCAGGTCCTCTGTTTTCAGAATTGCAGTACGCAACAACCACGTGGGTAGATTATGTCTATGAAATTAAGCGATTTTATCGACAAAGCCTCAGTTACTGTTGAATTTATTGCAGCGGTTCATTGCGTTGCTTAGGAGCAGGCAAAGCTACTCTAACCCATCTAATGGTAGGGCCACCAACTTAGATGATTCAACGGCTTCAGAGCAAACGGAAAGGGGTGACAGATGAGTAAGTTCAAGGTGGCATAAAAATAGGTGATCAGTGGCGCTCAGAGACTAATTCCATTTAGTATGAGAACGTCTGGTTTGAGTCTGTGTAGATAGGAGTTGGGTCTACTAAAATAACCAGACCTTCCCCCAAGTATTTGCTATCCCCAGAAAGTGAACAGAAAATGTTCTTTGCTTAGAGAGAAGAAAGAGAAAAGGCATTACTATGCTCGTAAGCAGAACAAAGGCTTTTGGAAAAATAAAATGCAATTTCTACACGGCGCATGGAAAAATTTCATAATATTCCTCAAGTACATGTAAATTCCGAAGTTCAAATTATGTAAACCAATGGAACAAGATGTCTGTCTATTTTTTGATTGTCTGTTCTGTTGTAAATGTTTAAGTTAGTTGTTTTCTGCGACGTTTCTTCAAGTCGCCGAGACTAAAGTCTAATTTGCAGTCAGTGAACTCAGGAATATGGAAGTGTTATGCGCTGCCGACTGGCGGGAACCTTATACACGCGCCTCTTACCGATGCGACAGCGACATACATATGTACATACATATATAGTTCCATGTAATCACATATGCACTTATGCATTTTATTGTATAGATTTAGGGCGAATGAGTGAATTAAATTGTATGAAATGGGAACGACGCAAAATGTTTTTTGTGTTTTTTTTTTTGTTTTTTTTTTCGAGGCGCCAATCAAATATTTTACATGGTTTTATGAGTATTAGGGTAGTCAATAAAAATAACCATAAGAAACGCTCAGCAACTCAAAGCTGAGCTTGTAGAGCTGATCGATAAGAAAAATCCCTTTCATTTCCTTCATTTCATTTGGCGAATTCTTGAACCTCAAAGACCGGAACATATTTCTTAAGAAACCAAAGAGTAGATTTGGTGACTGAAGTCTACGACATTTTGGGTTTATGAAGCGAAGATGAAACACTTGAAAGTTCTCTATCTGCAGCTAGCGCCGAGGTCTTCAAACACGGAGAGGAGAAGCTGAAGTTGTCGGACCTTCACAGCATAGAACTAGTAAATCCTCTATAATATGTGGGAACACGTAAACTCTATGGCGAGACTCCCAAAGTTCTGTCTGATATTTGGAAATCTTAACGTTTTCATGAAATACCAGTAATATCGTCGGAGATGGGTAGAGTCCCAGCCCTGATACGGACTAAGGTTGCATGAAGTAAAGGAAAAAGAATTACAGGAAATTGGTCTGGATAAATATCTTTTCTAGAATCTTCGGAACCACTCAGAAGTAGCCACTAAAGACGGTGCAATCGTTCCATATGCAATTTGGCATTCACTGAATATTTGTATTGGCTGTAAATTACGCTGAAACCCGAAGAGAATCACATGGCGAAGTTCTGTTTGCGTTGGTGGTGAAATTTTGTATGACCTTTCCTCAGCTATCTTGCGTTTTCTCGTCCCCATTTTAGCCGATCGTTCTAAAATTTGAATGGAAGACTAATAATGTAATTGCAAAGGATTATATATGATGTCTTGCAGAGTGAACTAAGGCGGATAGAAAAGTGGGCTAAGTATCAACCCACAGAAAACTGTACCCGTTCTTCTCACCAGGAAGTATAAAATTCCTAAATTCCCAACATCAACGTTTTTAGGAACGGACCTGGGCATCCCTGAGTCTGTACAACACCTGGAACTCATCCTGGAAAGGAAATTAAGCAGGTCACAGAACTCCATTGCCCACTATACCTGCAGAGGTGCGATAAACCGAGAATGGGGCAATAGTGCGTTGGCTTTATATTGCAGTTGTTAGCCTATACTTCTCTATCTATCTCTATGTGGATGTAATCTGGTAGCCAGGTAGTCGATAGAGTAAAAAGGGCAGCGCTCTTGTGCATCAGCGGAGCACTTCGTATCACACCAACTGAGGCTACGAATGTTCTCTTAGATCTACTGCTTGCGACGCGGTAAGGCTACAAAAGATGCCTGAAGGGATAGTTATAAACCACATCTTAAGAAAATTCCGTTTACAAGGTAGTTATCTCGTATAGAAACCAATGAGACAAGATAATGCCAGCAAGCACCGAATCGAATCATTTTTACACGGATGGGTCGTTGGTGGAGCGTACTGAGAGGATCTTGGTATTTGCAAATCCTTTCGTTTACCGGATAATGATTTGGTATTGCTCAGGTGGAATCGATAACTGTACATGAGGCTGTCAATTGTCTCAGATCAATGGTGCTCTCAGAAAATCGTATTCATGTATTTTCGTATAGGCAGGCCGCATTAAGAGCCCTGGAATCTGTAACAGTAATATCAAAAACCGCAGAGAACTGCCGCAGATCACTTAACATCAAGGCTAAGCAATTTTCTTCCACTTTCGCCGTCGTGGAAGAGTTTGTAAACTCCACACATTGGTTTGAATAGCGGGTGGGGGTCATTAGGATCTTTAGAGGTATCCTAAAGGGGACCGTTCCCGGGCCTAAATGAGCTGATGCTCGGCAACCGCTTCAACTAACCAACCAACCAACGAACTCTTTGAGTTCCTGATAAGACCTCATGTTGCTGTTAGGGTTTGTCGTGAGAAAAGCATTGCAGAGGATTTATCGTATTATATGTCAACGAAGACTGCCAACAATGAGCTCTATGAGTTATACGACAATATAGTCGACGGACTTAACAGACAGGAGGTTCAAGTGCCAAGTCAGATTCAAGAATTTACCAGCGGTAAGGCATGACTGTCGAAAGGGACGACTAAAATCCACAAAAATGATCGAATACTCTTACAACAACAACGACCGCCATTTCCATAGTGGGACAATGTGATCCAGAAGTATGGGAACACGCGAGTTTTGAAAGTTTTCCAGGTTGAGCTCAGTGAAAAACAGAAAGCTCCCCACTTCGTTGCAAATGTTAGCTGGAGAAGGTCTTTGCTTCTCTTATTAAATAGTAAAAATAATCATCAGGCGAGCTTTTGTGGAGCTTTTGTTGAAAAGTTAAGGTTACCTTCCTCCTCGTCCATCAAAATAAGTCTTTTAACTCAACTGATGTACTTTACAACTGAGAAAGGCTTAGTAACATGCATTGCGGTACACAGATTTCGCAGGGAGTTCTCGAGAAAAAGGTTTTGCGGACGGATTTATGGAACTTTGGGAGTTATATATATAGTATATATTGGCGCCCTATAACCGCTGAAGCGATTTTTGACCGAGCTTCTCCTCCAATGTGTGGCGTGGATGTTGATGTTTTACTAACAAATGGAGGGGCCTACACTGTATTCCAAGTCGCCTCCTGATTGCTGATGGATTTTTTGAGGAACTTTGATTTTCATATCAAAAATACACACGGAGTACTTGGTATTCCCTGCCGCGACCGAGATTAAAAAGAATTATTTTCAATTATTTCGGGTGTAGGTGGCCTTCCTTCCACTCGGCTAATGCGGCCGCTGTCGTGTGAGTTTGGTCTAAATAAATTTCGTTCTGCGGAAATATTTGTCCACGAATTAAAACTTCCTCACCCTAATACTCATTGTACGCATGCATACGATTAGGTATTTCACAAATTTCATATTTCTTATGCAATCGTCCACTTGTGATGCGACGTCAGCCAACACGGCTTGTGGGATGACCGCAAGCGGTGAGTGGTTTGTGAGGCGGGCGCATTTTAGACGACTCTAATAAAACTGTATTTAGATAATTCTGATAAGTGAATTGCAAAAATAGTATCTTCCAAACGCGTGTACACACACACACACGCATGCCCATATAATCGGACACGCAATTTCACATTGAAATGAACGCATTGCCCGTCGTTGTCAGCAGCGTTCAGCTTTCAATGTCAACGGCGCGCGCGCCACTCAGCCGTTGGAAAATGGCGATAACGATAGAGCACGCTGATAGCACAACTCCCGGCTATTGTTAGGTGAGTGTATAGGCGCCACACGCAGTCAGTCGCCCGCCATGTGCCGCATAGATGAAAGTCAAGTGTCCGATATGATAGGAGAAGGAATACGACGAGTGTTATTATTATTCAGTTAGGAAATGGCAAAAGTATTTATAATCGCTATTCGTCATATATACCATACATACAATAGGAGTACATACATACATATGTATATGAGTATGTGCATAGATTACAAGTTTTAAATCAGTCGAGTCATTTCGATCGTACAATGTAGACAGCGATCAGCTAATTGATGAAAAGTATATTTTTTGCAAATATGAAAGGTGCCTTTTACCTTCAAAAGAGAATTCTCATTAGTCAGGCTAATCAAAATTTGTCAAAAATTTATTTATTTTGCATTTTCTAAAAATGACAAATTGGAGTGATTCCCACAAATAGTGTTCGAGTTACTTAGCAATCAACAAAGGTAACTCCCGCAACTCGAGAACCACTCTGTTACGTTGAACTGGCTGATCGAACCGTTCTCTTCGTCTTCTTCGTGGCTTACGCGATTACCGTTAACGCCGAGTTAACAACATTGCCTACCTGATCTTTCCAACGGAGTGGAGGTGCTCTCCGTCCTCTGCTTCCACCGGCGGTCTCTGCATCGAAAACTTTCAAAGTTGGTGTATTCTTAGCCATCCGGACCACATGACCTAGTCCACGCAGCCACCCTTCTTGATTCACTGAACTATGTCAATGTCACCGTATAGCTCGTACCGCTCATCATTCCATCGCCTGCGGTATTCGCCGCTCCCAACTCGTAAGGAATCTCACACACAACCTTTCTCTCGAAAACTCCTAACGCTGCCTCATCATCCATGCCTCCGCACCACATAGCAGGACGGGAACAATGAGGGACTTGTAGAATTTGGTTTCGGTTCGCCGAGAGAAGACTTTATTTTTCAATTGCCTACTCAGTCCGAAGTAGCACCTGTTGACAAAGGTGATTCTGTGTTGGATTTCCAGGCTGACATTGTTGCCGGTGTTAAGACTGGTTCCTAGATAGACGAAACTATCTACGACCTCGAAGTTATGACTGTCAACAGTGTCTTGGGAGCCGAGTCCCGATTGCCTTGACTGTTTGTTTGATGACAGCAGATATTTCGTCT
>JAWMAG010000012.1:20130000-20242500 GCA_037013455.1 Ceratitis rosa
TTTAAGAGTCTGAAGGTTAGACTTACCTGGCCGATCGAGCTCCGCTAATTCTATGATGGTGATAGACCATTGACTGGACCTTCTTCAAGAGTTTCATGCGAGAGAGAGAGAGAGAGGGAGAGAGGGAGAGAGGGAGATAGAGAGGGAGATAGAGAGGGAGAGAGAGGGAAAGATGGAGAGAGAGATGGAGAGAGAGAGGGAGAGAGAGATAGAGAGAGGGAGAGAAAGAGAGAGAGAGAGAGATCCTCATATATCATTTACATTGCCCACTCGCCCGAACATGGGATAAAATGCGGAAGTATTAAGATACACTAATTAAGGACGGAAAAGGAAGAACATATCTCGAGGTACACAACAGAAAAATGATCTTGACTGATGAAGCCCTCGATGTCTACGTCAATAACCAAAACTTTTGCACCTGGGGCTGGGAAAACCCAAGATTTATTATCGAAAAGCCTCTCCATCCGCAACATGTAACTGTTTGGTGCAGTTTATGGTCCGAAGGGTTTCTTGGACCTTACTTTTTTGAAAAGGGGGCTGAGGCAACTATTACGTTGAATGGATTACGCTATCGAGAGATGATTACTTTCGACAATACGGTGCTACGTGCCGCACAAGGAACGAAATCATCGATCTTTTAAGGGAAAATTTTGCCAACCGTGTTACCTCTCGATCTGTGATTTAACACCTTTCGACTTGGGGGCAGGTGAAAGATATGGTCTTCGTCAACAGGCCTCAAGATGGAAGCTATTGAAGGCATACAACAGTTACTTTACGTTTACGCTGGGTAATTTTATCGAACAGAAAACACTGAAACCACCTAAAGAGGTTAATTATACACTTAAAAAGCTCTTTAAAGTCTCTTTACTAAGATTTATATGGAAAAACTAATATTAGTCATGTTCTTTTGCATTAAATTTACAAAAGAACACTTTATTGCTTATCGCTCATTCATGAGTATCAACAACAAAAATAATCGAATTGATGCGAGGAGAAAGAAAATTCGAGCTCTTTTTAAGAATTCGTAGAGAAGAGAGGAATTTAGTTGTGAAGTTCCGATTTCAATTGTCATTAGACGATAAACTTTATAGAAGCTTTTTTTATTTTACACATTTCATAATTTATGTTTATTGTTTTATGGCGTAATAAACAATTCACATAAATTGAAATAGAAAGACAATAAATCCATGAAAATAGCTAAACTAACAAAATATCAATTGCAATCATAAATATTGCATAGACATGCACTCAAGTAGGAATTTTTGTCACACACACACACACACACACACTCACATGCATGAATCTTAAATTGAAAAACCGCAATAGCCATTGTAAATAATAGCGATTATTATGCGGATTAACATCAAAACACTAGCGATTAGCTGGCGCGCCATTCAATGTCAGGCTTGGAAATGCATATGAATGGGTAATTTTATATTATATACTGAAATTTTGTATAACATATGTATGTATATATACAAAGGTATGTATTTTCATTGTAAAATGACTACTTGACGGCACGGTTTCGGCTTTTGTTGTTCAATTAAATTGTTTGCGTGTCCTACTAATCGAGTGAGTATCACGAGAGAGAGAGAGAGAGCGACAGAGAGCTCACTAATGCCAGCTATTGAGGGTATGTGGGGGAATTCCGAATTGTAAACAAACAATCAAAATTAATTTCGCAACTTCCGCAAAAAATGTACATACGAGTATACAATAATAATAATAATAATAATATTAAACGCATTTTGCAAAAACTCAAATTGCTTTGGAATACTCGTGATAGTGGGCAGATACGATCTCAGCGGCAGTGGCAGTCAGTTGAACATTCAAGCGCCGCATGTACAATGTATGAATGGAAAAGAGTAGAGACTACAAAGGAAAACAAAAATATCAGCAACATCATAATGTCATAACATAATAGCAATGTAATTGTAGTAAACAAATTTCAATGTAAATGCAATGCAAACACAACAAAACACACATCATCAAAACACAAACAACATCCGAGCAGAGCAAATTGCATAGATTAGAGTACACAAGCAATTGCAAAATTAAAACAAATAAAAGTAGGAAAATAAGGAATGAATATTACAAGAATGTACGGAAAAAAATTTGACATCAACAGTTGATTAAAAACAATAAAATTTAATAATATAAAAAAAAATTAATGAATAAAATAAAATAAAATAAAAAATTTAAATAAAGGAAAATAAAATAAATCAAATGAAAAAAAATAAAATAAAAGAAAAACAAACAAATAAAATAAAAGAGCATAAAATAATATAATATAAAATAAAAAAAAATATCAGAAGAAAAATAAAATAAAATGAAATATAATAAAATAAAATATTAAATAAAATACAATAAAATAAAATAAAATGAAATAAAAAAAAATAAAAATAAAATAAAATAAAATAAATTAAATAATATAAAATACAATAAAATAAAATAAAATAAAATAAAATAAAATACAATAAAATAAAATAAAATAAAAAAAAAAATAAAACAAAATAAAAAAAAATAAAATAAATAAAATAAAATAAAATAAAATAAAATAAAATAAAATAAAATAAAATAAATTAAAATAAAATAAAATAAAATAAAATAAAATAAAATAAAATAAAATAACATAAACTAAAATAAAATAAAATAAAATAAAATAAAATAAAATAAAATAAAATAAAATAAAATAAAATAAAATAAAATAAAATAAAATAAAATAAAATAAAATAAAATAAAATAAAATAAAATAAAATAAAATAAAATAAAATAAAATAAAATAAAATAAAATAAAATAAAATAAAATAAAATAAATAAAATAAAATAAAGTTAAATAAAATAAAATAAAATAAAATAAAATAAAATAAAATAAAATAAAATAAAATAAACTAAAACAAAATTAAATTAAAGAAAAAATAAATAATAAAATAAATAAAAAAAAATAAAATAAAATAAAATTTAATTAATATAAAGAAAACAGAACGAAACAAAATAAATCAAAATAAAATAAAATAAAATAAAATAAAATAAAAAAAATAAAACAAAATAAAATAGATTTAAATAAAATTAAATTAGATTAAATTAAACTAAATAAATTTTAATAAAATAAAATAAAATTAATAAAATAAATTTAATTAATATAAATAAAACAGAACGAAACAAAATAAAATAATATAAAAAATAAAATAAATTTAAATAAAATTAAATTAGATTAAATTAAACTAAATAAAAAATAATAAAATAAAATAAAATGAAATAAAATAAAAAAATGAAAAGAATGAAATAAAAAAAAAATAAAATAAATTTAAATTAAATTAAATGAAATAAAATAAATTAAAAAAAGAAAATAAAATGAAATAAAATAAAATCAAAAAATAAAATTAAGTTAAATAAAATAATATAAAATAAAATAAATAAAAAAAAAATAACAAAATAAAATAAAATAAACTAATTAAAATAAATAAAATAAAAAAATAAAAAAATGAAATAAAATAAAATGGAACAATATAAAATAAAAAAAAAATAAAAGAAAAAAATAAAATAAAAAAAATAAAATGAAATAAAATAAAATAAAACAAAAAAATAATAAAAAAAAACAAAATAAAATAAAATGAAATAAAACAAAAAAATAATAGAAAAAAAACAAAATAAATTAAAACGAAAAAAAAAAAATAAAAGAAAAAAAACAAAATAAAATAAAATAAAATGAAAAAAAAAATTAAATAAAACAAAATAAAATAAAAAATTAAGTTAAATAAAATGACATAAAAAAATAAAATAAAATATATGAATCGAATGAGACAAATTAAAATAAAGAATGAAACGAAATAAATAAAGTATAGTTATAAAAAAACTAAAATAAAATAAAAGTTGATAAAATAATATAAATAAAAAAATTTTAAATAATATAAATCAAAATAAATAAAATCATTAATAAAATTACACCAAATAAAATGTTGAATAAAAAAATGCTGTGAAGTAAAATTTAAAAATCATGAAATAAAACAAACCAACTATATCAATACTAAATATGATGATTGAGCAATTTGAAATTAGTAAAATGTAATAAATCGAAAATGATAAGCAATCAATCTAGAATTTTATAAACATTCAATTCCATTATTGTATGGAAATTCAAATAAATGTGCTCATTTGTAAATATGTTTTGTATAGCGATAACCCGACGATCATTAGACCACGCTGAATCAGCTGTTGCTGTTGGTGTTGGTGATAATTTGGCGTAGGTACCAGAAGTATAACCAACTGTAATGTGTTTAAAGTCTTATGAATCATGACTTGGATTTTTTGCAGAAAACAAAAATTTATTGTTCCAAAAAAGTTCGATCACAAAAGTGGTGGGTATTATTTTCTAGAATGTACAAGCATCTAAAAATACCTGCTCAATTTGGTGTTTGTTTTACTGTTTGGTGTTAATAAAAAAATAATTTTAGCTCCATTTAAGTTAATATACATATAATTTAGGTGGTTATTAGTTATGGCACTGTTAATTAAGTAGTTTAAATAATATTAATATTTTTTTTTATTGTGTTAATATTAGGTTTTATTTTAACACATATTTTTCTTTTTAGAAATTATGTATTTGTGTACATACTTAAATGCTTATACATATTTGATCATTTATTTATAAATAAAACTTTCATTGCAAGTTTCCCTTCACGATCAACTAAAATTTAAGTTATTACCGTTAAAAAAATAAATTAATTAAATTAAAAAGATAGAAAGAAAATATAATAATAGAATGTAAAATTAAATTAAATTAATTTGAATAAATAAAAATTAAAAAAGGGAAAATAAAATTAAGTTAAATTAAATTGAACTAAATAAAATAAAATAAAATAAAATATAATAAAATAAAATAAAATAAAATAAAATAAAATAAAATAAAATAAAATAAAATAAAATAAAATAAAATGAAATGAAATGAAATAAAATAAAATAAAAAAAAATAAAATAAAATAAAATAAAATAAAATAAAATAAAATAAAATAAAATAAAATGAAATAAAATAAAGTAAATAAAATAGAATAAAATAAAATAAAATAAAATAAAATTAAATTAAATTATATTAAATAAAGCAAAATAAAATAAAAATAAAATAAAATAAAATAAAGTAAAATAAGATAAAATAAAATAAAATTATATAAAATAAAATAAAATGAAATAAAATAAAATAAAATAAAGTAAAATGAAATGAAATGAAATGAAATAAAATAAAATAAAATAAAATAAAATAAAATAAAATTATATAAAATAAAATAAAATAAAATAAAATAAAATAAAATAAAATAAAATAAAATAAAATAAAATAAAATAAAATAAAATAAAACGAAAAAGACTAAAAGAACATAAAATGAAAAGAAATAAAATAAAATAAAATAAGATAAAATAGAATTAAATTAAATTAAATTAAATTAAATAAAATGAAGCAAAATAAAATAAAATCAAATAAAATAAAATAAAGTAAAATAAAATAAAATAAAATAAAATAAAATAAAAAAAAAATAAATAAAATAAATTAATATAAAATTAGATTAAATTAAATTAAATAAGATAAAATGAAATTAAATTAAAAGAAAGAAATAAAATAAAATATAATAAAAAAATAAAATAGAATGAAATTAAATAAAATATATTAAATTTAAATAAATGACTAACATAAAATAAAATAAAATATAAAAACAGAATAAATAAAATAATATAAAAAAAAAATAAAGGAAAAAAGATAATATCTTAAAAAAAAATAAAATAAAATGAATAAATAAAAAAAATTAAACAAAATAAAATAAATACAATAAAACAAGATGAAATAAAATAAACTTAAGGAAAAAATTAATTTAATAAATAAAAGAAAATAAAATAAAATGTAATAAAATAATGCAATAAAATGCTTATAGTGCTGCAAGAATATTTTCATGAATTTATGACGTTATCTAATAGTTTGAAAAAAGAAGCAAAGAGTACTACTAAAAATAAAATATATTCTTAAATTAACGAATATAACACTAAAGACTAAATTTTATTAAAGAAAAATTATTACTAATCAATAAACCGAAGCCAATTTTTGTTTAATTAAAAAATAAAAAAAGTTAAAACAAAAATTTTGTTAAATATATGTGCATGAGCTTTGTACACTTGCAAAGCCAAAACATTGTGATATTTGTACAATGTGATAGTAAACAATTGGCGCCAATTCCACCGTTTCAGCTGAAACTCACAAAGACCCATTTTATGCGAGAAATTTCACAACTCTTAAGTTGTCTGTAAATCAATCAGCGTCGTCACATGAGCCTTATAATATCAATGTATGTATATTTAATAAATAAAAAATTTTGGATACAAAAATAACAATAAACATTGCATATATGGTACATAGGTATATGTATGTATGTATATGCGTGCATGTATGCTTAGCACCTTTAATCACGCTTATCGCCATGCGTTGGCGCTCATATTGCCAATTATTGTTATTTTTGACAAAACGAAAGAAATGTAACAACAACGACAACAACAACAACAACAACAGAAAATTACCTACGTATGCATGTACATATGTACATATGAAATAATAAAATCAAATCAATTGGCGCATAATTTTTTTAATACTCCAGACGACAATCGACGCCCGTGATACCAGCCAGAACGTCGTTTCAAGTTCAGAATATACCTACACTCAGGCACATACGAGTACGTAGCTAAACGCATGCATATACCTACCTATGATAAAAACATATGTACATATCTCATACGCCCCGTCGCATAGGCGCCCACACGCCCGCTTATCTTTTTGCAATGTTCGTGCTGGTGTTCTGTACTCTTTTTGGACTGACCTTCGTTTTGAGTTTTATTTGTTTATTTTATTTTTTAATTTTTTGTTACCACTTTTTTTTTGTTATTTTTTTTTAATTTGATTTTTGTTTTTTTTTTTTGTTTTATGTTTATTTTTTTGTTTCAATTTCACTGTTCTCTGCTCGGGCACTTGCATTTCTCTGCTTTACTTTGGTTATTTCACGTAATGCGTTGAAGTCCGTCGGCAAATAATGATATCGAGAGCCAACGATTATGAAACGCCCGTGCGGTGTAGGTATTAATATTTTTTGTTTACATTTGATTGAAGCCCGTAAATTCTAGATCTCTTATATTTCAATAAATTTTTTGGCAAAATGCGTTAGTGGCGAATTTATTTTCAGAATTTAAAATGCCCCCTTGTGGTGAATTGGTCAAGAATTTTTAATTTCAGAAACTGATATCACTTTAAAGGAGAAGCTTTATGAATAGGTATGGAAATATTTTCCTCAATTTTATATTATTTTACTGTATTAATTTTTTATTTTATTTATTTATTTATTTTTTTAATTTCACCTTTTTTCTACACTTCTTCTTCTTCATCTTTATTGACGTTGGCACCGCCAAGAGAGGACTTTACTTTGTAGGAAAAATCATTCTCTCATCCTTTCCCGAAAACATGGTAATATTTTTCATAAAAATCTTGCTTCGAGTTCTAGTCTGACCAACTAAAATTATAGAAAATTAATTTAAATAAAAAAATGAAGTTAACTTTTCTAAATGTGGTCGCCCCTGAGCAGGGGAAGGCAAGGTTTCTCATAAAAATACATCAGCCGTTGGGAGGTAATGGGAAAAAAACCATCAATACAGGGACCAATTACACATTTACGTGTTTTATATATTGAAATTTTATATTTACTTTTTTATTTTATATATTTCAAATTAAAAAGATATAAGTTTATTTACTTATTTATTTTATTTAATAAAATTTATTATTTTAGCTATCATTTAGGTATTTTATTTAAATAAAATAAATTAATTTATTGAAATTAAAATTGTTTTATTTTGTTATAATTATTTTTTATATTTTGAATAATTTTAATTTAATGATTTATTTTATTTTATATTATTTAATATCATTTGAAATTTGAATAATTTTAATTTTATATATTTTATAATATAACTTAATTTTTTTATTTTATTTTTACTTTCATTTATTTAATATATGTTTTATTTAATAAATATAAATTTAATTCCTTATTTATATTATTTAATAAAATTTTATTAGTTTAACTAAATTTTAGGTATTTTATTTAAATTAAATAATTTAATTTATTGCATTTTCTTTTATATAAATGTTATTTTAATTTACTTTATATTTGTCTTATTTTATTATAATTATTTTTTATAATTTGAATAATTTTAGTTTAATGATATAAAATATTTTGTTTTATAATATTTAATTTCATCTTATATTTGGAATAATTTTAATTTTATATTTTATATTATATTACATTATATTATATTATATTATATAAATATTTTGTCATGTAATTTTGTTCTATTTTATATGTATTTTATTTCATTTTATATTTAATAATTTTAATTTCATATTTTATGTTATTTTATATTATAAAAATATTATTTAATTTAATTATGTTCTATTTTATATTTTTTTGTTTTATTTTTTTAATTAAAAAATTTAAGTTGAATTGCATATTTAGTTTATATATTAAAAATAAACTATTAGATTTTTAGATATTTTATTTAACTTAAGTAATTTAATTTTATGCATCTTCTTTTATATAAATATGTTATTTTGATTTACCTTATTTTTGTTATATTTTATTGTAGTCATTTTTAATAATTTTGATAATCTTATTTTAATTGAATGATTTATTTTGTTTTATAATATTTAATTTCATTTTATATTTTGAATAAATTTAATTTCATGTTTTAGTTTAATTACTTAATTTAATTTAATACATTTAAATTTAATTCCTCATTTATTTTATTTAATAAAAATCTATTACACTAAATTTAGGTATTTTATTTATTATAATTAATTTAATTTAATGCATCTTCTTTTATATAAATCTCTTATTTTAATTTACTTTATTTTGTTGTATTTGATATAAATTATTTTTTATAAATAGAGTGATTCTAATTTAAAGTTTTATTTTATTTTATATTATTTAATTTATTTAATTTTATTTTTTTATTTTTATGTAAATTTCATGTTATTTTTTTTTTGAGTTGTTTAATTTAAATTTTGTTTTTATTTTTTTTATATTATATTAATTGATTTTTCTTATATTTTGTTACATTATTTTATTTAATACAATATTTTAATATATTTTATTTTTAAATATGCTCTCTTGTAATATTTGTTTTAATTTTACATTTTTACTTTTTTGTATTTTTGTTAATTTTTTTTTTAAATTTAATACATTAAATTCTTTTTAATTTGTGTATTTGCTTTAATTAAATTTATTTAAATTTTATTTTATTTTTCTTTATTATATTTTTAAATTTACTTAACTTTATTTTTATATAATGTTGTATTTAATTAAATTTTTTAATTAATTTTTTAATCTTTCATTTAATTGATGATATGCTTTTTTGAAATAATTTTTTTCGGCACCTACTTCTGTCTTTCCAAAAAAAAATTAATCTTTCTCTAAAATTCTAGTGAGGCTCTTTTAAATTCCCCCATTTTTACTTTGAAGTGCAACATTTCGAAATTTTCTTTGTTAACATCTGAATTACTCTCAATTCCTTTTCTAATTGAGACTGATTTAAGGATAGCCTAGCTCATCAGCTGACTTCATTCTTTTTATCCCCAGTACATGTATAGAATCGTTCAATCAAAAAATTTATTATTTACTTCAACATCATAATACTATTTTCCGCTCACAATTCTCTTTACCACTGCAAGTCAATTTTTGCGCTGTTCCAATCACGGCCAACGACAGGAAAAAGTCAATAGTTGAGTTTTTAGTGTAATTAAAAATTAATAAATCAATAGATTATCGAAATTTGAAGAATTTATTCGCCATCGGTATGCGAGCTATAAATAATAGAAATATTTTATTTACCCTATTTTTACACGTGAAGCGAGTGATAAAACAAGAAAAAATAAAAAAAAAAAATAAATAAAAATATAAACAAAAAATATTTATCAGTCAAGGTTCATTTGCGCCAAACATGCGTGGTTAGTTGTTAAATTATATAAACAATTTGAAAAAAAAAATAAATAAAAATATTAAAAAAAACACATTTTAGTGCTCAACGGAAATGGAAGATATTGCTAGGTGATAAAAAAAAAATATAAATATTTGTTTGTCAAAAAAAAAAATAAAAATAAAAATATTAATATTTTTCTTGTCACCTAAATAATTCCACCTATTTCCATTCAGCGCTATAATTTTAAGAGCAGATTAAAGGCATTTAAGAACGTTTACTGACAACAAATTGGAAGACCAATTGCCGAAAATGTCGATAAACTAATGGAAATCGTCGAGTCTGACCGTCTTGCGAGCACTGTTTCTCTTGCCCTGGAGATAAACATTGCACAAAAACAGTTGGGAACCACTTAACAAAGACTGGGTACACATCTCGATGTATGGATGCCACATGAATTAAGGAGAAAAAATTTTATGAACCGTATATCTATCTACAAAATGGCAAACCCCTCAGTAGAAAGGTAAACTAGTATATAAAATGCCTAGTTAAATACTAGTATTTTTAAGATAATATAATACCAGTTGGTTATTTGTTCAATAGTAACGGGAGATATGATAATTTTCACCACAGTTTGTTGTTGTTATATCGGCACGCCACAGCCGAATATCATTCTCTGCTCTGTTGAAGTGCCTTGAGCGGTATATAGTCACGATAGCCGAGTAGCTAGAGGTTAGAGTCTCTCTATTTCTAGAGGCAAACAAATTTGTAATTTTTGGTGAAACAAAAGTTTTCGCATGTTGTTGTTGCTTTTAGTACGCCACGGCTGAGTTTCATTTCCTACAAAGTTCTGTTGTACTTCACAGATTTCTATATCATAACGAAATCCTTGTGGTTACAGGTCATCACCGTGGGACGGCATTTCAAGCTCTCTACGTACGGCTGCAAACGAAACTATTGGATTTCGGAAAAGCCGCAAAAACAGCTGGTACGATGAGGACTGCCGTGTCGCAGTGGAGAGAAAACAGACTGCCTACCTCGCAACGTTGCGATCGACCACAACACGTGCCGGGTGGGATAGATACCGAGAGCAAGACGCATCTACAGACAAAAAACGAAACAGGCCGAGATGCGTGAGTATGAAGAGCTTGAGAAGCTGGCTGACAAGGGTAATGCTCGAAAATTGTATAAGAAGATACGACGGCTAACAGAAGGTTTCAAGACTCGAGCAGACTCATGTAGGACACAAAGAGGTGATTTAGCCACCGATGCCCTGAGCATATTAAATTTATGGAGGGAACACTTCTCCAGCCTGCTGAATTGCAGTGAAAATGGAGTAGCCGGTGATGGTGAACCCGAAACCCCAATCGATGAGGATGGAGAAGACGTTCCATTACCTGACCACGAAGAAGTTCGAATATCAATCGCCCGCTTAAAAAACATCAAAGTGGCTGGAGATGACGGACTACCGGCAGAACTATTCAAACATGGCGGTGAAGAGTTGACAAGGTGCATGCATCAGCTACTTTGCAGAATATGGTCGGACGAAAGCATGCCCGACTATTGGAATTTAAGTGTGCTCTGCCCAATCTATAAAAAAGGGGACCCCACAGTCCACTCCAATTTGCGTGGGATAAGCCTCCTTAATATCGCCTATAAGGTCCTGTCGAGCATATTGTGTGAAAGACTAAAGCTCACCGTCAACAAACTGATTGGACCTTATCAGTGTGGCTTTAGACCTAGTAAGTCAACCATTGACCGCCACCATCACCTCTTCGTCGATGATGTTGATATTATTGGCCTCAACAACCGCGCTACCTCCAGACTGGATAAGGAAGCGAAGAATATGGGTTTGGTAGTAAACGAGGGCAAGACGAAATATCTCCTGCCCTCACACAAACAGTCATCGCATTTGCGACTTGGCTCCCACGTCACTGCAGACAGTCAAAACTTGAAAGTCGTAGATAACATCGTTTATCTTGGAACCAGTATTAACACCATTTACCGAGTGTTTTTCTGACATAAAATAAAAGCTCCTCATAAAATACCATCAGCCTTTCGGAGGCGACTTGCAATAATCAGGCACCTACAGTCCCTTTGTTGAAGCAGAAGCTCGGCCGAAAATCGCCACAGCGATTACAAAGCTCCAATTATATATATAAATATATTACAGAACTATTACTTAAGGTTATATTAATAAAACTCGCGTTTCCATATTATTGTAATATTACAAAGTTAGTTAATTATTTCATTATTGCAAATTATGAGTAATAATAATGTTAATAATTTCTGAGATAAAATCAATCATTGTCAATTTCATATCATGTGAAAAATATTTTTTTTTTTATTTTTAGAATGTTGTGTTCGAAAGTAATCATTATTCACTCGAATTGCATGCGAACTAATCAATTTATAAAAATATCAAAATTAAAATTTAATTAATAACAATATCACCTTACGATGGCATCTGGGTCGTAAAATTATTATAGTTATTAAAATGTACGTACGATATACATTGTAAAGGCATTTGACACAATTTATCGCCGAACAATGCATTCAAAAAAAAAAAACCAAAAAACTTTATACTCGCATGCGATATTTTGTAGTTAAAACAATTAAAAAATGAGTGATAAAGATCTTAAAAATCACTTTATTTTTAAATATGTAACCTGGTTAGGAGTTTTTTAGTATAAATATAGTGTGTTGAGTATGAAAATGAGTAGTCTACCAAAACCGTTAGAATCTAAAAAAATTACAATAACGATGAAGCGCAATTTCGGTATTTTTCTGGCGATCCTAGTGCTATTGGTGAGTGTGAGCAAAAAACAAAATAAAAATAAAAGAATTAATAGTAAGAAACAACATCGAATACACCGAGCATGACTCACGTGGTTAGACAGTTTTCTCTCTTTTTGGACTTGTGTTGAGAGAGTGAAACAGCTGTTGTCTGCTTTCGTTCGTGGGGAAACAAGGCTATCAAATATCTCCAGGATTTGATGATTTCATGAGTGCAAAAGGTGTGCTACAGTATAATTTTCAAGTTTTTTTTTTTAACTCTTAAAAAGGATACCGAAGGATATTTATTTGAAGTTTTCCGACACCAGGAAAATCCATGCAATCTCTATCCAAAATCTTGCTACGGGCACCAAAGAATTAAAATAAAATCTTTAAATGAATTTTAACAAAAATAAATATAATAAAATTAAATAAAATTAAATTAAATACATTTAAATAAGAGAAAACATGATAAAAAATAATAAAATAAAATAAAATAAAATAAAATATATAAAAAATAAAAATAAAATTAAAAAAAATATTAAAATTAAATTAAATTTAATAAAACTAAATAAAATTAACGAAAAGAAAATATAATAAAAATAAATAAAATAAAATAAAATAATATAGAACAAAAAAAAAAATACAATAAAATAACATAAAATAAAATAAATTACAAAAAACAAAAAAAATTAAAAAAAATAATTAAAATAAAATATATTAAATTAAATTAAAATAAATTAAAATAAAATAAAATGAAATAAGATTAATTAAAATGAATTAAAATTAAATTAAATTAAATAAGGTAAAACAAAATAAAATAAAGAAAAAAATTAAAAAAATTAATATTAAATTAAATTAAGTAAAATAAAATTAAATTAAATTAGTATAAATAAAATAAAATCAAATAAAATAAAAATAATAAATTTAATTAAAATAAAATAAAATGAAAAAAAAAATAAAATAAAATGAAAAAAAAAAAATAAATAAATAAATAAAATAAAATCAAATAAAATAAAAATAATAAATTTAATTAAAATAAAATAAAATTAAAAAAAATAAAATAAAATAAAATAAAATAAAATAAAATAAAATAAAATAAAATAAAATAAAATAAAATAAAATAAGATAAAATACAATAAAATAAAATGAAATAATTTATACTAAATTAAATTAAATTAAATTTAATTTAATAAAACTAAATAAAATTAAATTAAATAAATTAAGGGGTTAGGGGTAGTCAGAGGCACGAAAAAATGAGAATTTTCAGTATTTTTTTTTTGCTATTAAATAATTTTATTTTACAAAAGTAGTGATATGGTATTATTAAACAATGTTTTGACTTGAAGTCACAAAAATTTCGAAAAAAAAAAAAATTTATTTCCGAAGTTACAGCTGTCTGTGTTAACCCAGTTCCAAAAAAAGGTCCTTGCGGTGACAATCATAAGTCCTTGGAGATTCATCTGAAATCAATCGGATAAAAAAAAATAGTTTTATAAATAAATAATCCTGGGCCTGATCGAAGGATTTTATTTTTTTTCAAAAATTAACAAAATGGCGGCCTCAGGAAATTTTTTTCTAGATTTTTGGGAAAAAATCAACAGTTAATTGGTCTTAAAAAATCGAAATTTTTCACAAAATAAAAATCCTTCGATCAGGCCCGAGTTTATTATGTATTCTACAAGCTGTATAAATTTCATTAAAATGAACTGAGCGGTTTTCGAGTTACAGTTGTCACCAGTTCAAAAAACATAGTTTTGAGAAAAACGCGTTTAAAGTTTCACACAGCGCTTTATTTTTAAGATATAAACTTAACGAAAATGCGAAAAAAATTTTTTTTTTTTTTTGAAAATCCTGACTACCCTTAACCCCTTAAAGCAAAATAAATTAAAAATAAAAAAATATATTAAGTAAAATAAAATTAAATTAAACCAAATAGCATAAAATAAAAAAAATAAAATAAATTAAATTAAATTAATTAAGAAATAAAACAATTTATAAAATAAAATAAAATAATATAAAATAAATAAAATAAAATAAAAATAAATGAAATAAAATAAAGTAAAATAATATACAATAATATTAATTAAAATAAAATTAAATTAAATAAATTTGAATAAAATAAAACAAAATAAAATAAGCGAATATATTTCTTTTACCCTTCATCGAAGTTATCATGGCTGCAGATAGAGAGACTTTGGAAGTTCTAAATGAGAAGTTGTGCTCTTAGCAACAACATGAACATCTCTCTCTAGTTTTTAATAACCCTGAACAACTAATACGTACGTACCCAAGTCAATTTGTAGCCATTTTGCAGTTTTTCCAGAGCATTGAAGGTGGGGAGGAATTGCATTAACATTTCTTCTTCCACTCTTTACGTGTAGCATAAAAATATAATAGTAATTACAAGACATTAAACATAAAATTCTTTACTACTCAGGTTACTAATGTCGTCAACGCACAAGGCGGTGGTGGTGGTGGCGCTGGCGGTGAAGCTGGCGCAGGTGTCGGTGCTGGCATGAATATGGGCGCGGGCATGGGTGGTGGCGCTGGCGGTGGAGCCGAAGGCGAGGGTGGCGCCGGTGCTGGCGCTGGTTTCGGTGCTGGCTTCAGTGTCGGCGGTGGTGCTGGCGCCGGTGGAAAGGGTGGTGGCGGTGCTGGCAGACGCTGAATAGTGCAAAACTATACCTGAAAATGTTGATTTGTTCACTGATAAATGCAAATGTAAATAAATGTGTGTGTAATGCAAATAACAAATGCCAGCGTTTTCTCTTGTTACTGTTCTTGTTTTTCCTCGGTGGGTTTGCTTCTGTGGCTCAGTGGCATGTGGCATGTGCGGCAATCAGTCATTTCGCATGCGATTCCGATTTCCGCTTTTCAATGCTAAGCAATTGCACGCGCAACCTAAACGAATTCCATAATCGTTCAATGGCGTGAGGGAATTTTTTTTTTTTTTTTGCGCCCAGTTCATGGGAACGCAACTTTCCTGGCAATGTGCGTTGTGCGTGCGACTTGAATGAAAGTATATGCTAACAAATAGCGTAAGTATGTATGAGGTAGCGGCGGTGACGGCGACTTCAATTATCGATTGTATAGTGGGAAATTCGAGCGCGTGAATTGGGTGAGTAAGAAAAATATTTTATGGCCCCATAAATATTTTTTGCTACGTTCGGTGTACTCATTCTACTTTTTGCATATTTACATACTCACTTAGCCGCAGTGTATGTATGTATACTTCTTTCTGCGGGCTTGTTAATGGATTTCAGCATAGTGAAATAGTGCGCGCGTGTAAAGTCCGAAGCTTTGTCAATGCAAACGTGAGCCTATTCCCGCCATGTGTTATCAGCTGCGCGTTGCTGTCTTTAGCTATCTTAGCGCCAGGCATAACTTTTGTTTTGATTTTTATTTTATTCCTGGTTATGCCGTAATGTGATAACTGGGGCGGCTGTGAAATCCCCTTGCTGTGGAAGCAATAAATTTTTACAAGTTTTTAATAAAGTATCTGGTTTCGCGCGGCGTCGGAAATGCAGGTGCGCAAATACCTATATACAACCGGATAACTATGCAATGGAGAGCAGAGCAGTTTGGAGGATGCCACTGAAAATAATATAAAAAAGAATAAGAAAAATAAAATAAAATATAATAATATAAATAAATAAAAATAAAATAAATAACAAAAATAAAAAACAAATCAAATAAAAAAGAATAAAAAACTAAAATAAAATAAAATAAATAAAAAAAATAAAACAAAATAAAATAAATAAAAAAGAATAAGAAAAATAAAATAAAATATAATAGAAAAGAATAAGAAAAAAAAAACAAAATAAAATAAATAAAAACAAAATAAATAAAAACAAATAAAAAATGAAAAAAACAAATTTAATATAATAAAATAAAGTGCAATAAAATAAAAAAATGAAATAAAATAAAATAACATAAAGTTAAATAAAATAAAAACAAAGTAAATAAAAAATAACAAAAATATCATAAAATAAAATAATATTAACTAAAATTAATTAAAATTAATTTGAAAATATAAAAAGAAAAAATAAAATAAAATAAAATCAAAATAAATTAAATTAAATTAAAATAGAGTAAATTGAATTAAATTAAATTAAAATAAATTAAATAAAATGAAATTAATTAAAGCAAAATAAAATAAAGTAAAATAACATAAAACAAAATAAAAGTAAATTAAATTAAATTAATCAAAATAAGAGAAAATTTATTTAAAATAAACAAAATAAAATTAAATTTAATAAAATAAAATAATATTAAATAAAATTGAATAAAAATTAAAATATAATAAATCAAATTAAATAAAAAGATTAAATTAAATTAAATTAAATAAAACAAAAAATAAAATACAATAAAATGTTATAACATAACATAAATTAACAAAAAAAAAATTATATAAAATAAAATAAAATAAAGTGCAATACTATAAAATAAAATAAAGTCGAATAATAAAAAATAAAATAAAATAAAATAATATGAAATAAAAGAAACTAAAATACATAAATAACATTAAATAAAAGATAAATAAAATTAAATTAAATAAAACAAAATAATATAACATAACGTAAATAAAATAAAATAAAATATAACAAAATAAAATTAAATTAAATTAAATCAAATAACATAAAATAAAATAAAATTAAGTTAAATTAAACCGAAATATATTAAATTAAATTAAATAAAACAAAATGAAATAAAATAACTAAAAATATAATAAAATGAAATAAAAATAATTTAAACAAATACAAAATAAAAAAAAAATATTTAAAACAAAATAAAATTATTTGAAATAAAAATTAAAATAAAATTAATTTATTAAAATTAAATAAAATAATACAAAATAAAATAAAATAAATTAAATAAATAAATTGACATGAAATGAAATAAAATAAAATGAAGTAATTGAAAAAATAAAACAAAATAAAATGAAATAAAATAAAATAAAATAAAATTAAATAAAATAAAATAAAATAAAAAAAAATAAAATAAAATAAAATAAAATAAAATAAAATAAAATAAAATAAAATAAAATAAAATAAAATAAAATAAATAAAATAAAATAAAATAAAATAAAATAAAATAATATAATTAAAAAAATAAAATGAAATAAAATAAAATAAAATAAATTAAAACAACTAAATAAAATAAAGTAAAATAAAATAAAATAAAATAAAATAAAATAAAATAAAATAAAACAAAATAAAATAAAATAAAATAAAATAAAATAAAATAAAAAAAATAAATAAACAAATAAAATTAAATTAAAAACGCAAAAAAGCTAAAATAAGTTAAAATAAAATAAAGATATAAATAATAAATTAAACTAAATATAAATAGTATATAGTATAATATCAAAATAGTATTAAAAAAAATTTAGGTAATATGGAATGAAAATAATTAAATTAAATGATATATAAAATTAGCTTATATAAAATAAAACAAATAAAAAAAAAATTAAAATTCAGAATTATGAAATGAAATAATTTCATTTTTCGCTTAAACTAATAAATTGAAAGGAAATATTCTAAAAATATATACGTATAATGAAAAAAAAAATAAAATTTCAAACAATAATTAAACAAATAAATTTAAATTAAGTAATTGAAATAAAATAAAATAAATATATATATAATAAATATTATATTTCATAGACGTCAGAGATGACAAACTAACAATGCTGCAGTGTGAGAATTCAGTAACGAATTTTCTGTTTTTCTTGATTTTTATAAACAATATCATTAAGCTAGTTTTCGTGTCACATAATTATTTTTATTTTTTTTATGCTGATGACCTACAATTATCAAATGTACAATGACAGCACGACGGTTCTTTGTTAAATGGAAGTACGATACAGTATATACATACTCACTTAAATATGTACATATGTATTTAAATTTGTAAATTATGAAAAGTGTTAAATTAAGCTACAATATATTATCGCTCTATTAAATTAAATTTTACGCAACGCAATTTATTGCTCTTCTAACGTCAGTTACAACAGCAATAACGATTATGTTTGTATGTACATAGGTATGTACACGTATGTATGTATGTTAGCATATTTGAAAATAAATTTTGAGTATTTCACCTGCGTTAATAAACAAATAAACAAACCCTGATTATGTATAACTGTCAAATAAGCTTTAATGATAATAATAACGGTTGTATGTACATATATACATACATATGTTTGTGTTTTTATTTGTTGGAAGACTACAATTAAATGCATTAAGCGCAAGGCTGAGATATATACCCTTTGATGTAATGAAATATATGCATGTGTGTATATACCATAAATGTAAAAAGCTCGCATATACTTTTATTTGTATATATGTATATTTCAGAAAACCCAAAAATAAAAACAAATAAATTAAAATGTATGTATGTATGATAGTACGCGTATTGTAATTGCGGTTAATGCGCATTTTCGTCAACCACATTGAGTACTAAGGATGTACTAGGCACCCATTAGGGTGTTGCTTACTTGAACTTTCACTACCATTCAACAGGCTAGCGAATGTTGTCAATATTATCTGAACATCGGCCACCTGTTAATCTCCTCGGTTTTAGAATGAGGAAGCTGCGGACTTGAAATTTTCCGCAAGTCACCACATTTATTCGATGTTGTTGTTGTTCCCCTCAACCCATTTGCGATATTTTGTCTTGGAGTATGAATTTTACGGCAGTCTGGCTTCTATACAAATTGTGACGTGAAGTTCATTCATCGGGCTGTATGAGACGACGATTAAATCTCTCTCCCAGCTGGACAGCGGCATAAAACCCAATTAAGGAACCGCACATTCCAGATGCATGTCCTCAAACTAAAGTCCTTAGTACATTTTCTGTGATTATCATCCGAGGATGGGTCTCTCATCCACATTTATATAACGTGGCGCTTGCTTCAAGACCGTCAACCGCTCGCAACTGCACCTCTGCTGAACAAAAAGATCTCTAGTGAGGTCTTAAACCGGATATGTTTGAGTGGCTAATTCGCTTTTATCCCAAGCCTCCACACAAGTCGATTAGCGCATCTCACAGAGGGTTTTCTCACATTTCCAGGGTGCGCGACGTGAAGGCAATAATTGGAATTGAAGTAACTGCATACCCAGAATTAGAACAACACGCCATTACACCACTCCTGATGTTAAGTTAGGTCAAGTGGACCTTGCAGCTGTAACTGCATACCAAGGATAAAGACTGCACCCTATTGAACCCCTGGTGAAACCAGCCTTAACTTTTACTAAGACATGAACATGAAGGCAGCCGCATGTTTAGTTGTAGAAAAAACTCCCTCTCTTAGTCACAGGTTCCAGGGTAAGAAGAGTGAACATTATTTAATGAGAAGATATCGGCGAATCTAAATCATTTCGCATGCCAATCAAGGAATTTACTCAGGAGCAGGCCACATTAGCTATCATAATACGTACAGCAATCTGCCATAAATCTCTATAGGTTAGACTAAAATGTAATTAGAAGAGAGCACGTGTAATATACATATAACAGGGAAGGAATCTTTTGTGAAGTAACAGACATTTTAATAGGTCTCTTTTTTTGAAAGGTTTCGGTTATTATAAAGAGAAGTGGGTAAATTTATCTTTTCATATCAGTAGCTACTGCATTTCTCGACTTACCTTCATAGGAGAAATAGGCTTAAATTAATTCAATTCAACCCTACATGACGAGCCTTAAGCCATACTCATCTTCCGAATTCCCCTTACCCGAACTAAGTATCTCCTTTCTTTTATTATTTTTTATCATTAAAGTTTTTTTTTAATATAAATTTCATTTATTTCTCAAAAACTTATGCCTTTTCAAGTCCTTGTAAGTAGTATCAGTTTTAAGTATGATCTCATAAGCTGAAAGTATTAATTGCAGAAGCTTCTCAGTAATGAATTATCGATGAGAAAACATCCAAAGTAAGGTTTTCCTTGATTTCAAATTTTTCACATATTTTAAAGTTAACGCTTTATCGCCACTGTTGCGATTTAAGGCCAGTTTGCGGTGTGTCTTAATGCTTTTAACGACAAAACGGAAGGATCTACAGTTTATACTAAGCCACTGATGCATTATTATGAGGTCCACATATAGAAATGTGTTGTCTATACATTTGCTTACTGCGGTCGTCAAGGGTATTCAGGATTTAACTTGTGCCTGTTAAAGGTTACGTATACGCACCGTTGTACCTCGAACGACCTTAAAATAAATATTTATAATCCCAAATTAAATAAAGAAAAAATTTTTATATTTTTTTTGTTATTCCTTCTTCAATAATTATTTTCAAAGTTAAGACAGGGTTAACCATTTTGCTGTTTCGAAAACAAACGTAAATAAAATTCATTTAAAATAATTTTTCCCATGAAAATTTTTTTTATTATAAACCTTGAACCTTGGCATTATATTAGGTCAAGTAAAAAGTTCGTTCGGTTTTTTTTTTTTATTTTATTTTTTTTTATTGATTGATATCATAACTTTGTGTGCATTTGTCCGCTTTAAGTCAAATATACCCCTCTCGTAGAAGGCTGCGTCCCTATTGGCAAAAAACTCGGAGAGCCAATTTTCACTGGCCTCTCTTGAGGCCAACTTCTCACCATTAAGCGCGTTCGCCATGGACAGGAAAACATGGTAATCACTTGGTGTCAGGTCCGGACTATGAGGTGGGTGCATTAGGACCTACTATCCGAGCTCCTGGAGCTTCTGACGCGTCACCAAAGACGTGTGTGGCCTGGCGTTGTCCTGATGGAACACAATTCGGCCTCTGTTGATCAAAGATGGCCTCTTCTGGATGAGTGCTGCCTTCAAGCGGTCCAGTTGTAGGCATTAGAGGGCCCAATACAGCGTTTGGCCATAGGGGAACAGCTCGTAGTAAATGATTCCTTGCCAATCCCACCAAACACACAGCAGAACCTTCCTGGCCGTCAATCCTGGCATGGCCACCGTTTCCGCCGGCTCACGGCGTTTGGACCACGATTGATTTCGCTTGGCGTTGTCATAAGTGATCCACTTTTTATCGCCAGTCACCAAACGCTTCAGAAATGGGTCGATTTTGTTGCGATTCAGCAGGGATTCGCAGATGGGAATTCGGTCCATCATGTTTTTTTGCGTTAGTTCGTGTGGCACCCAAACATAGAGCTTCTTTTTGAATCCAAGGTTATGCAAATGGTTCCAAACGGTTTTCTGGCTTATCTTTAGTTCCTCAGCAATTAAATAATTGCTCACGTGATGGTCTGTTTCCACTATTTCCATGATTTTATTGCAATTTTCTACGACAGGCCTCCCGACGCGTGGTGCATCTTTGACATCGAAATTACCGGAACGGAACCTAGCAAACCACTTTTGTGCTACACGTTCGTTTACAGTATCGGGCCCACTTTGGCTGCTTTTTCGCCTTGATCGAAGAAAAATTGTAAAATATAGCGAATTTTCTCTTTGCTGGTGTCCATCTTTGACGAGCGCTCACAACGTACTGAGTTCATCAATCGAAAAACTGTCAAAGACAAACTTTTAGCGCGAATAAACACGTTTTCAGCGTCGTAAAGTATGACATGATGCGATACGTAACACTAGTACTATGGACAATAGCGCCATCTATTAGATAAAAACAGAACGAACTTTTTACTCTGCCACTGAGACGACTTTCGGACGAGCTCTTCCACTTATTTGATGTATTATTCGTCTAGGCGTTCCTCCAAGAAATGGGACGGCACCTACGTTTTATACGAAGTAACCTCCATACGGTCGATGGAGTTTTGTGAGGAGCTTTGATTTTCATGTCAGCAGTATACTCGGAGGCCTTGATGTTCTTAGCCGTGGGGCGGCCGCGTTAGAAAAAGTTAATTTTCTATTATTTTGGATGTTAGACGAACCGGAATTCGAATCCTGGCTTTCCCAATGGCAATATGAAAGTTGGCTGATTATGTACACCATAAACTCGGCTTAAAGCAAGAGCCATGCTTGAGTGGCCATTTTTTAATAGATTTTAAAAAATTGTAACGCTTTGTGCGGTTATTAGGTGATCCATTTGCATAAATGTCTGACTTTTAACAAAAACAAAACATGTTTAGTTTGACAGTTAAGTTTGACAGGTGTCAAAATACAACACTGTACTTTTGAAACCTTGAACTGGGCAGTCTTATATTGAATATATATGTACATACATATGTAGTTACCGACTAAGTTTCAAAACAATATTTTAAGGGACACCCTAATTTCCATACATTTGCTTGTACTCGTATGTATGTATGAATGTATGTTTGTCTACTTACTTACAACTATGTTCATCTAATTGCTATTTGCACTATGCTTGGCACTTACAATGACTCTTACACACACACACACACACACACACACCCATATATATGTACATACATACATACACACAGTGAATAGAATCAATAATCAATAATAATCAGTATCTACGAAAAGAGAAGAACAACGTATGAGGGTGTTATTTACGCTTGAATTACAATACAAAATAGTATAAATATTTCTACAACGTAGTTAATTTGTAAATAGTGATGATAGTGCAACACACAGCGCCGCCGGACGTTCCAACGAGTCAAATTAAGCGCTAGCAGAGTGACTGTTATCTACCATATGCATACACACATCACACGGAGCACCTACTACGTTCTTAAATTTGTGAAAGAAAACAAAAAAAAAACAAAATATAGTAAATATGTAATATAACGTAAATACCTGTGCGTCTAAATTTACATTTGAATTTTCGTTTTTTTTTTATTTTTATTGTATTTTTATTTCTACTTTTTTTCTGATTGGCTTTATCTTGCTGGCGGCGTTATCGGTTTGCTGTGCGTCTGGTTGAAGTGCGCAGACCCTAGAATTTATGATTTGGATTATTTACAAACGTCAGCAGCACCAATACTCACCCGCATGTCTAGTATAAATAAACAAAAATTTATAAATATTTGTAAACACTTCCATACATACATATGTACATACCCTCTTGCCTTGTACTTACATATCAATTCTCGTTACACTGTTCAATTCTTTTGTGGCGTCGTTATGAATGAAGTGCTCTAACAATTTAACTGTTCATAGTAAATATATGTAAATTACTACGTTTGTTTGTATGTATGTATGCGTACTATTGTTTTTATTTTTCTAGCGTACGATATTTACGGCATTCACAACCGTTAAGATCTATTTTGTTTTTTTGCTTTTAACTATTTTTTTTTTATTTTTTTTTACTGGCAGACCCGGTATGGTTTCTTAGAATAGGTCAGTTCTTGGTCTACTTTCCGGAGAGAAGAATAATTTTCCTTTTTACCTAAGAAAAGAGCCACCTGTGTACCGAATTCCAAGTAAATCAAAACATAAACAAAACTTCCGGAAATAGGTCACTCCCTGGCCCACTTCCTCGAAAGAAAAGCAGCCTTCTTTTTAACCTATCCAAAAAGCCACCTATTTACCAAATTTCAAGTAAATGGAACCATAAATAAAAATTTTAGAAATAGGTCACTCCCTGGTTCACTTCCTCGAAAGAATAGGAGTCTTCCTCTTAAACTAAGCAAAGAGCCACCTGTGTACAGAATTTTAAATAAATCAAATCATAAACAAAACTTCCGGAAATAGGTCACTCCCTGGTCCACTTCCTCGAAGGAAGAGTAGTCTTCCTGCTAATCTAAGCAAAAAACCACCTGTGTACCAAATTTCAAGTTAATCGAACGATAAATAATAATTTCGGAAATAGGTCAGTCCCTGGTTCACTTCCTCGAAAGAAGTATAGTCTTCCTCTTAATCTAAGCAAAAAGCCACCTGTGTACCAAATTTCAAATAAATCGAATCATAAATAAAAACATCGGAAATAGGTCACCCCCTGGTCCACTTCCTCGAAAGAAGAATAGTCTTCCTTTTAACCTAAGCAAAAAGCCACCTGTGTACCAAATTTCAAATAAATCGAACCATAAATAAAAATTTCGGAAATAGGTCACTGGTCTACTTTCCGAAAAAAAGAGTAGTTTTCCTCTTAACAAAGTCCTCTAAGTACAAAGTAGCAGCTGTTGGCAAGAGGGATTCTGCGTTGGATTTCTAGGCTGACATTATTATTTTTGTTAATACTGGTTCCAAGTTAGGCGAACTTATCTACGACTTCAATTACTGAGGAGCCGAGTCTCGAATGCCATAAAAGGTATACGCCAGCTGTATACTTTCTATTCAGCTCTGTGGCCCGTATTATTCCTCCAACAATAAACTTTCGAAGTCTCACCTGGTCTGAAACCTCGTTTGTTGTCAATCGTCTCAGAGAGGCCCTTCCAGATCCCAGCGGAGCTTTTGAATTACCCAATCTTTAATAAGTATTTGTCTTAGTGACTATGGGAGAGAGATAAAGACAAAGATAGAGGGCGTTTCCTGATACTGGAAGGTCATAATAAGCTGTTTGTGCTTCATTCCCTTATAGTTTCCTATTCTGTAAGGTGCACTTTTTTTTTGTATTGAGGAATCGCTCCTAAGGATTTTGGGCAAGTATAAAATGGATTTGAAGATGGTTCTATTCCATACCTGCTGATCAGCTCTCTGCTTCTTGCTTAACACTTTTCTTGTGTAAGTGACTTTAAACTTCAAACGATACACGTGTAATTTCTTTGTGACTGCTTGTGGAAAATATTTCCCCAATAGCCTCCGGGCCACCAAATTTGGGGGAACAATGACTACGCTTTGCTGGCTGAAAGTTCCCAAACCAAACGCAAAAAGACAATATATAAGCCTGTAATATTTCCTGAATTACCAAAAACTAAACAGGAAAAGCCAAAAGTCATTACCATATCAACAATTGATTCAACTAAACCATAATCAAAGTAGTAGTCCAAGTTCCTCACCTTGAAACTGCTGAGATATTAACACTGCTCAAACATTTCTTAGATATATTTTAACGTCAGTACCCAAACTGTCATCCTTGTCGGAAATTTGAACTCATGGTCCACATTATTGGACTTAACATAAACCAACAAAAGAGGCTTGGTATTGGAAGATTTAATTCTTACTGAGAACTTAACCATATTGAACGATGGTTCTCTAACGCATTTTTCGACCCATAATTCCTTCACCCACGTCGGTCTATCTATTTACTCTACCAGTATCGCTCCAAAAGCAAATAGCCGAACATTCGACAGCAATAGTCACAGAACTAGCCACGCCATCCTTTGAAAAGCTCTCTCCAAAACCAAAGTTTTTGACAGGAAACGCTGACTGGTCTAAATTTACTCAAAATACAAATTTGTTCTGTGATGAGCTCCCGGTATCTCAAAACATTAATAAAGAAGTCGCTAATATCACCAAAATAATAAGGTCGGCTGCGCACCGCAAACTGCTTACAGACCTTATTTTATATAAAAAAGCAAACGCCATTTTTCGTAAAAAGTCTAAAGAAGTAAAACGAATGAGCTTCGAAAAACTTACCCCAGAAATAAATCCTTGTTTTAACCCTAAAAAGGTTTGGTCGGATATTAAAATGCTCATATTCCCAGAATCATATAAATTCGGTTAACAGCAAAACTGGGCCAGTATCTGACCCCAAGGCGATTGCCGAACATTTTGCCTCCACTTGGTCTATGTATTCCAGCGACTCAAACTTTACTTCAGCTTTTATAGTAAAGAAAAATGAAATATTAAGTTGCAGTTACAATCAGCCAAAATCCCAGCTAAATAATAGAATCAGAAATCAAGTAGCCAGAATTCGAAAGTACAATCCCTTCACTATCTGGGAAAACTTCCGGGCAAAATAGAATTTCGTATGATATGCTAACAAACTAGCCTGGTGAGCCTAAATCAAGATTAATCAATTTGTACAATAAAATTTTAACTACCGGAATTTATCCTCAAAACTGGAAAAACGCAACAGTTGCACCCATAGTAAGGTCCACTAACCCATCATCAGAATCTCTAAATTATAGACCTATTCCGCTTATATGCTGTAATGAAACCATTGATCTTTTAAGGGTTTAAATCCACTTGCAAACCAAAAAAAAATACTTTTCTTTGTTAATTTTTTTGTTTTTTTGAGAGCCATTTTATTTTATAAATTAACAAAAAACTGTTAATATACAAAATTTAAAGTAGTTTAACAATAAACGATTAATTTAAAAAAATTTTGAATCCCCTTGTTCTTGTAGCCGATCTCCAGAAGGCTCTCTAAAGAAAGTTGTCTGCCGGTGAGGAAGATATTTTTGCTTCAAATTATCTGAAACCCGAAAAACGTAAAAAATTTAGTATTATAATGAAAGAATACAGGTAATGAACGAAGGAATAGTGAAATTTGTGAAAAAAAATTAAAAAAAAAAAGAAATTAATTTTTGGTGAGAAATTCTACACTTCAAAGTGGCTTACAAAATCGAAATTATTTTCAAAAATTGCATTCCTTTGGATAATTATCTAACAAATATGTCTTAGAAAGTCGTGTGAAAATTTCAAGTCGATCGGTTCAGATATTAGGTAAAGTAAAAGATTCGTTCGGTTTTTTTTGTTATGCAAATGGTTCCAAACAGTTTTCTTGCTTATCTTTAGTTCCTCAGCAATTAAATAAGTGCTCACGTGACGGTCTGTTTCCACAATTTCCATGATTTTATCGCAATTTTCGACGACAGACCTCCCGACACGTGGTGCAACTTTGACATCGAAATTACCGGAACGGAACCTAGCAAACCACTTTTGTGCTACACGTTCGTTTACAGTATCGGGAGCATAAACTAAATTATTTTTTTCAGCTGCTTTGGCTGCTTTTTCGCCTTGATCGAAGAAAAATTTGAAAATTTAGCGAATTTTCTCTCTGCTGGTGTCCATCTTTGACGAGCGCTCACAACGTACTGAGTCAATCAATCGAAAAACTGTCGTATAGTATGGCATGATGCGACACGTAACACTAATACTATAGACAATAACGCCATCTCTTAGATAAAAACCGAACGAAATTTTTATTTTACATAATATTTCAGAGTAACTTTCCTCACCAACTCTGAAAACAACGTTTCGAGAAAAACGCACTTAAAGTTTTCTAAGTTAACCTATTGCACTTTTTTTCGAACGCCACGAGACGTCCTTAATGACACGATCATATCTCCGAGACTGTTTGTCGGATCAACCTCAGATTTTTGGAAAATATTCCCAAATAAATGAGCATTCGAAAATATCCAAAAACAGGTTTTTTAGAAAATGACAAGTAGATATAACCACTTAAGTTAGAAATATTTCTTATCTCAGTTTTTATGCGCCACAAGTTTCGAAATAAGCTAACTGGCAACCACGAAAATCGGGCTTTTGCACACAACACACTCGCTGGTCGATAAACCATTTGCCTGTAGAGATGATTAAGCAAAATTTCATATTTAAAAAATTATATCTCGTGATAAAAAAAAAGTCTTGATACTAAGTTTTATCAAAAAGTAAAGTTGAAAAGCTTCATTTATCACAAAAGCTTAAACTTTGGACGGGAGTTTTCCAAAGTCTTTGGGACCTTTCCAACATTTTTAACTTTTATGGCAGCAACGCCAAAACCGATAATCTCGCTGTCTTAAGGCTACAACGCAATAATAAAAATAAAAACAAAAATAAAAATAAAAAAATAAAAATATTTTTTACCTTACTTAACACCTACTGAGCGCGCGCGCGCTTTTGAAAGTAACGAGATAATCGACGCTAAGTACATAACAATAAAAACAAAAATTAACAAATAATGAAATGCTAAATAAATATATATGTATGTATGTATGTATGTATGTACATAAGTATGTCATGAACCTCTAAATCGTGCATGTCTAAAATTATGCCAACAAAAGATGAGAAAGATGTAAAAATAGCTGCAAAGTACAATGGAATAGAAAAGCTATGGGAGATGTTGAACTATGAACAAACATACATACATATATGTGTAATATATACCTATATAAATATAAATATATATATAGGTATATATGTATATATTCCTCGCTCATAAGTCATAAGTGAATAAATTTGATTTAAATTTTATTATGTCGCAGGTGCATGCCAGACGCAAGAAGAACTTGCAAAAGTATTAAGAGTTGATCAAGCAACCGTTTTCAGACGATTAAAATCATTAGGATTCATCCAGAAGCTTGGAAATTGGGTGTCTTATGAATTAAAGCCAAAAGACGTCGAACGTCGATTCTGCATGTCGGAAATGTTGCTTCAACGCCACCAAAAGAAGTCATTTTTGCATCGGATTGTCACTGGCGATGAAAAATGTGGATTCATTATGATAACCCAAAGCGCAAGAGATCGTATGTGAAGCCCGGCCAACCATCGACATCCACGGCAAAGCCGAATATCCATGGTGCCAAGGTTATGCTATGTATTTGCTGGGACCACAAGGGTGTGCTCTTTTATGAGCTATTGAAATCGATCAATGGGGACCTCACGCGAAAACAATTGATTTGTTTGAAAAAGGCCATCGCGGAAAAACGACCAGAATATGCGACCAAACACGAATCAATAATTTTTCATCATGACAACGCTCGGCCACATGTTGCAAGGCCAGTTAAAAACTAATAACTATTTGGAAAACCGTGGGTGGGAAGTTCTACCTCACCCGCTTTATAGCCCACACATAGCACCTTTCAATTACCACTTGTTCAGAAATTGGCTCGATTCTTCCTTAACCTCCAAGCCGGAGAAGTTCTTTTGGTATGGGATCCACAAACTGCCAGAAAGATGGGCAAAGATCGTAGCTTCCGATTGGCAATATTTTGAACATTAAATGTATAACAATTTTTTCACAATAAAGTCTTAATTTGCGAAAAAAATACCGCAAAAACAAAAAACAAAAATATTTTTTTTTTCTGGTCAACTTACTGAACTGTTGTTAACCCCCTCGTGTATATGTAGGTTTTGCGCAGCTGAATGTGTTTGTGTTGGAAAACTCAAAATGCTTAGAACACGAGTTAGGCGTTTTTGGCTTTAAAAGACTCATGTTATAGGTACATATGTATGTATATATATAAAGATGGCTACATAAATATATTATTGTATAAAAAAGCGATGATTAGCAATTATTATTTATTTTTAACGCCAAAGTGAGCTGGCGAAATGGAGCGTTTTCATTCTTTCTTTTTGGTGGCTGAGAGGCGCGATGAGGGGTCTAGGGCGCAGGTACTTGCGTGTTGAGTATATTTACAAGTGTAATCTGGCTTGATATGACATATATATGTATATATATATATATATTTATATTTATATGTATATCTATATATATGTATATATACATATTTATACATCAAAAATACTTATCTACAAGTATCTGCTTAAACTACTGAAGCATTTCGAGAGATTGTGAAATAAAAATGATTTTCATTTGTTTATCTGTTTGTTTGCACTCAACTATATATCTACATACACATATATGTGGTAGTTGCATATATTATATTTACATATTCATGGTTGAGTGAGTCGTCAGTTAATTATCACCCAAATTCAAAAACAAATAAAACAAGTAAACAACTAAAATCGAGATGGCAAAATCAACAGTTGATTAACAAATCATTTTTTTCCCTCGTCTTCTTTTTCTTCGTCTTCTTCTTCTTCCTCCTCTGCGCCGCGGACGAGTTATGAGTGAGTAAATATGTAAGTGCTGCAATATGCTATGACGGATGTACATATATATAAATATATATATATATATATATATATATAAGTTGGGGAAAATTTTTCGCGTCATTTATCGGAAAATTAAGTAACCACTTATAGACGCGTCAAAACAACTTGAAATGTGTGCAAATAATGCTGGAGAATAACAATAATTGCCAGCAACACATACATGCATAAATATATACATATACTTATATACCATACATACGTATATATAAGCCAATGACCGACAATGTCTATTGTTATTGTGAGAAGTTGTGTAAATTTAGTGGCAAAAGTCTATATATGCATGTTTGTAAGTATGTATTCTTCTCTTCTTTTCGCTGCCTGGCGCCAGTTGGAAATACCAAGTGAGACCAGGTCACTCTCCACCTGATCTTTCCAACGGAGTGGAGGTCTTCCTCTGCTTACACCAGCGGGTACTGCGTTGAAGTCTTTCAAAGCCGGAGTGTTGTCATCCATTCAGACGACATGATCGCAACGTTGCGAGGTATGCAGTCTGTTTTCTCTCCACCGCGCCACGGTAGTCCTCATCGTACCAGCTGTTTTTGCGATCTTTCCGAAATCCAACAGTTTCGTTTGCAGCTGTACGTAGGAAGTTTGAGAGCCGTCCCACAGTTGCCTTATACCGAGTTTCTGATGAGTGCTCCCAGAAAGCAGGTGTTCAAGTCGAGTAGAAAACGGCATTCGGCAGTCTGTTGTGTTTGTAGCTTTTAAACGTCGAACCTATCCCGTGTCTGTTGACGGGCGTTCTTTGATACACAGAGGCGCGTGCGTATCTACGCTGCGACAATATATTGATCCGAGTCGATATTAGGACCTCGGAACGTACGCACGTCTGGAATCTAGTGCTACAGACAACCATATTTCGGGCCCCGGCGAAGTCGATCAGCCTCACCCCATTTGTGGATGTTTCGTCGTGGAAGCTGAATTTTCCGACTGTGCTTCCAAAAACACCTTCTTTGCCCACCCTGTCGTTGAAGTCACCAAGCACAATTTTGACGTCGTGGCCTTTTTTCTGAGGAAATCAACCAGCTGGGCGGCGGCACCTTCCCAATTAAGGGATCGGACATTCCGGCTGCATGCGCTCAAATCGTAATCCTTAAAACATTTGCGGGCGTAGTCATCAAAAGGGGGTCTCTCATCTGAGGCTGAAATTGATTTTTCATTGGGTTGAAAAAACAACCCTTTCGCCCAAAACCAATTGCTTGAGTTTTAAAGTCTGAGTTGCCGTTCTGTAGTTCCCTTTTACCGAATACTCTCTGAGAGCAGGAGTGTAAGTCAAGTGGAAAACCATTTGAATGTCTGTTGCTATTCCAACTGTTCGACGTCTAACCTGTCTCGTCGAGATCACTGGAGACATGTCGTCCGTCCATTCCAGCCTTTACGAGCTGGTTGCGAGTTTTTCGATACGGCGACAGAATGGTTAGGTTAGGTTAGGTTGAGCTGGCTGACCCATTGGGTGTCACATAGCCGATAATTTATGCGACCAAGCTGCACTCCTGTTATGTATTTGAAGAAGATGTGAAGAACATTACTTTTTTCGATCTGAAGTAGTCGTTCTGGCCCCTTGGCCATTGCCGATTAAAGATACTGTAGCCTTTCTGTGCCAAGTAAGGATAGCCTTTGTCTTACGGATGCCGGAAATTCACAGATTACGTGCTCCACCGTTTCCACACATTCCTGGCATTTCATACACTTGTTGTCCGCAGTCAGACCTCTATTACAGGCATGAGACGCCAAAAGGCTATGTTAGTAGTCCTATCAGCAGTCTGGACTCTTTGCAGATATTACAAACTTTGTCAGTTTTAGTATCATATCCTTAGCTCGTCCCAGAGTCTATTCGCCTGATGAAGTAGTATTACTTCTTGCTTTTGCTTCACTTCTTTGAATGGCACTGGAAGGTTCTATGTTGCATCCTGTTCTCAATAGACACCCTCTTTAGCCAGTTCTTTAGTTATCTCATTGCCTTCAATGCCCGTATGAGCTTGCACCCAGTAAATGTGCACTCTTCTGTTTTCAGACAGTACTTGAATCGCTTCTTTGCATAATGGGACCACAGCTGACTTCGCTCTGTATGAAATTAAGGCGATAGAATGGTAGCTTAATCAATTTTCTTACAGACAATCATTTTTTTGACTCTGGTGAAGGCGATCAGCTTCAAACAACTGGAGGATGTTTCATCATAGACGTTAAATTTTGGGATTGGCGTGTCGTAGATGCTTTGCCTTCGAGAACCAGGCGCTCATAAGAGGTATTTTGAACACATTGTCGGGGTGTGGACTTGGGCGATGCAGAAACATGGCTTTGATGTTAGTTTACCGGGGTAAATGCCAGGGCTTGGCGATGGAGTCTCTCTACCTCTGCAAATTATAAAAGGCCTTGTCCTAAATGACTGACGGATCAGCCTACTGTATAAACCATTCATCGCAGAGATCGGAAACTTAGAGAGAGTGTTCGGCATGTGACGTAGGCACCGGATTTTAGGCATGTGGACCTGGTACCGATCTACTCGAAAAAATCGAAATTATTTTTAAATCGTACGATTTTCAAGAAATTTGATACATTGATACATCTTTGCCTAAATTTACATTGGAAGCACTTTTTAATCCGGTAAATGGACTCGGGACCGAACTATTCGAAAAAAATTATTTATCATTAGATTTTTACAGAGGTAGCTTTGGACCTAAATTATTATGGCGAATAGTTTTGCTTCCAGAGGGTGGACCTGGGTCGATCTATTCTAAAAAAATCGTATTTATGGTGCGATTTATATGAAATTTGGTACAGAGGTAGCTTTTCTGGAATCCACTAGACGGTCTGGTTTTATTTTTAAGCATTTTTTTAAGGAAATTTATACTTTTATTACAATAACAAAAATATTCAATATAAAAATTAATAATCTGCCTAAACTGTAGACGATATTAATTTACATAAAATTTTAAAAAGTTACAAATATAATTTTTTCTTCCAAACATATAAACATATTCTCACACATACCTACATATGTACTTATGTACACATACTTAGGTGTTTATTATGCGCCATTAGGCGTTTATCACATGCTTAGAAAACATTTTTCAGTGCGCCATAGAAAAATCAGACAATTTAGCGCCGCAAACAAAAACAACAACAAAAACTAAAGCTTCCTGCAGCAGCATCTACCTCATAAGATCTCAGACAAAATTGAGATGAATTTCCCAGCCACATCAAATTTTCTTGGCAGCAATAGGCGTTGTATGTATGTATGTACATAAGTAAGTATGTAGAGCAGCGCCAGCACTAATATCTAAATTAAGCGCAAAAACTACAACAACAACAAAAAGCACGAAACGCGCTGATAACGTTGTTATGGCCCTTAAAATGTGCATTTAAATTGAAATTAAACGGTGAGGAAACCAAAAAGATGCATACATACATACACACATTCGAGTATACCATAACAAGTGCATTACTACAAAGCAAAAGCGCTCATAAAAATGAAAATTTTACCGACTGATATTTAATTAATTTTTTATTTAATTTTTGTTTTTACTATTTTCCTATACTTTTATTTTATTATTATTATTATTATTATTTAATTTACCTATAATATTTACAAAAAAAAAAAAACAAAAAAAATGTATGCGAAAAAAACTAATTTGCAAATAACAATTATTAATAGAACAAAACAATAACAACAACACGAATAAATTAAAGTTTTAAATAATATATGTATATGCGTGTGCTTTCTTTTAACATAAGAAGTACGAGTACATGATCATATATTACATATTTTATGCCCTCACTTAAAAACATACATACATATGTACATATGCACATTTGATTACGTAAATAAAATGTCTAGACGCCAGACACTATCTAGACTATAATTGGACATTGGGATGTGCGAATAAAAATGAATAGCATTTAATGGTAAATGGGGACACCTCAATGCTATGCTCCTTACACCTATGAACATAACACATAATTTAAATGGGCATTTTTTAGCGTAAATTAAGTGTTGTAAACGCACTTACGTGTATGTATATATGCATGTATGTATGTATGTACGTATGTATGTAACTAAACGTACATTATACCTTTGCAAAAACAAAGGGGAAATAATTTTTATTTTATTTTAAATTTTTATTTTTTTTATTTTATTTCCTTTCATTTCACTTTCCTTCATTTCATTTTATTTTATTTTGTTTTATTTTATTTTATTTTATTATATTTTATTTTGTTCTAATTTATTTCCTTTATGTTATTTTATTTAATTTAATTTTATTTTATTTCATTTTTTTTATTTTATTTTACTTTATTTTATTTTATTTTATTTTATTTTATTTTATTTTATTTTATTTTATTTTATTTTATTTTATTTTATTTTATTTTATTTGATTTGATTTGATTTGATTTGATTTGATTTTATTTGATTTGATTTGATTTGATTTGATTTGATTTTATTTTATTTTATTTTATTTTATTTTATTTTATTTTATTTTATTTTATTTTATTTTATTTGTTTTTATTTTATTATTTTTTTATTTCATTTTATTTTAAATTACTTTATTTTATATAATTTTGTTTTATTTATTTTACTTTATTTTATTTTCATTTTACTTTTTTTATTTTACTATTGTATATTTCAATTTATTTACTTTATTTCATTTTATTTTGTTTAATTTAATTTTATTTTATCTTAAATTATTTCATTTCATTCTATTGTATTTAATTGAATTTTTTTTATTTTATTTTAGTTTATTTTATTTTATGTTATTTTATTTTATTTAATTTTAATATATATTATTTAATTTTAATCTTTATTCTTTTATTTAATTTTATTTGCTTTCATTTTATTTTATTTTGTTTCATTTTATTTTATTTAATTTTATTTTATTTCATTTTACTTTATTTAATTTTATATTATTTCATTTTATTTTATTTTATTTCATTTCATTTTATTTTATTTTATTTTATTTTATTTTATTTTATTTTATTTTATTTTATTTTATTTTATTTTATTTTATTTTATTTTATTTTATTTTATTTTATTTTATTTTATTTTATTTTATTTTATTTTATTTTATTTTATTTTATTTTATTTTATTTTATTTTATTTTATTTTATTTTATTTTATTTTATTTTATTTTATTTTATTTTATTTTATTTTATTTTATTTTATTTTATTTTATTTTATTTTATTTTATTTTATTTTATTTTATTTTATTTTATTTTATTTTATTTTATTTTATTTTATTTTATTTTATTTTATTTTATTTTATTTTATTTTATTTTATTTTATTTTATTTTATTTTATTTTATTTTATTTTATTATATATTATTTTATTTTATTTTATTTTATTTTATTTTATTTCATCTTATTTTATTTTATTTTATTTTATTTTATTTTATCTCATTTTATTTTATTCTATTTTACTTTGTTTTATTTTATTTTATTTTATTTTGTTTTATTTTATTTCATTTTATTTTATTTTATTTTATTTTATTTTATTTTATTTTATTTTATTTTATTTTATTGTATTTAATTTTATTTTGGTTTATTTTATTTATTTTATGTTATCTTAATATTTACTTCACTTTATTTTGTTTAATTTAATTCAATTTTTTAATAAATTTTATTTTAATTTTATTTTGTTTCATGTCATTTTATTAATTTATTTTATTTAATTTTATTTTCATTTATTTTAATTGCTTTTATTTTATTTTATTTTATTTTATTTTATTTATTATGTTTTATTATATTTTATTTTATTTTATTTTATTTTATTTTATTTAATTTTATTTGATTTTATTCCATTTTATTTTATATTTTTTAATTTTCTTTCATTTTTAATAGAAAAAATGTCGCCATGAGGGACTAAAAATGACTAACGGAATAGTTATTGTGGTTTTGATTCAACTTGTTATTGCTTATTTGTTTAATAGAAAAAACTTTTCGTCGTGAATTTGCAGAATTAAAATAAGAAAGGTGACAAGGGAAAATTGAATAAAAAAGATAGTAAAGAATTATCAATCAGTGCATGTATATGCACCTACGTAAGCACGCAATTAGATATGTATTTGTGTTTATACATATGGTGGCCGTTTGTCACATACTCGTATGTATGTAAATACCTGTGAGAATTTACCGCCATTAACTACTTTTCCATGGAATTGGGTAAAATACCTTGACTGTGTGTCGCAATGGAATGCAAATTGTCAACATTTCGCTGAAATTTTCGAACGATCAGGTCGATGAGTTATTATTGAAAACATACAAACAAACAAACATAGTCACCTACACTGCCATTTACTCATTTGTTTACATGCCTACTTTGTTGATTAACTCAAGTCTGGGAACTACCTCAAGCGGTTGCTTATCGCATTGTGACGCGTAAATATCGCATTTGCTGTGCGTCGCACATTGACACATACGAATGTGTATGTAAATATGTACATACACGTATGTAAGCTTGATAATTGCCAACTTGTTTGTTTGTTGACTTATTGCGGTTGGGAGTGGGCAAAGAACTTGATTGTGTCCAAATTGAAGTTGTTTCTGGAAATGATTGGATTTTTTCTTGAGAATTTTTCTCCCGATGTCTTCGAGTTTCAAGGAAATCGTGCTAAAAATACGTGAAAAGATTAGTCACTGAACCACTTTCCCGAAAGGAGATATCCTAGTCAGTAGTTTCGAATACCCTTCGGAACTGTCAAACCTTTCCTCTTTATAATAACAGTATAGCCAGATGAATCAGTATTCATATATCCCCAACAAGAAGCTCTACTGATTTCTTGGTTTTAGGGCCCGTTGAAGTCTAATTGTGTAAAAACTTTAGACTTACTCGCCTAGCGAGGTTGTGGGTGGAGACCCGCCACGTAGAAACTAGCACCAATGAAAAAGCTCACAACGCCTCGGATGAGATACGCCCTTTCTGTTGACGACCCCCGCAAACGAATTAATGATCACGGTTTGAGGGTATGCACCTGGAATGCCCGGTCCCTTAATTGGGAAGGTGCCGCTGCCCAGCTGGTTGATGTCCTCGTAAGAATAAAGGCTGACATCACCGCCGTCCAAGAAGTGCGATGAACGGGACAAGCACGATAGCGAGTAGGTTCTTGTGACATTTACTACAGCGGCCATATAAGGGAGCGCAAATTTGGTGTCGGATTTGTGGTGGGAGAGAAACTCCTTCGTCGAGTACTGGCATTCACTCCGGTGGATGAGCGTTTCGCCACAATCCGCATCAAAGCGACATTTTTCAACATATCGTGTGGCGCCGCGGACGATATTGTCATCACCGACTGCCTCAGACCTTTCAGCGCCATCAAATTTTGCCTAAAGCAGTAGACCATGGAGGAAGACTTCCACCATTGGACGTACCATCAAATTATTGTAGAGCAGTGCGTACTGTAAACAGACCCCAAAATAACACTTAGTATTCTTCTGAGTGTATTGACGCGGTATCTATCCTTGAGATATCTTCGCCACAAGCTAGATAAAATGGAATCGGCTGAGTGCAGAGCATTCACAGTAGATGACGAAACGCTGGGCCATTACCAGTGCGAGTATCCAGCCTTTAGACGTTTGAGACGTCATATATTTCACGGTGCCTCCAGATTCAACCTAACGGAAGTGGGCACTCATGGTTGAAAGGAATTAAACCGATATATTAAATCGAGCAGAGGAGCACAATGATCCAACTCTATAGCTTAGATGCAGCTGCTTACCAACCCCTTTCAACCAACCAACCAAGCAAGCATTAGAAGCTACTGAAACCCAGGATGGTCGAGGTTGTATGTGAACTATATGGATGTTGAGACTAGTGCCTTGTGACTAGGGGTATGATCTTCATTATATGTATACCTAATTGGAACTTTGAAGTAATATTTGGCCGAGATCCTCCTCCAATTGTGGTATACGTTTTGATGTTTTCCAGCAACTGGAGGGACCTACGGTCTATACTAAGCCGCCTCTGAACGCTTAATGTCAGAAATACACACGGAGGGATTGACATTCCCTGCCGAGGGACGACCACAATTAGAAAAAAATAATTTTCTATAATTTTAGATGTTGGTCTGGTCTACAGAATGACAGTACACAATGCACAGTACACTCGGCTATAGCGGCTGCCGATCTTCGTTGGAGTCGGTTTTGCTTACAGAAAGTTTTTACTCTCCCTGCATTCTTCTTTGCGAAGTCCTGGCAATGGAGGATCGGCCGATTGCACCCTAAAGGGACCTTTAAAAAAAACAAAAACAATTATTTCATCAAAATTTGAAATAAAATACGTACATATGTATATTCACACATACATACATACATATGTACATATGCATATACATATATAGACAAAAGAAAAGTACCAAATATTTTTGTACCGAAAATTTCGCTTGAAAGCGATGACGTGTCACATGTTTACCTATTTACGTATGCACATACATATGTGCATATGTACATATGCTTGTTGTTTACCGCTACACCTGTTCATTTACCGGCAAAATTGGCACAATTTCACTTTTATAATAGAAATCGCATGCGATTTGAGGGCGTGAGTATGAGTAAATTGGCGGGGTCATGCAATAATGAAAGAGTTTGTGTTGTTGTTGTTGTTATAATATTATTATTATTGTTGCTGCTATTACTGATGATTTTGTGGTGATAAATTTTTTGATGTTGTTGACTTGATGTTGTTGTTTGTCTAATTTTTCTGTTGTTTTGCAAAAATGAATTATGTACATACATATACATATGTATATATATAAATATGTATGTGCATGCACATATATATATATGTATGATTAAACAAATATAGCGTTGAAATGCACGCGAAGCTCATTATTCATATACATAAGTACATATATACACATACATATTTTTGTTATTTATTTGCAAATTTCTTAGAACAGCAACAACAACAACGACATCATCAAATCACATATTTTTGTTATTTATTTGCAAATTTCTTAGAACAACAACAACAACAACAACAGCCTCAGATCACTTGTTATTTTCACCATTTTCGGATGTCGTTGGCATTATTATTATTTGGTGTTGTTCTTCTTCTTCCTTTTTCCCCAATTATTCTGATTTTTTAGCGATTATTGCATGTTTACTGCGCGTCAGTGACGACATTAGTGTTGTTGTCGTCGCCGTTGTTTTGAAAATTATTCAGCGAAATTTGTTTACCGAAAATGTGGTGAAATGCGCTGCAATAACAGCAATAACAACATTGATAAACGTGAACAACAACAACAGCAATAACAACAATAACACCAAAACAGCGCATGCAGGTCGTTGATACTGACATATGTATGTATGTATGTGTGTATGTATGTATTTATGTACATATTTGTTATTGTTGTTGCTTTTGATTTACGCTTGTTGTGGTCTTGTTGTTGTTTCTTTTGCTTATACGCATTTATTTCTGCTCTCCGCTAAATTTAGCAATGGCATTGGCGCATCTTGTGTTGTTTTTGGTGTTGACATTTCTTGCATGCGATATTTTATTTATCAATTTTATTATTTTTCTCTGTACTACGCGATGGAGATGCGTTTGCAGGCATTTGAAAAATGTTCAACTAACGGTTGTCGTAACGGTATGCTATGATAGAAGGAGACAGATATATCTACATAATATACATATGTACATATAAGAAGGGATTAAGAAAAGTTCGGTAAACTGACCAGAAAAAAAATTAAAAATATTTTTTTTTTGTATTTTTTCGTAATCTCTGTCCTTTTTGATCTTCTCTACATAATCGCCATTGATTTCAATGCATTTCTTAAGCCTTCTTCTGAAAACAGTCTTCAAAATCTTACTTTTTAAGCTTATCAAGTTCAGCATTAAACGCATTAATTATCTCCTCGTTGCTATTAAAGCCCTTTACTTAAATTAATTTAATCAATTAATTGACTTTTAATTAATTTTTGGAAATAACCAGAAATCACAAGGTGCTATATCCGGGGAATATGGTGCTGGACGTATTTCCTCGATGCAATAAAATTACTCGTTATTTCAGCAGTGTGGGATGGCGCGTTGTCATGATGTAAAAAGTAGCGCCGCAAGTCCTCTTTCTCCCTGTTTTCCAAAAAATTTCTTAAAACTTTTGGTAAGCACTCTTCTGTGTACCATTCTGCAGTTACTGCCTGACCCTTTTCCAGTGGAATAGCAGCACCGATTTTAGATCGGGTGAAGTAAACTGATATCATTACTTTTGTTGCTGATTTTTGTTGTTTAGATTTTACGGATGGGCTTGCTCCTCTTGGGTTCCATACTCCATGAACTGCTGTTTGGTTCCTCGATCGTACTTATAGAAGCAAGACTCGTCACCAGTACCGACTTCACTAAAGTTGCTAGACTGACCATTTTCGAATTTGTTTAAAGAAAATTGAGCAAAATGTGCCTCTTCTTAATTCGTTCATTTAAAATTCGTGCTCGATGAGTAGCAGATTTCGTGTATCCCAGATGATTACTTTATATTTGCGATACAGCCACGGCATTCAAGCCCAATTCATTATCAATCATTTCTTGTATCAATCGTGGGTCTTCGTCAATTTTGAAACTTCACCAGAGCTACAGTGACGTCATTAATGGAAGATTTTGTTCAACCTTCTTGGGGCTCGTCCTCTACGGAAAAATGTCCGGCCTGGAATGTTCGGAACCACTTAGAAATAGTCTTTAAAGGCGGTGCAATCGTTCCATATGCAATTTGGCATTCACTGAATATTTGTATTGGCTGTAAACTACGCCGAAACCCGAAGAGAATCACCCCATGAATTTCTGTTTGCGTTGGTGGTGGAATTTTGTCTGACCTATCCCCAGCTGTCTTGCGTTTTCTCGCCTCCATTTTAGCCGTTCGCTCTAAAATTTGAAAGAAAGACTAAAAAAGTAATGGCAAAGGATTTGGTATTTTTAGATTTAACGTAAACAAATTGAAAATCATCAACTGACTGAACTTTTCTAAATCCTCTCTTATATATAGATATACGTAGATATAGGGGTACTAAAACTTTCGTGTTGAAGAATCTACTCTTAGATCTGAATCATCCGGAGCACATAGTTAGACTGACTAACCTCACACATCGTTAACCCATGTTCGATGTCAGCGGCATCCGCATGCACCACTGATTACTGAACTTGCACCCGTAATGTAGGTATCAACACATTAAGAGAGCAAAGAAGCAAGGACTCTTACGAAAAACTGCCAAGAGATTCTGATACTTAAAACTTCTTGGGAGGTGTAGAGAACTTTTTAACATTGTATGGTTCTTTACAGCTTCGGAGCTAGCTGCTAGACATGCATGGCATTCCCTACGAAGGGGCACCGCATTATGGGCGTTGTAATCTGTCACTATATGAATGAACTCAGATCACTTAACGTGATGGCTGAGGAGTTCTTTCTGAAGCTAATATGGTTGGCATGAACACAACAACATATTGGGTAATGAGATGGTGGTCGAGCTTGCAAGGAAGAATATCATGATAACTTATGGCGAAAAAACGAAAAGAGGTATTCTTTTGGGCGCGCAGAGAAGTTGAACATACCATCCAACGAGATCTGCTGAAGTCGTACAGAGATAGGAGACCCTGATACCTTAGGGCATCACTTCCTTCGCGAATGTCTCGTATTTGGAGGGTTAAGTTAAATTCCTTAAGAGCGGCAACCTTTAGTGATTTGAACAAAATACCGTGTCCAAAAAAATATCGATTTCTAAGTTTTCTAAACTACCCGCATTGGTTTTACTTAAGGGTGGGTCCCATTAGGATCCTCAGTAGTATCACTATTCGTAAGTGAGCTGAGGCAGCAAGCAGTTCTTCCTGAAACACTACCAATGACGGATTCTTTTTCAGGCGAATATCTTCTACAGAGCGATATTTATACCTATATACAAATTTCGGCTGAGCTCATCCTTAAATTTATGGTAGCCAGCCGAAGGTTGATGGCTTTTTTTGAGGAACTTTTATTTCATGTCAGGAATACACTCGGAGGGCTTGACATTCCCTGCCGAGGGGCGATCGTAAAATAGGAAAACTTATTTTCTATAATAAGGGATGTTGACCGAACTGGAACTGTACCCAATGCTAACCAGTCGGCTATTGTGGCTGCCAGACAGAGCAATATTTGCTTAAAAGAAATTCTTCCTATTATGGACCCAACTAATAAGTATAAACTTCTACACCATTTCATAGAAGTGCAAGGTTGCCGACTTCTGAAGTTCTGATCTATGTTCGTTGGGAGTGGGTTTCACTTTTCAATTGTCTAGTCTCCAAAAGTGAAAGTGATTGAATGTTATGACTACCAACGGTGATCTAGGAGCACTACCAGACCCATTCGTTTCACTTACTCTGAAACCTCGTTTAGCTCGGAGAGACTCTTTCTTTCTTATGGTGCTCTTCTGTGTAATTTTATGCAATGTCATGGGTTTTGAAGAGATCCTAGTTTCAGACAGTGTGCGGTAGTTCCTTTTTCTTTTTTGTGATGCTAATGATGGATCGATATAAACCATATAGAAAAGGTCCGTGTTGTTGTTGTTGTAGCGGTTCCTTAACCCCGCTTAGGACAGGCTTTATCAATCTAAGTCGCCGAGATCATCTAGAGGCAGGTCAAGGAAACGTGCTATTTCGACGGGATTGGACCAAAGGGAGAGGGGGGCGGATAGATGACAGCCAGTTCTACGCACCGGAGTTGACTCGGATTTTATCCGCCCAAAGGCTGTCACCCTTTGGGTGATCTAACCCCGTTTAGGTCAACAGGTAAAATTAATCTAAGAAAAGGTCCGTTGAACTCGTTTTTGATATTTTAATAGCTTTTTCGGTAAATTATCGGCTGAAGCCAGTTTTTATTTGAAAAAACTGCAAAATTTCTATTCGAACTTTTTTATAATCGAAAGAAGAAACGTAATGTTGTTTTTATTTGTTGTTGTTATTGTCATTGTCATTGTTGTTGTTGTTTGTTACTGTTGTTGTTATTATTATTATTATTGTTGTTATTGTTATTATTATTATTATTATTATTATTATTATTATTATTATTATTATTATTATTATTATTATTATTATTATTATTATTATTATTATTATTATTATTATTATTATTATTATTATTATTGTTGTTGTTGTCGTCGTTGTTGTTGTTGTTGTTGTTGTTGTTGTTGTTGTTGTTGCTGTTGTTGTTGTTGTTGTTGCTGTTGTTGTTGTTGTTGTTGTGGTTGTTGTAGATCCAAAGTTCATTCAAAGTGATTTTTGGGGATGTTGCGGTAATCATAGTACTTGGAATAGGTAAAAAAAAATCGACCGTCGCTGGTAAATTCATGAACCCCTATTCCGCAAAGGGATATACTCGTATGTATGTATGTATTTTTACATATTTTTATAAAGCATTTTCCCTATAGGCCAGTACTTTAACCTCTTCAGCTCGTCCAAACGCCAAACGCTTATAGCTCCACCTTACCAGTTTATTGTCATTTACAATTTACAAACAGTTTACAATTACAGAAAAAAGTTGGAAATTTGTTTTTGGGGGCCACCAATCGCCAAACCGTTGACCGCCGACCGTCGACTGCTGTTCGGCGCATTTGCATATTTGCGTGTTGTTTTCGGCTACTTCTCTTTGTTGTTGTCACTTTTGCAATTTTCGACCATTAATCTCATAAATTCGTGAAATTACGCAGTTCTCAACATTATTTAAATAAATTGCTGTCATTTGCTGTTGCTGTTGTTGTTGCTATTGTTGCTATTGTTGCTGTTGGTGTTGTAATTAAAATTGCAATGTCGCTCTTTGGAATAACAATTATTTTTTTTTGGCGCTTCTTTTTATTTTCATCGTTTATATCATTAATTAACTAAACATTATACAAATACAATGTTAAACAAAAAATGACAAAAACAAAAAATTTCAAGATAAAAAAACAAAAAAATATTTTCGTTTAATTTTAGCACGAAAATCTGTGAATTTTATGTTTGTTGACGTTGGTAAAAGTTGTACACAATGCAAACATATATACATGCAAACATACATACATATATGTATATAGGATTATGCATTTTGTGGCTTCCAAAGTACAGCGCTGTATTTATATAACCAAACATGTTTTGTTTTAGTTAAAAGTCAGGTATTTATGATAAACTATCTCAAACGAATCGAAGCAAGGCGAATTTAACAAGGTGGAGTTACTAGGGCAGCGAATTAAACTTTTTTCATTTAATTAATTCGCCTCAGTGTAAAGGCTGTCAAAATGTTTGTTTATGTTTTGTATGTTTGTTTTTATTTTGATTTTCTTGTTATTTTTATTATAAATTTCTAATTCTATACATATTTATTTAGCTGAAAGTTTTCAAATCAAACTTGTGACTTTTTTCAAATAAAAAATGTTGGCAGCGTGAAATACAAAGAAGTGTTATTGTTCTATAAAATGTTTCTCTGGCGCAAAAATCATTATAGTGAAAGCCTATATTTCCATGAAGCCAAAGCTATCTGGTCACGTTACACGTGATCTCATTCTGTCTGGTTTATTTTGGATAGAAGGGATCCTTCTCTCACTAGCTAGTCTGCCGTGCAATTGCTTGGGGTGTTCGGGCACCCAAACTATGGTGTTGCATTTAGTCGAGAGTTTTTTCAGATTGCTTCTACATTTTATAGCCACTTTTGACGTGGTACTGTTACACTGCAGAGCTCTGATGGCAGCTTGACTATTGGAAATTATCGTAACTCATATTCCTGCAACCGTTGATTTGATCAGATACTCGACGGCTTCCATGATTCTGCTTGGTAGGCGCTACAGTGCTAATAGAACGGGGAAATCGATAATTTTTCCAAGTTGCACAAGATGAAGGATCTACATCTTTCTGGATTCATGTTAGCTAAAGAAATTTGAAAAAGGGGCTTGGTATGCATAGACCATTTTTTTGAAAAGAAAATTACGTTTATATTATGGTTAAATACAATATATTTTTACATATATATATATATTTAATGTTACATAAACTAAAGAACTGCAGTATTTCTAGTAATCCCTTAAGAAGGAGATAGTAAGAAAACACTACATACAATACAAGAAACCTACTCTACTTTCAATGCCATTTAAATAAGCAAACTTTGATTTTTAAGCTAACGAAATCAATTTTAATTTTTGTTTTTCCTCTTTTCTGACTTTGGTTTTGAATTTTTTATTCAATTTGACAAAAGCGAATTGCATGAACTTGCCTTGATTTTGACAATTGTTACACTGAAAACAAAAACAAAATACATGGTAATTGTTGTATTTGTTCTCCTGCTCTCACCTTGTTAAATTCGCCTTGAATCGAAGTTTCCAAAAATCTGCGGTTCGGTCATTTGAATGATGCGATGTTTGAGGCCAAGCTTCAAAATTTGATAATAAAAAAACGAGTTCCATGAAAAAAAATAATTAAATTAATTAAATTAAAAATTAATATATTAAAATCATATTAAATGCGCTTTAACCGCAAAACGGATAACCCCGTACATTTATAAAATTTGATTTCTATTATAAAACACGCTCTAAAAATGATATGCAAATTTTGTATATATATATTGTATATATATGCGTGAGTGTGTTTGTGATTTTTGCGAAAATAAAATTCGATAAGAAGTTAATTTATGATGAGAAGGTCAAACCATTTTGGCCTCAACAATTATTTTGTTTACTAAAGAAAGAGAGAAAAAAATGCGCAAATTTTACGTGAAATTGCACAAATCTCATTGTTTTTTTTTTTAATGTAAATAAAGTGAAAATCATTGTGAAACAAAAAAAAACGGTTTGTTATTATTTACAACATGTTGCGGCATTCGTGCATCGTCTCATTGCTGTCGTGAGATTGCTGAATTTGCGAAAAAAAAATCAATAATGGTAAACTATTAAATTGTTTACAGGTCATCATCGCCACTGTGAATGGCACTCGTTTCGGTTGTTCACAATAATCTACATATCTGTCAGCTGATGCGGTGAATAAATTAAAATTCATACAAGCAAAAGATTCGTGGTGATTAAAATCTCATTTTTAAATTTAGTTTGTTAAACAATTTTCAAATAAAATCAATTAAATGGGGAAAAGTGTTGAAATATGTTTTTTAAAAAACTTTTCCGACAGTATTGTGTTTAAATGAGTGAGCGTAAAGTAGATTACGATTGAGGTCATCTTCTGATCGAGTCCGTCCTCATTTTCGCATATATTTTTGACACCCGAGCATACTTTTTGTCGCAAGCATAAAAGCATCTTACATTAAAACCAGAAAGTTTCCGGAAATTGTTTTTTTTTTCGGATATTCCCGGTTTGGTTCATCATTAATTCGTTCCATTGGTACAGACGACACAAAAAGTATTTGTTATTTGAGCTTTTTGAGGGATTTCCCGCAAACTTCCATGACGATAATGCGCCATCGCACCGAGCTGTAGTTGTGAATGATTTTAAGACCAAAAACTCGTTCAATACCATCGATCAACCGCAGTATATACCGGACTTTTTGTTTCCAAAACTCAAGTTACCGCTCCGTGGAAGTCGTTTCGACTCTATTCAGGCCGTAAAAGCAAAATCGCAGAGGGAACTTAGGTCAACTGATTTCAACAGCTGCTGCAAACAAAATGTGTTTGACAGATCGTGCTCATTTTTGGCTACCAACTTACCAAAAAAAAGTGCTAAAAATATTCAGCGCGAGCAGATTAAATGGTCTTAGTGTATGTTCGCCTCCAGAGATCCGGTAATATCCAAAAGTCAGATAGTTTCTATGGTTCCTGGGAAGACTTATAAAAAAAAAGTTTCGGTAAGTGGACCAGGGACCGACCTCTGTATGTGAGAAAAATGTATTTATTGTTAAATTTAATTGAAATTCTTTTTTTACGGGTCTATTTGAAGAAAACATACATTTTCATGGCTCGTTTTAAATAAATTTTTCTTTTTTTACTGGAAATGGATCAGAGGAAAGGGATCACCAACAGGTTGACAAAAATTTTTATGATTTGGATATATGTACATAGGTTAGGTTGCAGTGGCTACCTATCTATCGAGTCGCGGATTCACCTTGGCCTGACTAAAACCCATTGTGATACCACAAAAACTTAAACCATCAGGTTTCATCAGCCATCCATTTTTATTCTCTAATGAACCTCATTAGATGCATAACTTTGACGTCAGCTATCTTAACGAAACGAAACCTCGTCGCATAAGAGATGGGTGATCGTTTCCAGCATCTTCTGTAGAGAGCCCCTAATCTTTCCGCATTACTTTCGTGAAAGAGCAGAAAGTTATTTTTTCCGACGAGAGCAAATTTTGCGCCTTTGGAATCAAGGGGCGGGCGTATGATTGTATGGCAAAAACGTGTCACGGCTATCGATAAGGAAAACTTAATGAATATAAAATAAATTGGATTTTTTTAAAAATATATAAAAGCCTTTTTTAATGAGTTAATTTGGTTGCTATTATGTACGCAGACTTTTTCTGCCGAGGGTATATAAAATATCCTTATCCAAAATTAAATAGCAGAACTACTTAACATGCTCTCGAATAATCTGCACGTAGACAACTATAGAGTGCTATAAGACTTACGGAATGGGGTAGTTGGAACCAAAAATGATCAGAATACCTGCTTTCAAGGTTAGATTTCACTAGTTCTTTCCGACAGAGTATGGTGGATGACGTAATCACAATCTACATCCATGGGCCTGAATTCTATGTCAGATGGGGCGGATTATACTTCGAATATCTTAAGGTCAGGTTCCTCCAAAAACCGTGTTTTTTCAAACAAATTTCATTTATTTAAAAAAAAATCACATTGGCTATGGCCGGTCAATGAAACATTTTCGTAAAAAAAAAACAAATAGCGGACTTTTTAATTTTTTTTTACCTATTTTCAATTTTAATTGTTTTTAATTAAAAAAAAAAACAATGAATTTTTCTGTTTGTAGTACCGACCAGAGAGAGACATTTTCGGAGTAAAATGCCGTTTAGTTCATGTTGATACGTTCAATAGGTTCTAAATAAGAGTGCCACCCAGAAAGGTTTCGAGAAAAAGGCGCACTCCGCTCTTTTACACTTACTTCTTGGTCTTGCGAACCTCCGGTCTTAATTTTATATTTTTTCTAAGAAATTCGAATATTTAAAAAATTTTTTTTAGAGGAACTTGGCTTTAAAACCTTCCTTCCTTTGAAACTGTCAAGCTCAACTAGCATCCATTGGACTATGTACTGCTATCGCAGCCAATATGTTGTCCATATTTAGCGCTCTTCAACTATTTCTTATTCCCAGATCTAAAGAAATGGTTGAGCAGTAAGTGACTTGTATCAGATGTAGATTTTATGTGCCTTGAGAAAACTTATTTCTTGGAAAAAGTTAAAAAAAAAATGATGACAAACTGATATAGATCTTTCGAGCTCGCTATTGGCAATAATGTGCAATAAAACTTTTATTTGTCGAAAAAAAAATTATTTAAAAATTACCTGCCCCTTAAACTACCCTCACAGAACAACTCTAAAAAAGATTATTTATACAAAATATGTTAGCGCAATGCGCCTCATTGATAATTTTGATAAAATCCGTACTCATATCACTTATCATTTGAAAATGAAAATCATGAAATTCACAATAAAATTATAAAATTTTATCAACAATTTATTGATTTCCTAATTTCATTTGACTGATGACTCACAAACTGCATGAGACGCTAAAGGTTTTGAGAATTGTTGGAGAATCTTGAAAGCAATGCCGCTATATATTAAAAATATTGTCTTCCCATGTAAAGGAAAATATAAAATAATAAGAAAAATAACTCTGAAAATAAAAAAATAAACATATTTTTTTACCCTAAATTAGATTTTTGTATTTATTTTAGAAAATTGAGTGGGTTTCAGTTTTATACTCATGTACTCGCTCTCACTCATCTACAACTAGTAGTTCGAGTAATAAGTAATCCATTATTTTTGCAATAGATGGCTTTAGTGATTTGTATCTCGAGTTCTATAAATACGAATGGATTATTCTAAATGGTGGAATTAGGAAGATGATATTCTGTGCTGAAAAAGATATCGGGAGAAGTGTTCAACCCTTAACTCAGCAGTGTTTGTGGGCATGCCAATGATGGGCACCAGCAAAGAGAAAATACGCTATCCCCTACAATTTTTCTACGATAAAGGAGAAAACGCAGGATAGGCAGCTGAAAATGTGAATGGCGTTTATGGTCCTGATACTGTAAGAGTCAACCATGCACGCCTTTGGTTTCGTCGGTTTCATTCCGGTAATTTTGACGTAAAAGAAGCTCCCCAGTGTGGAAGGCCAATTGTCGAAAATGTCGATAAAATAATGGAAATTGTTTAGTCTGATCGTCAAGTAATTTTTTGATTGCCTAAAAGCTAAACATAAACACAAGAAATAGTTTGACACCACTTCAAAAACGCTGGAAACGCGGGAAAAAGCTCGATATATGGATCATGGATCGAGTTTTCTGCTGCGTATCGCTGCTGAATCGTAAAAAAATCGAACCATTCATGAAGAGGATAGTGACTGGTAATGAAAACTAGATCACATACAGCAGAGTCAAACGAAAACGGTCGTGATCACAATGCAGTAAGGCGGCACAAACCGTCTCCAAGCCAGGATTGACAGCAAGGTAGGAAGGTGAACTGTACCCCTCTCGTAATTCGGATTTGTATTGTCAGCAATTGGACCATCTGAAGTAAGCAATTGCCCAGTAGCGCCCAGTTTTAGTCAAATGTAGGAGATTTGTATTTCATCGGAACAGCGCCAGACCCCCAAGCACATCAATAGGGACTCGCTAGAAACTCTGAGAGCTTAGTTGGGAAGTTCTTATTCATCCGCTTTATATTCTAGACCTCACTCTGATTGTCAATAGGGACAAGGGTTTCTATGAGACAGGTCTTCAATTGTATGCACAAATAATGGATTACTTTTTACTCAGCGACTTCTAAAGTGCCAATGGAGATGAAAAACAATCAAAAACGATCATGGTCCAAGCATGATGAAGCACCACAAAGCACTTCAAAGGCTAATATTCACCAAAAAAAAAAAAGATTATGCTGTCAGTTTGGTGGGATTGGAAGGGTGTAGTATAACAGGACAAATTGAACACATCCATCAACAAGAAGCGGCCAGAATTGGTCAATCGTAAAGGTGTCATATACCACCAGGACAATGCTAGACCGCACACATCTTTGGTCACTCGCCAAAAACTAAGAGAGCTTGGCTGGGAACTTTTGATGCACCCAACATAGAGCCTTAACCTTGCACCGTCAGACTACTATTTGTTACGATCTTTGCAGAACTCATTAAATGGTAAAACTTTCGAAAATGGCGAGACTATAAAATCGCACTTGGTACAGTTTTTTCAGATAAAGGCCAGAAGTTCTATGAGTTGCCGGAAAGATGGCGAAAGTTCATCCAGTAAAATGGAAATTACATAATTGATTAAAGTTCATTAAAAAATTAAAAAAAAAAATTTATTTACTTTCTTTCAAAAAATCGCCCATTTCTTTTGGGGCAACCCAATATAAGGAAAAGTGGTATGCGTGTCTAACTAGTGATTTTGCTCCTTAGTACATACATACACGTAGATATAAAAAACAATTGTGTTCTAAATAAAAATGCACAAATATATTTTTTGGTTTTTGTGCACAAATATGATTATTTTCAAGCGATCAAAAGCTACAACGACATTGGCAATAAAAACCAATGAGTTTGAAAGGATTACAAACACGTGGACAAAAAATCTAAAATGTTTGTTTGAAAATGTGAAAATTGGATGCAATTTTTGGAAAAACAATAATGAGAGTTCACAAAAAACAAAAATATATTAATAATAATGTGAGCGGAGAAAAGTCGCCCAAACTTAATACCCAGTTGAAAATGAACTCAACATATTAGGTAAAGTAAAAAGTTCGTTCGGTTTTTATCTAAGAGATGGCGTTATTGTCCACCGAACTAGTGTTACGTGTCGCATCATGTCATACTAAACGGCGCTGAAAACGTGTTTATTCGCGCTAAAAGTTTGTCTTTGACAGTTTTACGATTGATTGACTCAGTACGTTGTGAGCGCTGGTCAAAGATGGACACCAACAAAGAGAAAGTTCGCTATATTTTAAAATTTTTCTTCGATCAAGGCGAAAAAGCAGCCAAAGCGGCTGAAAAAATTAATTTAGTTTATGCGCCCGATACTGTAAACGAACGTGTAGCACAAAAGTGGTCTCCTAGGTTCCGTTCCGGTAATTTCGAGCTCAAAGATGCACCACGCGTCGGGAGGTCTGTCGTCGGAAATTGCGATAAAATCATGGAAATAGTGGAAACAGACCGTCCCGTGAGCACTTATTTAATTGCTGAGGAACTAAAGATAAGCCAGAAAACCGTTTGGAACCATTTGCATAACCTTGGATTGAAAAAGAGGCTCGATGTTTGGGTGCCACGCGAACTAACGCAAAAAAACATGATGGACCGAATTTCCATCTGCGAATCGCAGCTGAATCGCAACAAAATCGACCCATTTCTGAAGCGTTTGGTGACTGGCGTACGACAACGTCAAGTGAAATCGGTCGTGGTCGAAACGCGGTGAGCCCGCGGAATCGGTGGCCAAGCCAGGATTGACGGCCAGGAAGGTTTTGCAGTGTGTTTGGTGGGATTGGCAAGGAATCATCTACTACGAGCTGCTCCCCTCTAGCCAAACGCTCAATTCGGCCCTCTACTGCCAACGACTGGACCGCTTGAAGGCAGCACTCATCCAGACGAGGCCATCTTTGATCAACGGAGGCGGAATTGTGTTCCATCAGAACAACGCCAGACCACACACGTCTTTGGTGACGATAAAAAAAAACCGAGCGAACTTTTTACTTGATTAAATGTATATGTATTCGTGTACATATAAAGGCTCGTATTTTTTCGCCAGTCTAAACAGTAGTTCGCAAAGTAAGGTAAGAACTTGAGACATGCCAGCCTCGGACGACCACTCGCTGCTATTTTGGACTGAGCGGACACGCACTCTCTCGCTGAACATAAACCAAACTCTACAAGACTGTCGTTATTCTCGTCGACTGTTAGAAAAAGAAGAAGAAGAATCAGAGTTTCTGCTATCTAAACTAGGGGGGTAAGAGAGAGAAAAGATGTTTAGGTTAAGGGAAATAAAACTCTTGAATTTATTCATCGAGCCGTCTGGCTCTTAAAGAAATTCGGGGGTGACTTTCGTAGCAAAAAATTAGAGGTGGTGCGGAATGATTATTCCTCTATCAACCTGGTAAATGTGTTGGGTGGCGCCAAGAGATGAGCTCCGGGCGAGAAAATGGAGTTGGTGCGGGGTGAGTATTTTCTTCTGTGTTGGAGATGGTGCGGTATGACCATTCCTTTGTTTACGGCGGGAATTTAGTGAGCGCTGTAGCTCTTCCAAAAGGATAAAGTGGTTTTGTAAGTCAAGTTTACGCCACTGACTATCGTGTTTCAGTCATTCCTGCTGCTATTAAGCGTCTAGGCAAGCAAACATACAAGCTTCCGAGCGTCTTACCGAGCAGGCTGGGTGTAGCAAGGTGTTATTCGTTTAAACACCTGCCGAGATAATATCTCAGCCGAAGCTGTAAAAGAGTTCGAGGGATAAACGCCAAAGCCTTAATTTAGAGCTTAAAACTAGTGCAGTAAGAGCTTCCAGGTAGACCTAAAACCAATAAAACATTGCAAAATATTTCGTATGGCTCAAGATAGAGTTGGGATTGTCTGTGAAACTCTGGTCCTTCCCAACAATACTTAGCACTTACTCTCGAGTTCTCGTTTCCACTTGCGGGTTCTTGGGAAAAGTGAAGAAAATCACTTTCTTACCCAAGTCTTTATGTCTTTGAGACTTTTCCACTTGACCTCAGCACACCTAAAGCCTAAGCACCTGCACTACACGCTCTATACACACTGCAATCTCGCCTTTCACATCAGCAAATATTACATTTCAAATTAAAGAACAACAATAATAACAACAACAACAACAACTACAACAACAACAGCTCATAATATAGTTTTATTAGAAGTAAAAATTTACCATTGGATGCTGACCGGAGTCGAGCGAAGCAGCAAAACTGCAAGTATTTAGTATTTGTTGCATTCGTTGTATCAACATACATACATATATACAATACATATATTTATTTACTCATGACTAAGTCGACACGTGGCCGGTGACCTCGTCCATCGTTTACACCAACAAAACGCGCATAAACCTAACGCCTGCTGGACCGAGCACCGAGCTTAGAGCTCTAAAGCTCCAAATCCATTGGATACACTCACCGTGGCGCGTGCAGTGACATTTTTATATTCTCATACACACATACATACATACATACATATACTTAGGTATATATGAACTTTATTGCTTATTTGTATTTATTTGCTTATTTCGATGTAGCAACAATTGTTTTCCAATTTAATGACTGCAACAGCAGCAACAACAACAACAGTAACAACAGAAACTCATTGAAAGAGTGCAAATGAAATGAAATGTAATGGATTTCTATGAAAATTGAGAAAACCAAAAAACCGAAAAACCAACAGCCAGAAGCAAGCGTATATATGTATGGTATGTATGTATGGCAAGCCAAAAATAATTGCTAGAAGAGGTTAAGCAAGCACAGGGGACTTTCCACAACCAAATCCACGTCTAAACACACACCGACGTCAAGTGCATGATATTAAAGTGGGCGCTCTAGTACGCGTATGTGTGTGTGTGTGTGTGCGTGTGTGTGTTTCTGAAATATTTATATAAAGTCATTTCGATTTAGTTTTGGTACATAATCGTAAGTAAGTCTTTTGTTTAAAAATTCTGTCAGAGGTGAAATTGGCAATATTGCAGAAAGAAAGCGAAACGAAATCACACACAAGCAAACAATGGAGAGAAGAAGCAAATAATGAGACCGAGTCGAGTAGTCCTCAGGGTTTATTGGTCTTCTTTATATACATATATGTACATATGTATGTACGTATTTATGTATTATTGCAATTGCTGCTGTTTCCGCTTGTTGAAATTAATTTGATGCCATTTTGTTAATATTTGTTTCTTTACTATTGTATTTTCAATGTATTTGTGTACCATAGGTATGTATGTGTGTATTTGTATTTCATTTCGTGTTCAGAAATTATTGGCAAATATTGAAAGGAGTTTTCAGATTGTTGTTCGAAGTGTAGGAAATGTTAAACTGGCACATGTCTGCGGTAAATGCGCAAGGTGAGTGAGAGAGAGAGAGAGAGAGCGAGACCCGACAAGAAGTCAAAGAGATTAGCTTATATAAAGGGTATTTTTTTAGACACGTGGTTTTCAAGCAGAAATAAAACGCATATAATTTAATGTTATAGCTAAGTTATGGCTTTATTATATAGATCAAGGCTTTGCTATTAATTTTTAGAAGCGAAGGCAAATGAATTCCAGCCGAGAGTCCCAACATTCCATCACTTTTTGCAGCATTAACGGGTTGAATAATCTCTCCGAAGGCATCAATTGCTTCGGCCTTATCAAGAGACTTCATAAAACCACATAATAAACAGACCAAGGGGTTAAATTGCACGATTTTGGAGGCCCACAAGTTTTCTTCAAAAAACTAATTATTTCGTTGACAGATCGTCCATATCAACAAACTCCAATTCAGGCACAAAAAAGTCATTAACCATGGTTATATAGAGTTCTCCATTGACAGTTCTTCATTTTTGAAGAACTGTGGACCAATTCAATAAAAAATTAAGTTCAATTTTTTGATTGCGGTCGCTCCTTAGCAGGGAATGTCAACCCCTCCGACTGTATTTTTGACATGAAATAAAGGTTCCTCGTAAAAAAAAAACATCAGTCGTTCGGAGGCGGCTTAGTATAAAGTGTAGGGCCCTCCATTTGTTGGAAAAACATCAGGAGGAGTCCGGCCATAAATCACTTCAGGGATTACAATGGTCCTCTGCTCACAGAGCAACAATGGCTCATGGTTTATCACCACTTAACATACCTATTCAACCAAAAGTGAGTTTCACCGAACGTCCAACGAGACGCTTGATGATTGTTCGACTTCAATTCCTGCACAAGTTGGCCGTTGAAAGCCCACAATCCAAGAGCCTTACATAAATTAGATGGGCATAGTTCCAATTGTTGCGCGCAATGGCGGATCGACTCTTCGATACCCTGCTGAACGACTTATCTGAGGAAAATGCACAATCCACTGAAGTAAATGAAGGGTGAAACCGGTCCATGGTTATTCGAGCCACCGACTTTGTGCTGGGCGATTATGTCGGACGAATATTGGACGCAGCGCGGGTACTGAAATATTAGTTTGGTATTAAATTTTCTCGATATGCGAATGTTATTCCAGAGTAAGTTTGTTCATTATTAGATGGCAAGTAATGACTAAAAATCGGTTGATAAATTGTTAACCTACTTAAGAAGGTGGATACTGGAGCTAGAGTCTCATTCCACTAGCCAAATATGAATTTGAATGCCGAAGAATTCTACTCTGATCTGCACTTATGACATGGATATACTAGGAAGCATTTTTGGGTTCGTGTAATGGGCGGTGAAGAGGGAGATAATAGAAAACCAAATTATTTTGCTTTTTCAAAGTATTCACCTGCAAGATGTGTACCTTTTTCGATCTTTCAATTAAATTATTAATACTCTCATAACAAAATTTTTTCTCTTTTTCTTCAAAATGCAGCGAATCATGTTGTAGAGACATCTTTGTCTTTATAATCGGTCAATAATAAATATTTCTTCTGCTACCAAAAAGATCATTGCCATGAGTTTCCCAGTTGGCTGTGACGTCTTAAACTTCTTAGGAGTTGTTGTGTACTCTTTATGTCTTTGCTTGAAGTCTTGTTTCGACTCAGGTCGACTCGTCACATACTAAACGGCTGTTCGAAGAGTCCATAACGTTAAAAGCCAGACAAATTTAGTCTTCTGTAATGGAACTTACAGAAAGGAAAGGAAACCTTTTAGGCTTGAAAGAGAATGATCCTTTATGTCTTAAAAATGGCTCTGTTTTCCTCGGAAAAATGCCATTTAAAGATCACATAGAGAGGACGGCTCTCCAAGTCAATTGGTGACCTTAAACGCTGATACCATAAAATTTCCACAATCTTTTATGAAAACATCACGTGCATTCGAAACCAACAATTATCATATTTTCTGCATCACAATATTTGGGATAGGTTTTATAAAACAAAACATATTATTTGTTCTTGATAAATATGGGAGCAATATTCATACAAAATCTAAAGACCCTAACAGTTATTAGTTTTAAAAAAATTATCATCCAATAAAAAGATAATGCAGTGACACACGAGTATTTGCTTACAAACAATTAAAAAATAAAATTGAAACATTAAACAAATATCATTACGCGTGTCCAGTTTATATATGGAAAAGCATATTTACAATCATCATTTGAGCAATTTAATGTCACACACACATACACGCACATGTGGATCAATAATAATAATAACCACGTCAATGCTTTGTATATTTGTAAATTTGTATGTATGTACATATGTATGTATGAGTGTGTGCATAGCGCCACTCAAAAATAGCACAAAAAGCACCTGATCTGCTGTTAAATAAATATATTTAGTAAGCCTGTCATTTTATACGTGCACAGCTATTTTTTTTCAGTTTTATTGACATTTGTTTAAATTTTTTCCATTTTTCTTGCGTCATTTGAAATCAAATAAACATAAAAGGTTGAGTGTAAAAAGTTTGAAAGGTCAAAACACACACTTTTTCAAAATACCCTTAGTGAGGGTATTAAATACAAAATTATTGAATTAAATAAAAAATTAAAACAAAATTTCAAAAAATTAGAAAGAACAAGTAACATAAAAAACAATCGAAACCAATAAATACAAACAAATAAATAAATATAAGAGATGCAAAATAAAATAAAAATGAAATGAAATAAAATAAAATATAACATAAAAGAAAACAAAATAAAATTAAATTAAATTAAATCAAGTAAAACAAATAAATGAAAAATAATCGAAACCAATATATATAAAATAAACTAAACCAATATAAAAAAATAAAATTAGAAATATAAAATGAAAAAAATAAAATAAAATAAAATAGAAAAAATTATAAAATAAGACAAAATAATATAAAAAAGAAATAAAATAAATCAAAACAAAATTAAATTAAATTAAATTAAAATAAATTAAAATAAAATAAACTAAAATAAAAGAATAAAAAAAATAATATAATATAACATAAAATAAAATAAAAAAAAATAAAATCAAATAAAATAAAATAAAAAAATTAAATAAAATTATATAATATAATATAAAATAAAATAAAATAATATAAAATAAATAAAATTAAAATAACTAAAATTAGAGAATTATAAAATAAAATAATATAAAATTAAAATAAATCAAATAACGTAAAATAAAATAAAATAAAATGAAATAAAATAAAATAAAACAAAATAAAATAAAATGAAATAAAATAAAATAAAATAAAATAAAATGAAATAAAACAAAATAAAATAAAATAAAATAAAATAAAATAAAATTAAATTAAATTAACTTAAATTAAATTAAATTAAATTAAATTAAATTAAATTAAATTAAATTAAATTAAATAAAATAAAATCAAATAAAATAAAATAAAATAAAACAAAATATAATAAAATTATATTAAATTAAATAAAATAAAATAAAATGAAATAAAACACAATAAAATAAAATAAAATAAAATAACATAAAATAAAATAAAATAAAAAAAAATAAATTAAATTAAATTAACTTAAATTAAATTAAATTAAATTAAATTAAATAAAATCAACTAAAATAAAATAAAATAAAATAAAATAAAATTAAATAAAATAAAATAAAATAAAACAAAATAAAATAAAATGAAAAAAGTAAAATAAAAGAAAAATTATATAAAAAAAAAGAATTAAAATAAAATGAAATAAAACAAATAAAATAAAATAAAATCAAATAAAAAGAAATAAAATAAAACAAAAAAATATATAAAAAATGGAATAAAAAAATTAAATAAAATAAATAAAAATAATCTAAATGAAATAAAACAAAATGAAATAAATTTGAATTAAATTTAAAAATTAAATAAAATTAAACAAAATAAGGTGAAATAGATTTTTAGTTATCATAAAATAAAGTTAAATAAATTAAAATAAAATAAAATAGAATAATAATAATAAGATAAAATTAAACGATAAAAAATAAACTAAAAAAATTAAAAAAAAAAAATAAATGAAACAAAATAAATAAATTATAATAGAAAACTAAATAAAAATATAAATAAGAGAATTAAATAAAACAAAATAAAAAAGAAAAATTTTATCTAAAATAAAATGAAATAAATAAATTATTATAAAATAAACCACGGAAAAAAGCATAATATATACCAAATAAAATGAAATATTTTAAGATGAAATAAAATTGAAAAATAAAATAAAAAATAAAATAAGTTTAATTAAAATAGTGTGACATAACTTAAATATAAAAAAATTATATAAAAAAAAATAAAATTAAATAATATAAAATAAAACAAAATAAACTAGCGGCCGCGGTAGCATTGCGTACTGCCATTCGGAAGGACTGGGTTGAAACCCTGGTACTAACAACATCCAAAAGGTATAGAAAATTAATTTATATAAAAAATTAAATTAAATTTTCTACTAGCGGTCGCTCCTTGGCAGGGGATGTCAAAAAGTAATATTCTTACATAATAAAATAAAATAAGAAAGAACAAAACTTAAAATATTCTCAATATTGCTAATAAAAAATGAAAAGATAATAATAAAATAATTAAGTTATATATTTGATAATAGTTTTCAATATTTTTTCACATTTTTTGTTTTTTGTTTTCCAGCATTTCTTACTTAGTAACAATTTTGTTAAGTTAAATTTTTGTTTAGCAACTTTCTTGCAAAACTTTAATTTCGAGGAACTGTTTTTTTGTTTTACCGGAAGTTCTACTTCCACAAAGTTGGTTAATAAATATTAGCATTTTTCAAGAGTATTGTATTTAATAATTTTTTTTTAAATTTTTTTTTTTTTTTTGTATATCTTTGCATTGTTATTTTCTCTTAATAATAAAACTAGGGATGTAGTTTTTTTAATTTTTAGTTTAGTGTGCAAAAAAAGTTGCTTTAAACAAATTGACGTCAATAAATTTTTAGTTCGTGAAACATACATAATTTGGCGTAATAATATTGTTTATTTACATACATACATGCGTACGAAACACCTCTAAGTAGAGAAATATATAGTACGTACATACATATGACTACAAAAATATCTCTAACGCCGACAGTTTGTTTTTTTTACAGAGACCAAAGGTGTTTCGAGATCGTGACAATGTACACACTTGAAGATAAACAACTTACACACACATACATACATACATACATACATACAGACATTTTATGACTTTGTTAACCAATTACAATATTTCTCTAACGGAAAATAAAAATCATTTAGTTCCAAGAAATTCCCACTTTTATCTCTCTTTCGATTTTGTACGCGATTCCCTCCTGCCTAATTAGCGAGACACCCCAGTTCGTCACTCCAGTCACTCAGTCAACGCTGATTGTTTGTTGACTGGGTCATAAAGTAACGTCAAAATAAAGCAAATTGTTGGTCATGTGCCATGCGCCTATCTCAACTGGGAATTTTTATGAATGAATTCGAAGCTCGTTATTCTATTTTAAACAAAGAAAATGCTTTATGTATGCAAGATTTATTGGTATTTCCATCGGGAGCCGGGGTATTAGTTCGGTATTATGATGGAAAGTCGTGGCGACACACCACTTCAAGTGGCGATAAGGTGGTGGCAGTGGCGTCAGTATTACGCGAGAGTTGGCAAATGTTTGTATAAATAGGTTTTGACTCAAATTAAAAGTGAACAAATTAAAAACTATAAAATAGATAATAAACTTGCAAAAATTAGTCATCAGTTACTGATAAAAGTTGTTGTATCAGCAGAGGCATGGAAAAACAAACACTCGAGCCAGTTCCGGGTGGTTAAGTGGTCATAACTGGAGGGATATCTTACGAAAAAATCTATATTATGGTCTTTTAATGTACTGTAGTAGGCGAAGTTCATGCAGTAAAGTCGTTGGATTGCACTTGGATGGAGTCTGGACTCCGTTGAATCGGTAGATTTGGTCTACGGTTTGCAATACAGTTCCACGAGGCGAGCTATTTTTTAACATAAAACTCTTCAACGCAAAATTACAACAAAGATACCAAAGACAGCTCGCTTTTACGTCCTCCAATGAAATGGAAAAGTTTCCGATTGGGAAATAATTCACTCTGCATGTGTGCCTGATGAGAAAGACGCAAAGTTTTCATTACTAGTATCTCTGAGCACGTCCGTAGCTTAATAATAATTTAGAAAAAAATGTTAATGCGCTCCAAGCTCGGGCTCATTTGTTTGTTTTTTCAAGGTGGCTTTAAGCACCCCAACAATACAAATCAAACTCAGATCTTGCTAATGAGAAGATTTATATTAGTGTTATTCTTTTAAAGGTAAAGCTAGTCTATGCCGTCGGGGTCAACTAACAGATGGTCCAGTGAAAGAGTTGATTAACGGTTTTAACCAAAGGTAGAGGAGTGTTAGATGGGTGGGTTTCAGTAGATCTGCAAAGAGATTGTTAGTGTTGTAGCTGCAAAAATATTCCCAAGAGTAGTTTTTTGGGTAACGTTTTGGCTCAAGGACTGTCCGGGTCGTTCCGGTATAAAGACCCGACTGTCGCTAAAACTTTTGGATTTTTGTCGTCTCTTACGACAGGTTTACCACACCACGATGAAATACTTGAACCCTGCCCGGGCGGGTCTACTACAGAGTTCAGACCTTAATTGTGTCTCTCGAGGCAACTCGCGCTTTTCGTCTGCTATGGATGTTGATTGGATTCCGAGCTCTTCATTTACAGAAAGGGAGTTAATAAAAGTGTTACCGGCCTCTTTATGAATGGAGCTTAGGGCCTGTTGGCCGCTCCTCCTCTCGAGCGGTTCTATTAGGTGGCGCTGAATGTAGTCCGCAAGGTCAAGTACGTCCTTCCTGATGTGACCAGGTATTGGTCCTGGTTCTATAATAGTAGATATCTCCTACAATACGGTATTGCTACACAAGTATAACATTATGCTCCTTAACTGGAAGCAAAGATGTTTCCCTTTCATTCACAGATGGCATCAGGAGGCTTCTTGTAACTCTCCTCAGAGCGATGTTCTGACAGACTTCCAGCTTCTTCATCTGAGCTTCGTGAGTTCCCGGTATCCAAATCAATTCAGCGTTGGGTGGGCCGATCGCCCAATGCTTCTTTGCCCATTCCCATGAGGGCGGCTAGCGATTTGAGGATTCTGTTACGGCTCCGGTATCAATCACAGTCGTATGCGATCTGGAAGAGTGCAAGCTGTCATGTGTGATAATCAATAATCATAGTTTGTTTATTATTGGACTTTTGACGTCATCGAAATTCGCATTATATTCGAGTCTGGACTTCTTCATTCAGCTGGTTTGCTCTACTATGAAGAAGCAATAGTCCAACAACAAAGCTGCGAGGTCGGGTGAATTGCCGGACGAACTGATCAAATGCGGCGGTGTATGCATCAGCAGAATATGATCGGCTGAAAGCATGCCCGACGATTAGAACCTATGTGTGCTCAACCCACAAGAGGGCCGATCCCACAGTCTGCACCAATTACTGTGGAATAAGCCTCGCTAACACCACATATAAGGTCCTATGGGGCGTAATAATCTGATTAGACTACATCTTCGAAAAGACCCGTGAAAAGAGGATCGACACACACTATCTCCTCGTCGATTTTAAAGCAGCCTTCGATAACACAGTATGGAGCTGCCTTTACGCCGCTAAGTCTAAATTCGGTATCGCCGCAAAACTTATACGGTTATGTAAACTGACGTTAAGCAACACTAAAAGCTCCGTCAAGATCGGGAAGGTTCTCTCCGAGCCGTTCGATACTGCTTTCTGCACACTGAATAGGAAAGCGAAGCGTATGAGTCTGGTAGCGGACGAGGACAAGATGAAACATCTCCTGTCATCAAACAAACAGCATTCACGACTCGGCTCCCATGTCACTGTTGACAGTCATAGCTTTGAAGGGGTGGAAACTTCATCTATCTTGGAACCAGTGTTAATACCAACAACTTTAGCGTAAGTCTGGAAATCCAACGCAGAATCACTCTTGCCAACAGGTGCTACTTTGGACTGATTCGCCAATTGAAAAGTAAAGTCCTCTCCCGACGAACGAAAACCAAACTCTACAAGTCCCTCATCGTTGCCGTCTTACTATAGAGTGCAGAAACCTGGAAGAAGGCAATATCGGATGAGTCGGCGTTCGGAGTTTGCGAGAGAAATGGTTCTCTGCGAGCTTGGAAACGGCGAATACCGCAGACGATAAACGAGATATACAATGACATTAACATATTTCAGCGAGTCAAGAAACAGTGGCTACACTGGCTAGATCATGTGGTCCGTATGGATAAGAATACTGCTGCTTTGAAGGTATTCGATGCAGTACGAGCTGAGCTGGAAGCAGTCAAGAGTGAAGAAGAAGACCTTCACTCCGTTGGAAGGCCTAAGTAGAGAAGGACCTGGTTCTACTTGGTGTTTCCAATTGGCGCCAAACAGCGAAAAGAAGGAATGAATGATGCAATGTTGTTAACTAAGCTACGCCAATAAAGCAGACGAACAAGTAGCTCGTAAAAAACATGTTCACTATTAGGTTCCGTAACTTAAGTGAGAGACCCACTCTATGTAGCGCATTCATTCAGAAGGATCTGTCGAATGAAATTTCATGCATGCCACGCGGCAGAAGTCTTTAATGAGTGAGAGATTTCTTGAATCATTAAATTAAGCGTGGTTCCTAAAGCTAGATCTCGGTAGGACAGACGTCTGTAGACGGCTTCCGCTTCTCGGCATACCCGTATCAAGTGGGGCACCTACATAATTTGACAAAAGGATACTTTTTTTAATACCGTAAAATATATTTGAGGTAAACACAAGAAAAAAAAATATATATATGTAAATTGAAATTTGAAATTTGCCGGTTTTTCGATAAAGAAAACACATAATTTTCAGAGGAATCTCAAAATTTTTTTATTCAAAGTATTGACAATTGGTTTCTACACATTTCGCCCATGCTCTCTGGCAAATTATGGATACCATTCCAAAAAAACTTTTTCTCTTTCGAGTCAAACCATTCGACGAGCCATTTTTCGACTTCTTCAAAATTAGCAAAGCACTGCTCTGCCAGGGAGTGTCCAATCGATGCGAAAAGGTGATAGTCGGACGGGGCGAGGTCTGGAGAGTACGGCTGGTGCGATATTATTTCCCAATTAAGTGATTTTAATGTGTCTTTCACCAGTTTAGCGGTATGAGACGGCCCGTTGTCATGTTGCAAGATAGCTTTGCCATGTCTTCGGGCCCATTCCGACCATTTTTCGATCAACGCATGATTTAAATTGATCATTTGTTGCCGGTAGCGATCCGTACTCATAGTACACCACACCACACTGGTCCCACCAAACAGAGACCATTGTCTTACGGCCAAAGCGATTTGGCCTTGCAGTCGATGGGCCAGCTTCACCAGGGGAAAGCCATGGATTTTTTTCGCTTCGGGTTCTCAAAATAAATCCATTTTTCATCCCCCGTGACAATTCGATGCAGAAAAGATTTCCTTTCGAATCGTTGAAGCAGCATTTCACAAACGGTTTTTCGATTTTCCATTTGTCTATCTTTCAGCTGGTTCAGCTGGTGTGGCACTCATTTTCCATACTTCTGGATCTTTCCCATGGCTTTTAAACGTTGGCAAATTGCTCCTCGAGTCACATGTAGGGTTTCTGCCAATTTTTGTTGCGATTGGGTTGGATCAACATGCAATTCCTCGTCTTCGAGCTTTTTTGCTGCACCAGGATGTTCACTGTCTGTCAATTCGAAATATCCACTTTTAAATTGATGTCTCACATGTTCTAATCACTGAAGCATGTTCACCATAAGTTTCTACCAGCAACCGGTGAGCTTCAGCTGCTTTTTTCTTTTGATGAAATAAGAAAAGCAACGAATGCCGCAAATGCGATTTACTTGGAACGAAACTCGAGGTAAACAAATATGACGCTATTATTTTGGTGGAATGTGACTTGCGTATTTTTGTAGGTTAAAGTCAACAGAAAAAAATTACAAACCAAAATTATTTGATAATTATAATTACCAAATCATAGAAATTTATACATATTGCTAGCGACATCTAATAGTAAAACCGGCACACTTCAAAAAACACATCTGGTATATACGAGAATATAATTTTGGTTACAGAAAACATTAGTCAACTTAGTTTTTGCATAATTAGCTTTTATTGTAAATACAATTCCCTTCATCGTAAATACGGTTTATGAACTTTCTTTCACAATAAATTATATTACATATATACATATGTACTGATATGTATGTATTTATGCATTTATATATATACATATATAATTTTTTATTACTCACACGCTTAAATCGTAAATTATATGGAAAAATGTGATTTGTTGCAAATAAAATGAAAATTATAATAATAATAAAAATGATAAAAAGCATGGAAAACTCATTTGGCCAGCGACACTTGGCGACGACAATTCGCTCGATATGGATTTCCTCCATGCCAGATCGCCATCGAATCGCTCCACATATGAAAACGAACACTCGCCATTAACTCTCGAGTAAATGCAATAAATGCAGTTATTATTTGAGCAATTTTAGTTTAATTTTTTTATTTTTTAAATTTTTTTGTTCTTCTTTTGTACACTTCTTTATTACATGTGAATGAATGATAAAATAAATTTGATGTATGAAATGGGAATTTACAATTTATAGGAAATATAATTCATGTAACAAGGACTTACAGTAAAGCGCAGCATGAAATAAGAGAGAGAGAGAGAGTGAGAAAAGGGTTGTTGGCGCTGTAGGCAGGACATTAAACCCAGTAGCAAAATTTTTGTGTTTGAAACAATGAATTTTTTTAAAATCAATTAAGTAAAAAAAATAATTTTAAAATAGTTGAAAATTAAAATAAAATTTTTAAAAAACAAAAGAAAATAAAATTATTGATTTTTAATAAAATCTTTGTTTGAATTTCGCACCTTTTACTGTCAAAAATTAATTTAAATTAGTAAATTTATATGTTTTTTTAGTTTTTTTTTGTAGTTTCTTTTAGTTTACTTTCCATAAAAATTTTTTAGTTATAAAAACAGCTGCATCATCTTTATTTATTTAAATTTTTTTTTCAACGAGTCGACGCCAGCCCGCTGTCAAATATATTTCAATTTCCTTGTTTACGATAAAAGTTCAGACGTTTGCGTGTTGTCAACATTTTTAGCAAAAAACTAGTTGACGTCAATTAACAGATGTTTTCATTACAATGTTTTTTCCCTTTTTTTTGCATTATTTTGAGAGAAAAAGTAACAAATAAAAATAAAATAACTTTCGAAAAATATTGACTTTAGCTTAACTTAATGTCTGTTAGCACGTTCTTATAATGCCTATAAATTGTATGATTTTTTCTGACTTTTTTCACGTACTTTTAATTATTATTTAAAGAAATAATATCAAGTTCATGGAATTGTAGTTCTTGAAATAATTTCGAGATCACTTTCTCTCAACTTTCACAATAGTTTTATACTCTAAACCGTACTAGAGATGTTTTTTTGTTCTACCCGACCTGCAAAAGAACTCACAGCTGGCTTATTTTCAAATCTGTTCTGCGTTACTATAAGTTTGTTCTCTCTCTCTCTCTCTCTCTTTCTCTCTCTCTTTTTTCCTCTCTCTCTCACTCTCTCACTCACCTCGCCCATATAACGATGCTTTTAAAAATATGGGCATATAACAGACCATGACCGATTTATGATTGGTCTCTCTCTCTTTCTCTCTCTCTCTCTCTCTTTCCCTCTCTCTCTCTCTCTCTCTCTCTAACCCTCACTCTCTCTCTTTTTCTCTCTCCCTCTCTTTTTTTCTCTCTCTCTTTTTCTCTCTCCTTTCTCTCTCTTTCACTCACTCATTCACCTCACCCATATAACGGTACTTTTAAAAATTTGGTCATATAACAGACCATGACCGATTTATGATCGGTCTCTCTCTCTCTTTCTCTCTCTCAGTCACTCACCATTTAATTGTCATCATCTAAAACTCGACAGGTATCTTTCATGTCACTTCCCTCTCGATGTCCCCTCGATGATCTCTCTTGGTGCTTTTTTGGAATATTACGCGCTCTCGATCTAGGAATCAGACGAATCTTCTTTGATCAGAGATGTGTCTGATTTAAGTAAGAGCTCATATTTTTGTAAGGATGTGTACAACCTTTAATTACTACTAAGTAATAATATGAGAATGGATGAGAAGTATCTACTTGACTTCGGCAAGCCAGTTCGGACCACCATCAGGCGTCGGGCTAAACATCTTTGTCTTTACCGACTGACACTCCACTTGTCTAACATTCTTGATAATTTCTTAATAATTGATACCTAGACCCAGGATTAAGTTGTATGCCTTATGGAAACTGTCTATGTGAAAAATAATCTTCCGGTGTTATAAATATTGTTGAAAGAGCTTAGCTTAGCTTAGACATTCTGTTAGATATATCATTATCAGGAAGCTCTCCTGTGATGATTTAACACTCTCTACCTCAATTTACAACTCACTTAATAGAATAGCTCTCAAGTTTTGCAACCAGTTACAGTTAGTAAGTGTTTGCCCCGGAAACACCTGCCAATTCTGCTGGGCATAACTGCAGTAATGCATTTAAGTGTGGCGCCAACAATGTCCGATGTTTGGCAAACATTTCTCGTAAAGTGCTCTACGATGTACGAGTATTTACTTACAGCTTCTTGCCACATGCCAATTATTTATGATTAGTTACGCACTCAAGTAACCAGAAATCCGGCGGTGGCAGTTGAATACGTACACATACGAGTACTCCAAGACATACAATATTATTATTGCTAGCTGAAATTTAAAATGTATTCAGTCTAATTTTTTTTTTTTCGTAATGTATGTACATTAGGCTGGTTCGAGCTTTTGCCATGCTGATTTTATGAAAAGCTGATTTTTGCATGCATGGAAAGAGGCCTCTCTCTTTGTTTTATAAGTACGATCGAGAAACCAACCAGCAGTTCATGGTATGGAGCCCAACAGGAGCAAACCCACCCGTAAAATCTAAGCAACAAAAATCAGCAGCAAAAGTAAGTTAGTCAGTCTACTTCACCCGAACTTAAGTCGTAGCTGCCAAGCCACTGGAAAAGGGTCAGACGGTAACTGCAAAATAGTACACCGAAGAGTGCTTAACAAAAGTTTTCAAAAATTTGTTGGAAAACAAAAAGAAAGAGGATTTGGGACGCTACTTTTTACATCATGACATCGCGCCTTCCCACACTGCTGAATTAACGAGTCATTTTAATGCGATCTCTAGGATGGAAGAAATACGTCTAGCACCATATTCCCCGGATATAGCACCTTGTGATTTCTGGTTATTTCCACAAATTAAAAAAAATTTAAAAGGAAAGTTCTTTAATAGCAACGAGGAGGTAATTAATGCGGTTGATGCTGAACTTGATAAGCTTAAAAAGCTCGATTTTGAAGACTGTTTTCAGAAGTGGATCTATAGGCTTAAGAAATGCATTAAAATAAATGGCGATTATGTGGAGAGGATAAAAAAGGACAAAGTTTACGAATAAATACAAAATTTATTTTTTTCTCTTAAACTTTCTGAATACTCTCGTACATATTAGGCCAAGTAAAAAGTGCATTCGGTTTTTTTATTGATTTTTCAAAATATGATAACTTTTTGTACATTTGTCCGATTTAAGTCAAATATGCGCCGTTTTGTTTGTAAACTTGTTGCCAACGAGATGCCAACTTCATTATACCTCTCTCGTAGAAGGCTGCGTCCCTATTGGCAAAAAAATCGGAGAGCCAATTTTCACAGGCCTCTCATGAGGCGAACTTCTCACCATTAAGCGCGTTCGCCATGAACCGGAAAAGATGGTAATCACTTGGTGCCAGGTCCGGACTATAAGGTGGGTGCATTAGGACCTCCCATCCGAGCTCATGGAGCTTCTGGCGCGTCACCAAAGACGTGTGTGGCCTGGCGTTGTCCTGATGGAACACAATTCGGCCTCTGTTGATCAAAGATGACCTTGCAAATGGTTCCAAATGGTTTTCTGGCTTATCCTTAGTTCTGTTTCAACTATTTCCATGATTTTATCGCAATTTTCGACGACAGGCCTCCCGACGTGTGGTGCATCTTTGACATATGGTTTTGTTGTGTGCAAAACCGACCCACCCTAATACCTTTACTCATACACATATACATTTGTATATGCAGCCACGTTAAAAAAAAGTAAAATAAAATAAAATTTTCTTGTCTACACGCTGTTAAATTGTGCTTTTGTGTATCGACAAAATTGGCATAAATGTTTTGACATCCTTTATTGAGTATTTACAAGGACATGATCCCTTCCACAACACAGACATTCAAACAAATATATGTATGTACATTCAGTCATACGCGCATTTTTCACAAAATGACATAACTTTTACACATTCGACAAATTTCGACAGACAAGCCAACCAACCAACCCCCTTCGATATTCAAAGCTACACTGCTGTCATTACAAATAATACAAATGTAAATATGTACATGCACATGTACATATGGTATATAAATATAGTTGAGAAAACATTTTCCACAATTCGCTCGACATTATTTTTATTGTATTTGCCTTGTATGATGCCCCCAAAGGGTAACAATGTTGTCACTCAACAACCCTTCTCCCATTTTCTTTCTACATTCAAACACGCTTTACTGCATTTTTTTTTGTTGTAATATGAAGATAAACTTAAAACAAGTTTGTCTACAAATACAAAATAATAAATAATTCGGCAAGTTATTTCAACATCGAAATATTTAAATTATGTGGCAGCGAGCAAACGTGGAGCGGCGAAATTGAAAGGGTTCGAGCTATGTAAGGGTTTTAAAACAGAGGACGAGGGAAAACCTTTAATCGTAGACTCTTCATTTCAGGTTGGAGAGTCACAATTGTAAGAGAGTTAGCTCTGAAGTTTAAATATGTTATCCTATGAGATTCTACAATGCAGCCGTTATTCAAAGTCTATAGTTCTAAAGGCAGACTTCCGTCAACTACTCACTTAAGACTTCCACTAATTCTCAATCGAGCTTGCAACCGACTATAGTTTTCTGTCGTTCGTGGCACAAAACCTTCGTGGATCGTGAGAAGTGTTGAACACTTAAGTCAGTACTGCAGGAGAGCATGTCAAAGATGGACACAAGCAAAGTGGAAATACGCCATTTTATTTAATTTTTCTAGGATAAAGGAGATTTCGTTCCGGTAATTTCGTCCCGTGTGGAAGACCAGTTGTCGAAAATGTCAATAAAACAATGGAAATCGTCGAATCTGACCATCATGCGAGCACTATTTCGATTGCCCTGAAGCTAAACCTTGCACCAAAAACAATTTGGAATCACTTGAAAAAGTCTGGAAACACAAAAAAGCTCGTTGTATGAGTGCCACATGAATTAAAGAAAAAAAAACCTCATGGACCGAATTTCCATCTCCGAATCGCCGCTGAATTGAAACAAAATCGACTCATTTCTAAAGCGTTTAGTGACTGACGATGAAAAGTGGGTCACTTACGACAACGTCAAGCGAAATCGGTCGTGGTCGAAACGCGGTGAGCCGGCGGAAACGGTTACCAAGCCAGGATTGACGGCCAGAAAGGTTTTGCTGTGTGTTTGGTGGGATTGGCAAGGAATCATCTACTACGAGCTGCTCCCCTCAAACCAAACGCTCAATTTGGCCCTCTACTGCCAACAACTGGACCGCTTGAGGGCAGCACTCATCCAGAAGAGGCCATCTTTGATCAACAGAGGCCGAATTGTGCTCCATCAGAACAACGCCAGGCCACACACGTCTTTGGTGACGCGCCAGAAGCTCCGGGAGCACGGATGGGAGGTCCTAATGCACCCACCTTATAGTCCGGACCTGGCACCAAGTGAACGCGAACGCGCTTAATAGTGAGAAGTTGGCCTCAAGAGAGGCCTGCGAAAATTGGATCTCCGAGTTTTTTTGCCAGTAGGGACGCAGTCTTCTACGAGAGGGTTATATTTGACTTAAATCGGACAAATGCACACAAAGTTATCATATTTTGAAAAACCAATAAAAAACCGAACGAACTGATTACTTGACCTAAGATAATTCATAGATTGGGGTAAATTAAAATTTACATGACTTTCGGATTAGATAGAGAGAATATGGCACTGAATAGCCTAGACTTATTCAGAACTTTATCCATTTAATCTTTTCAGCGGAGTGGAGCTCCCTCCTTTTCCAGGGTGCCTGCCAGATATCAGTTCGTTGGTTTATATCAATATATATTTTTTATCGTTTGGCGGATATACCACCGTCTTAGGAGGCAGTAAAAGTTAACTTGCTCTTTCGAAAAGGTCTAAGAAATTAAAGTGCTAGATGAGTTTTGGTACACGCTACAGCACATGGGGTACTCATATGTCACAGTTTAGTCTACACGGGTTAAACTCTTAGGCTGCTACAATATCCCGATCTTAGTTATGCCAAGTAGACACAAGTTTCGACAGCACTTCGAGCTAGTAACTTGCAATGAGTGAATCTTAGACACTGAACACATCATTTATGGAAAGAGAATGTGATTAAAATTGCGTAAGATATATGAATATTTAAGTCATCCAACTACTTCGTGCTACTTCGGACTTAGCAGACTTAGTAGGCAATTGAAAAGTAAAGCCCTCTCTCCACGAACAAAGACCATACTCTACCAGTCGCTCGTCATTCCCGTTCTACTATATGGCGTAAAGGCGTGGACGATGTCTACATCTGTTGAGTCGGTTTTGGGAGTCTTCGAGAGAAAAGTTTTCAATGCCGCCAGCACAGCTACCTTGAAACGGTAAATCAACCTGTTGACAATTACCGTTATATATTGTACGTAGACGCTTATTATAATTGCAAATCTCTGAATGCATTCGTTGGATATTTACTCGCGCACACACACACACACAGATATTGTCAAGTGGCGATCAAGCCGACAATAATGAATGCAGAAACAGCAACAACGACAACAACAACAACTGCAAAAACAATGAAAGCCAAATTCAACTGGGCGAAGGTCAAGTTGTGGCGAAGTCGATGCAATGAAATGGAATTTAAAATATTTTGCATACCAAATTCAACGACTGTCGATACGGACAGTCCACACACACACACACACAGAGAGAGAGAGAGAGGGGAGTGAGATAGTGAGGATGTAGGCCGGCGCGGGCTGGCAGGTGAAGTGCCTTGGCCAGTGCACGCGCACTTTCAGTTTCATTTATGTTCTTCATACACAAGTGATCGCTTTTTTATAATTTTCGCACCTTTTTGAAATGCATTTATAAATGCAACAACAACAACAAACAGAAGATGTCATACTTGTGATGACAAAACCTGCGATATGCAATGCAAATGTCAACAACTTAATCTTCCGTACGTACACGTGATCCAACGGCAGCACACACACGCGACCACATATGTCTGTAGGTATATGGTACATATGTAAATATAGGCGCACAGGTAGGCACAAGTTGTCTACCTACTACATACATATGTAATCGTCCATTAGACGGACGCACATTTCGTATTTGTACACCTCAGACGTCACACACACACGACGCGGGCGAATAATCGCTCGTGCTAAACACACGATTGCTTCTCTCACGCGCTAGCCGTCAGTTAGTGTATTTGCTATTCCGTTTGTTGCTGCTTGCTGTCAAGCAATTCAAACAGAGGTGTTATGTCTTCCATCAACACATTGTCACTCACACGAGTCGCCATCATGACACGCAGAAATCGTAAAACGCGTCTGAGCATTTGCATAAACACGTGACAATATTACAAGCTGAGCTGGGTCGAGGTGCACTGTGTTGGCGTTAGAGGTGAGTAGGTGAGTGCCGACAAAATTATCGCTGCAATTGGCTGCTTAGGTACAATGTGCCTTGCAGGAATGTCTTTTGAGTGTTTGAAGATATAGAATGGGAAGCGGCTATAAGTTTTCTCCGTTCATTGCTTTCCGTTCGCAACAAGAAATTAAGTTCTCAGCGGTTTTATTCCGAAAAAGACTAATGAAATCGTTTGTCATTTAAGAGTAGTGTGAGAATATACATGGAACTAAGGAAGATAAGGAAGAAACTTAAGAAACGATGCTTTCCACGGTGTTCCACCAACTATTCTACAAAGTTTGACTCAAACTTTCATGAATTTGGAAGTAACTGAGCTAATAGAAAAGACTTCGACATCGCCTTGAGACCATCAAAGTGGGAAATGGTTCTTCTCTCTATAGATGACCCCTTCTAGGGGTGGAATTACTGTTGCATGTGATCAAAGAAAACCACCGGGAAAGATTGGTATTAAGGCAGCTCTATGGGTAAGGTATCGAAGAATTTACCTGCGCTAAGGCACGCCGAAATCTTAGAAAAGACCCGTGAAAAGAGAATCGACACACACCACCTCTTCGCCGATTTTAAAGCAGGCTTCGGCAGCACGAAAAGGTGCTACTTCTACGTCGCTATGTCTGAATTCGGTATACCCGCAAAACTTGTTACACAGCTTAACTGACGTTAAGCAACACTAAAAGCTCCGTCAGTATCGGGAAGGACCTCTCGGAACCGTTCTATACCTGACGAGATTTCAGACAGGGCGATTTCTTAACGTGTGGCTACTTTAATCTTTTTGTTGGAGAAAATAATAAGATCCGCAGAGCTGCATAGAGAAGGTAAAATCTTCTTGTTGTTATTGGCCCGTAAGTTCTGCTTTCTGAAGACTGGATAAGGAAGCGAAGTCTATGGGGCTGATAGTGAGCGAGAACCAGACAAAAAACCTCCTGTCATTAACCAAACAGTCATCTTGGAACTAGTATTTACACCAACAACAAGGGCAGCCTGGAAATCCAACACGGAATCACTCTTGCCAACAAGTGCTACTTCGGACTGAGTAGGCAAGTGAAAAGTAAAGTCCTCTCCCGACGAACGAAAACCAAACTCTACAAGTCCCTCATTGTTGCCGTCTTACTATATGGCATAGAAGCGTGGACGTTATCAATATCTGATGAGTCGGCTCCAAGAGTCTTCGAGAGAAAAGTTTTGAGAACGATTTATGGTTCTTTGCGTATTAGCAACGCCGAATACCGCAGACGATGGAACGATGAGCTGTACGAGCTATACGATGACATTGATATAGTTCAGGGAATGAAGAGACAGCGTCTACGCTGGCTAGGTCATGACGTCTGAATGATTGAAAGCCCACCAGCTTTTAAAGTATTTGATGAAGTACCCGCTTATGGAAGCGGAGGAAAAGGAAGGCCTGCACTCCGTTGCTAGGATCAGCTGGAGAGGGACCTGGTTTCACTAGCATTACCAAGCTCCGAAAACAAGAAATAAATGGAGAGATATTTTGTTGGCTCGACTATAATTGTGTAAACGGTGTCTATATCAGTAAAGAAGAAGAAAAAGAAGAATGCGAAGGCCTCGCAAGCAAGTTCGAATCCTTAGCAGATGATTATCTTACTACAAGTTAGTTCATTGCAACATTTTGGAGCGTTTTTGAAACTGCAAAACTTGTTTAGTAACCTTTCCAATAAGTGATTGCTCAGCGAGAGCTGGGCGAAGTCTGTGCCCGGTAAAGTCGTAGGCGTATGGGTAGGAGTTCCTTCGCGTTAGGTTCACTTTGTGTTTACATCGCTTAATGGGAAATATTTATGGATAATGAGCAGGAGAATGAACTTCAAGCGGCATATTGTCCATTGATTTTTAAAATCGTTACAAGAAATTCAGGTCGTGTAGTCGTGTGAACTGTAAATTATTGCTCAATCCAAGCCAGTACGGACTTCGTTCGAAAAAGAGGTACGAAGCAGGGATATGAAGCCCTATTTTGGACCCTCTGCAGCTAAAGATGCTTCGCTCCATCTTAATCAACTTTGCGCCAAATAGCAAAACAAACATTTTAATCTCCCCGCTTTCCTACATGGCAAACTTCTCGCACTTTGGTCATCTCAAGCGCCTACTGACCGTTGAACCAGACACACACTCCACTCCAGACGTAAGGTAAATACGAATGATTTTAATTGCAATTATGGCTTTACTGTGATGAACGGCGCGACGTCAAGTTGGAGTAAAGGTGGTTGAAGGCATTGTTTTAACAAATTGAGATGTTTTCGTAAATATATATGTATGTCAGTATGTGCTTAGTAGAATCTTTAGAGTTGCATATGCAAATATCAATTGCGGCACTTTTACAAGTTCATGACAGGTGACGGTAATGCTCGAGCATGGGGCAGCATTGAAATTTGTTCGCGCCAACACGAATGAAGCGGAGCGTATAACTGTGCGTGTTCTAAGTGGAGAGCGGCTTGTTCAGACTCTTCCATGATGGGGAGAGTTGCCCTTAATTGCGAATCCGTCCACCATCTCATTAGCTGCTAAGTTACTGTGCGGCGATTCTTCATCGTTTCTGATTTTGTTGCAACAGATTTCAGGACTTAAGTGCTGCCTGGCTAACCGGGAAGATATAGGTAGATGTACCATAATTCGCCGAGAACACCATCTATGCTAGAAAACCTCATGCATGGCCGCAAGTTCGCTTGAAAAACCCAGTACAGTGGGTCGGTACCCGAAAAGTCTTGCTAATATCAAGCACCTTTGGGTAGATGCCAAGTCCGTCATCCAACCAAGCAACTATTCTGCCGCAATAGTCGCTTAGTTAGCAGTACGTACTGCCATTTGCAAGCCCAGGGTACGATTCCTGATCCAACCAAGATCCAAAAATCATAGAATATACATATATTCAATTCCCTCGGCAGGGAAAGTTAACCCATGTATATTTGACATGAGAAGACGGGTTAGGAATAAACTGTAGGTCACTACATTTATTGGAAAACCATCATCAGAACACGAATTTGTGGTGGCAGTCCTTGGTCGGGTAGAAACCCGGGTCGGTCCGCTATAAAGACCCTACTTATGCGGAAATATTTGGATTTTAGTCGCCTCTTACGACAAACATGCCTTACCGCGTGAAAATTCTTGAAGCCCTACCCCGCAGGACATGGCTCCTAACCATAATAACCTCTTATAGTTATTCATCAGTAAAGATTATGCAGAAATCCGTCATATCTGATAGACAGAGGAACCTGCTTGGTATTGCTGTGGTTTCTTAGTTTCCATTCAGTCTCCTTCTGTACATCGGAGTACTGAAATTTAGAGCGATAGATGCTTTATGAATAATTCTCTCCGAGTTCTGCGATCAAAATGAGCACCAGGCACCAGACCGTTTGCTCGCTCAATGCGACGTGGCTCCGTAACTGAGCATACTGGAATTATTGACTTTCGGCTTTTGTATATTCAAATGCAGAGAACAAGCACCGTCTTCAGTGAGTTAACGCCTAGGCAAGCATCATCTAAACACCTTAGTCCGTCTTGTATGATATCACGCAAAGTTTGTGTGTATTTTCCATACGCTATAACCGCTAGATCGTCCACACCACCATACACCACCAATTGGTTAACTGGTAAGACTCATAGAAGTGACCCTCATGCCTTTAGCGCTCATTGTGGGCATTCTTTTCCTGCACAACTCTAAAGTTTAAGGAAACTCGCATGTGTAAGTAAATGGGAGAGAAACAATAATTATGAGTTTTCCACAGATTTGCCACCCAACTGAAAATGAAGTCACTTAAGCAGCCACGAGCTTAATGCTTTCTGACACATATTAAAGTTTACAACAATATTACAACAACCGATTCCTTCAAGTCATGGTATGTACCAATGTCACACCAGCACACACTTCCTCAGACCATTTTTTCAGGCGATTTGTGCAAAATATAGTCAAATCCAATCACTTGCGTCTGTCACAATGCCGACAACGACGGACGACTGTCTATCAACCATCACCACCAACCAATCGACAGACTGCACCTTAAAGTGAATGGGCTTGCAGTGGCAAAGTCGTAATTAAGTACTTACGTGCGTACGACACGACTGGCGTACTTGTGCAACGCACCACACTCATGCACAGTGCACTTGTAGGTCTGTAATTGTAAGTAGAAGGCCGCCAGGCGGCAGCCGACAGCCGGCAGCTCAGTACTGGGACCGACCCAAGCCTGCACGATTGTCACGCATTTGGTGTGAGATTGATTTACGGCAAATATTCAATTGTCGCTGCCGCCACAATTATTTTAGCCCGAGCTGGGAGCTGTGCAGCTATTGCTGTGCGATGAAGCTTTTATGGCAACAAACAGTAAATTTGTAGTGGCAGCTATACCTATAAAAAAAATCATGTGCAGCGCCCATCTAACGGTGTAAAAAGCATTGATGTCGTACTCCTCTAGCGACTGGTGAATGGTAACCGATTTGGATGATGTTGGACGACTTTCAAAGTTTCTATGCCAATTGACGGCCGCGCCCAGGCTGGAGCACATATGAACCACACATATACATACATACATATGTATGCATGTATGTATGTATGCGCGGCCATGGTTAATAGTAATTTGGGATAATGCACAGTGAGGTACTCAAGGAAAACCGAAAACGGCCTCAAACCGTAAAAAGCATTTTCTCATCAATTTCCAATCTATTATTGGCTAACATGAATAGAAATGGACATACAAAGTCTCACAGTTACATGTAGACATATACATACATAGGAACTTTATTAAATAGCCCAGTTGGAAATGAAGAAATTTTCGGTCTCAAAGTGAGGGGTAAATGATGCCAAAAAGTACCAAGCGGATTTTGCTGAATTTTGTTCTTACCTTCCTTGAGATCCGCTGTGATATTTAATGACAGTCAGGCTACACCTCCGCGTTCGCTTTATGACTCAATTCAGGAATCTTTGCTTGAGATCTCGCTGAGGTCAGCATCTTAATGTTTCCCAAAAGAGACCGTCTGTTGTTGGAGATAGTCAATCACTGTCAGTCTATTTCTGACTTGAAAACTATTTCTATAAGAGTTTCTAGATTTCTAGCCCAGAAGCAATTTTCGGTTGAGCTCCTCCTTTAATTTGTGGTTTTGTTTCTTGACGTTTTCCAATAAATGCAGGGACTTGCAGTTTAATACCAATCCGCCTCCGAAAGTCCAATGGATTTCTGCGTAGTGCTCTAATTTCACGTCAGAAATCCACTCGGAGGGCTTAACATTCCCTGCCGAGGAGCGACCGATATTAGAAAACTTCATTTGCTAAAAATTAGAATGTTGGTCGAACCGGTACTTGAACCCTGGTCTTCAAAAGGTAGTGCGTAACGCTTACTACTCGGCTAAAGCGTCCGCCAAATACAGAAAGTTTGTCAGTTGGCGACCGACGCTCTTGTCTCTACAAAAATATGTCAGGTCTTGAAATTAGCTGCATTCTTGACAAGTTCGCCAAATAAACTTTGATACGGCAGTGCTCACTAGTTTTTTCATTGGATATCGGTAAAATTCCACACAATCATTGGTACTTTGGTGAGAGTACTGGTTGCCATTTTAGAATTCACCTCTGTATATCGCGTTATTAACTTCAGAAGCCTCATGTTGGCAATAACTTCGGCTTTCCGATATCGTTTTGCTAGTTCGGACTTCCAAAATATGGTACAAATGTCTTCCAAACTGCGAGCCGTCCTCTGACTTATGGAAATCTAACCCTCCTTCTTCACTTCTAGTAATGTCTCTGCTTAGAATCTCCGGACTATTCATAACTGGCAGACAAGCAGAGGTAGTCCACAAAATCGGAAAGTTATTAGAAGAAAATTAAATGAAAAATTGGCTAGGACATGAAACTTTTTTTAAGGCTTGGAGACATAGAAAGTTACAGGTCACAGTCGTAGCAACCACTCATAATCCTTAGGCGAGGGACAAAGGAAATTGGAGGACCTACCACCTGAGATAGTACCAGCACTAAACACAAGCGTTTGCAAAACAACCGACTACAGCACTGGATTCTTAATGCATGCATGCGTACCTAAACTCACTAAGACGGTTTAGGACGAGATATTTGGTATGTTTGAGAGGAAAACACCAACGAACGAAAGAATCTTCATGTTAAAAAAAGGTGCCTAGCTCCGGCGAAAGGCGTCCACGAAACAAGTCAAACAAACTCCGCAGCGGACAATGGAAAGCCGAGATTGAAGCTTTGATTTTGGGAACATTCACTGCAAAGAGTAGTAAATAATTTCTTAGAAAAGTCAGATCCGAAGTTCAGCTATTTGGTTTTAAAAACTTTTAATTCGCGTTCATCGGCGAAAGGAGAAAGACACGGAAGAATAAAGTGTATCCACGTCAGCGGCGAACTACAAGCATGCCAACAAATGGGATCTCCACACCTGGCTTGCTGAGAGATGGCACTAGCTTAACCTCAGAGTGAAGGTACAAAAGAACAAAAAACTAGAAAGTAGAACGAATTATAAAAGTAAAGAGAGATGGAGTCGTTTGTCGACTGTTATAAAGGCAGGCAATTTATGCATAAAGAGATGAGGTACAACACTCAATCTCAAGTAACGGGAGATGTTGGGGATCTGCTCTCTTGCCTCTAGAATATTGGATAAGGTAATGTAGAACTACTTCTCCTCAGGGAAGAGCGTGGTGAGCCAGTACTCTTCGACTTTACGAACAAATTAAGATATTTAGAGGTGGCGAGGACTTACACGTCCTCCAGGATGGTCGTTGTGTTTGTGAATTTCAGTCTGAGAAGGAGAACGAGGATCTTATCTTCTAACTTCAAGAGCCATACGAAAAGGGGCATGTGCAATCAACGCAATACACACCAAATCTATTAATTTTTGTCAAGAATCCCAGCATCCGGGGTGGACTGGGTACCCGGACACAGTGATATACCAAGCAAATGCATGGCAGGCGAACCAGTCAGAGAAGGAATCCTTCTATTCTCAAAAAAACCTGCAAGTTTACCTTTGTCCACGGCAAAGTATATGCTCAAACTGGCCTTTGCCAAAGGAGCCTACTCAAGATGGCTGAATAAGATTAGATGCACCATGAGCAGACAGCTATGACCAAAGTTGGATGCGAAAAAATCAAAACATCTGATCTGACCGGTATACCATTAACAGACCGGCGGGCATAATAACAAGCTATTGTTTATTGGAACCTCATGAAAATTGAATGGCACAACAAAGAGGAGGGGTATATTGAACACTACCTCTGTTACTGTCCAGCCTTGACATCTGCACGACACAAAATCCTCGGGAAATATTTCTTCGTTTGTCTCGCTGCCTGCTAGCCTCAACGAAAATTGAAAATCAGCAACCGCAGCAACTCAACTCATCTCAATTCAACATTCACTGGGCGAACCCCAGCGCGTTTTCCATGCTTCGTAACATTTCCAGAACGCTTCGACTGGGATGTCCGCGAGTATCCTCGTCACAGCCGCCTGGATGTCCTCAATCGACTCAGAAGGGGCTCCTTTGACCACCGATGTTGTTCTAGGGAACAAAAAAAGTCACAGGGTGACATATCAGGCGAATAAGGCGGTTGTTGCAACACGGCGATCCCTTTAAAGGCCAAATACTGGAACACGCTGAAGGCGGTGTGGCACGGCGCGTTGTCGCCATGAAGGATTCAGTTACGAGCGATGCCTGGGCTCACCCTGTTGACTCGTTTTCGCAATCTTTCGAGTGCCTGGCGATAGTAGACTTGATTTACGGTTTGCCCCGGTGGAAGAAACTCTTTGTGGACGATTCCACGGCTATCAAAAAAGGCAATAATAATCGTTTTCACGTTCGACTTGCTCATGCGAGCTTTACTTAAACTTAAACTCTTTATTCCATCGAAAGACCTAGGTACGACGAAGAGCGCTATCCCCATGCACTTTTCAATCGAGAGGAGAAGAATGCCGGGAGAAGGGAAAGAGAATTTCAAGGTCGCGGGGTTACCACAATCGTGGCAATATAATCAGTCTCATTACTTAATTGTCACACCTCGTAAAATACTTTTATGAGCATAGAAAAAGGTTTAAGAAAAATAAAAAAACAAATTGAGTTTAGGAAATTTTAAGAATTTTTTTACAATAAAAATTTCCTACTGACGCTTTTAGGCCCTTCTTCATTCCATTATTATTTCTTTCTGTTTTTTTTTATATTACACACACTTACTCGTACATACACGTAAATACAATTTTTTATACCAACCCAAGTATGTACGCCTCGCCTGTTTAGTATCACAGCATTTCGCTTTCTTTGTATATTTGATGTTGCAACAAAATTCAATTTGCTTTACCAAACCAACAAAGACGAATTGCACATGTTGTCGAATTGATTTGAGGCGCCAAAAGGACATTTTCAAATTACACCAGACTTGCACTATTGCCATGGCCCAAAGGCCATACGGAACACATACACTTCATATGAATGTATGTATGTATGTACCTCTGTACTTGCATTTGAGCCACATCTACTACATTAGATATCTCGTGACTTTCTAATGAGTGCCAATCGTAAAAGGCCAAAATGGTAGAGTCCATGGCATTTCGTATGAAAAATCGTCTTTGTCATACAAATAAATCTGAGTGGTTGAATGAGACATGTGAATGTAAGTGTAATAAAAAGATTACAGCTTTTTGATGTCAACAATAATTTAGGCAAGAATATATTACTGCATATATGTACGCGTATAAACAGCCTTGGCCAAAAGTATTAGGCACCCCACTAACAACTGATTTTTTTGTTTTAACAAGTGAAGTAATGAAGTTTTATTAGTAAAACAGTTAAAATACAATGAATTAGTGATAATAACATTAATATTTAGTAGGTCCACCCTGCGATTTACAATAATAACGTAGAAAAAATGAAATTATACTCAATTTAGTTCCTGAGTCGTATGTAGAACCTGCGTTGAAGACGGAGGTAAAGGATGACTGCGCTTGTTTCTTGAGCGTTGCTCAGAGACTAGTTAATCCGTCAAAGCAATTTTTGTTGGAGTAGAGGTCGGTCTGGTGGCCAACAATCGAGCAAAAATCAACTACCTTTAAATTCCATAGAATATACACGTAAAATGTATTATAAGAGGGGTATTGGGTGCAATGAGTTTTTACTCCCTTCTATAGTAAATTAGATGAAGTATTTAAAGGCGGAAGGTGCTACTTTTTCTCTGGTAAAGCCTTTATGAGACACTACTTGCGTCTTTATGAACAATTTAAGGTATTTAGAGGCGTCGAGGAATATCTTCTTGCAGCTGCTCTCCACTAACATTATGCTGACATAGTACAATTCATGCTGAGGTAAGACTACAATAGGTATTTGAGTGAAAACTGACAAACCGTGGTTCAACTAATATGTTTTTTCTGAAGGTTCGACGAGTTAGCCTTCACTTACTTCACGAAAGATTACAAGATAGTTAATACAGATTGGTTGCCAATGGGACAAGACAGTTCCAGCATATGCACCTTCGACTAACTTTACACAATTCAGGCGATGTATGGGTAGAAACTAGATAAGAACGGAGTCGGCGGTGGCCACGGTAGTCTTTTTAAAGCCATACATCATTTGTCAATTGTCTGGGCTTAATGGTATTCTCGGTATGTCAAGTATCCATTAGTTCCCGATTAGCTAGGCAGCATTAAAAGTTCTAAAATCTGAAACAAAAAAACAGTAACAGTGCGAAATTGCCGCAGATCACTTAACTGGTATCGCTGCCCGGGCACAACAACCAACCGGATAACAAGTATCTATCTAGCTTTTGCGAGGTCACTCTCGCAAGGTCACTTTCGCGAGATCACATTCACTCTCACCAGATTGGAAGAGTCTGGGTATGACGCTCTCCACTCACTTGTAGGCTCACTATAAGAGAGTTATTTAGCACAAATGCTAACTCAATGGCAGGTTACGATAACTTATCACGCTAAAAAGAGAGGAAATAACTGCATAAATAGATACCCTTATGGAGCATATTTTCAAGGTATGCAGAAAGGAGGAAAAACCTAAATCTTTAAGGCACTTCCTTACCAAATAACCCGTCCTTTAGAGAAGTAGGTTGAGGTATCTAGTGAGGCAATCTTTAGAGGTTTAACTCCACACCAGCGGATGAAGGCTATTAGCTTCCTCAGCGGAATCGCAAAAGGTCCGTTCGTTGGTAAAAATTTGCTTATGCCTAATAGCCACTTGATTCTAACCTAACCCAGAGAAGTTTAGGGTTGTTCACTTAAGAATGGCGCACCATTAAACCAAATAATTTTAAAGAAAACGAAATCGTTCGGGAAAACTGCTCATCGATAATAACGAAGATCTCATTACCATAACCTTAAAATAGCACGGCACTATATTAAAGCAATTGAAGAATGCCCTCAAGTAAGCATCCGCTTTCCAAAGTTACTTTCTTAGTACCTTCACCTCCCTTACATACCTGATCGCCAGAGACTTTAAGTTAGGTAGGTAAGTCAGGAAGGAGTGGCCATCGATATGCTTAGCCCAGAGTAGAACTATTGTAACGATACGATGTTGGACCAATAGGTTATCTAGCTGTTGAAATCATAGGCAAATTCCTTTTTCTACTTTCGTTCCTTTACCTCCGTCACAAGCTCTCGAGCATCCTAGATGAAAGATCGTTTCTTCATACTTACAGCTTCTGCGGTATATCTTACAAGGAACTCATAAACTTTTTCCAAATGTCGATTAGTCTTTCAAGGCTTTTACCACTTTACAGATGCCCTCACTTGACCTCTTCGAAATACTCTTCGGCCAAGTTTCTCTAAATTTATTTGCAAATAGCAGTGGGAGTCCATCTTGATGAGACGAGAGCCCGTTCGGCGATAGTATTGCACAATTTTTGAATTTTTTTGCCAACAAGCCAATTATTCTTGTCCTGAATTCGGTTCCAATGTAACCTAAACTTCCCTATACGCTGAAATTTCAGCTTGAAACAGACTATAATGCTCGAACTGCTTAAAATTCGGAAGCCACCAGCACCAAACAACTTTACCATCGAGATCTAAGAACTTTCAGTAGAAATTGGAAAATGTATGGTGTGAACGTCAAAACTCAATTGCGGAAAGATTTCAAAAAGAACTCTATGCCTGGATCACCATCTATATAGTTTTGTCTTTCTGGAGAGTCAAAAAAATGTCTAAAATGAATTTCTGATCTTCTGTTATGCAAAACGAGAAGTTGGCTTTTTTACATTTGATTCAAATTTCCGGTAAACAAAGCTCAAGAACGTCTCTGACTTCTTCTTCGATACTACAAACGACTTACACGGCACAATCCTTCAGGAAGCTCCCATATTTTCGTAATTTGTCTATTTTCAAAATTAAATGATTTGTGCTTTAAGCTCACATTTACGAGGTGTGCTAATTAAGTAATGACATTGATTCTATGAAAACCGTATATTTCAAAATTATTCTACAACTCTGCCATCTCCTTCAAAGTAGTCCCCTTGGGCAGCTATACACCGATTCCAGCGCGTTTTCCATGCTTCGTCACATTTCTGAAACGCTTCGACTGGGATGTCCGCGAGTATGCTCGTCACAGCCGCCTGGATGTCCTCAATCGACTCAAAACGGGTTTCTGTGACCACCGATGTTGTTCTAGGGAACAAAAAAAATCACAGGGTGACATACCGGTCGAATAAAGCGGTTGTTGCAACACGGCGATCCCTTTAGAGGCCAAATACAGGGGACACGCTGAGGGCGGTGTGGCACGGCTCGTTGTCGTGATGAAGGATCCAGTGCCCAGGCACACCCTGTTGATCCGTTCTCGCAATCTTTCGAGTAATTGGCGATAGAAGACTTGATTTACGGTTTGCCCCGGTCGGTCCGCTCCTCGACTGGTGTCCCGCTCCACTAGAGCGATGGCAAATATATCAATGGAGAGGAGAAGGATGCCGGGAGAAGGGAAAGAGAATTTCAAGGTCGCAGGGTTACCACAATAGCGGCAATATAATCAGTCTCATTACTTAATTGTCACACCTCGTATACTTTATTGAGTGTGGTTAGCAGTAGTTCAAGCAAGTTCTATGTACTACACGCCTCCACAATCGTGCACCACTTCAACCCTTGAACTGACGCACTGCTTTTCCTTCATTCACCAGTTTATCTCACATTCTCTTACTACTTATAGCACACGCATTTCCGCTATTGGTCTGCCACTAACGAGAGCTTCATATTGTCTTCTTTGCATTTTTTTCCATTACACAAAGACATAACACATACAAAACCCCATTACAAACCCTCACTCGTTAGTGGCTAGCACTTAAGTCGGCTGAACGGTGTGAAGGCGTGAAAATTGCAACAATTAAGGCGAAGAAGAATAAGCAGCAGAAGTACTTAACCAAAACGGCCTACACTTCAATAGTAGAATAATAATGCAGAATATGAGACTGCTGACGTTTGCTGGTGTGTTGGTGTAGTTTTCCTGTTCAACACCTCGCCAACCACTTAAAACACCCTGGGCGGGTGGTAGGTGGTTGTGTGGTGCCATTGACGTTGTCTGTATACCTTGTTTGTCGTAATTACGGTAATTTATTGTTTTTTCCGTTACTCTTTTACGGATATCCGTTAACACTACATACGAGTGTACACGTTGGTGAAGGTTTTTTCTACATAAATGTCAAGGACTCTGTGTAGCTTATTTTCGGTGCGGCTGTGAGAAGGTAGTGAGCACAATGCCTTTTGAAATAACAGTTTGTTTAATGTTGCTCAGTTGGATTTCTACGAATTGCTGCAAATACAAAGTGGGTTCCCAAAGCACAGTTGCCTGGCACCTTATTTCAAGTACTCAAAGGGTCTGATTTCAAAGCAACGTGGCCACCTCCTTGATCCAACACATTCATATTTTGCCAGACAGTGCAACAAGATCACACTTCCACCGGAAGAAACGCAGAACTTAGTACAGTTCGGACTTCGAGGGGTTCCGTCAACAGAAAACGCTTCAATCTATCTTTAGGCCGCAGGTTTCTGTAGAACCATTCAATCTTCCTATAACATGTGTCCGATAAGCAACGAATATTCAAAAGTAATCGATGATAACACGAACTAACACCTGCTACGTTCCACCTCCTGCAAAGAGATATTCCTTTTAATGCATCATAAACTGCAAATTTTCGGAAGCTAGGGACACCACGTACCCATATTTAAAAGAGCGCGCCGCCGATACAAACAAAACTTCGAGTGATTTAGCGAGTGCTCTCAGATAGCCGAGGTACAAGAAAAGAAACCAGTTGGCTTTTTGTTTGAATATTTTCGACATCAAACCCTCCTTGAGCGGGCTCATAGTTATGACAGGGAAAGGTTATTGGAACGTACGCACATTCAGAAGACTGGAAACATCGGTCGTCTATCAGAAAACGTTAAATATCTTTGCGAGCCTTTCTATCTGGAACCAGCCAAGTAATTTGATTAATTTCCTTAAGCTGGAATCTAATAGTACAGAGAATTGTATATCAGACCCCAGCGAAGACGATCAGACTGAGTTCATTTGGAGCTGTTTCCTCACAGACTGCCGTGCCAAAGGTACTTTCAATGAACATAGTTTCCACACCGTGAAAGAAGCACCATTCATACAGCGGGTTCATTGAAAGAATACTTGGTAACATCCTCCTACTCCTACCATCGGTGTATGGGGATAAATGCAATATAATTACAACTACAACCAGTAATACCCTCTTCACCAGCTGGACAAAGGAGTACCGGCTCGAGCTCGATGTGAAAGCCGATGGTTTAAAAATACCGGTTATAAACCACCTGAAGTTATTGTTAGTTAGTTTCTGGGTACTTAGAAGGCACGGAACAGACTGTGTGGGGGACTAGGAGCTGCCCTCATACTGGAGGAGGAAGAGGAGCTGGATGTGGGAAGTGATGGGGGTAAGGGTTGGCGGGAGTCATGCTGCGGGGAGCTCCGGGAGACCGTGGAGGTCTGCGAGTTACCCAAAGTGGGTAAGTGTGCTGAAGGCACTGCCGTGGAAGCTGGGGGCGCACTTAAGCGCTGGCAGCATGGGGCCACATAACGTGTGCTCCACTCCCTAAGAGTCTTAAGGCCTGAGCAGACCTTAAGGTGACTCCAACCATTGCATTGGTTGGACCTAACCGAGATGGAGGAGTGGTGGAGTCTTTTGGTGCATACGCAGCAAAAATAATCCGTCTCGTACCAGGGTTGGTTTCGACGCCAGCCTTGATGAGAAGGATTTGGAGCAGCCCAGCTGCGAGGTGTTGCTCCGTTGGCGAACTAAGACTAATTTTACCTGTTGACCTAAACGGGGTTAGATTGCCGAAAGGGTGACAGCCCTTGGCCGGATAAAATCCGGGTCAACTCCGGTGCGTAGAACTGGCTGTCTTGAGAGTTGCCGACCGGTCGTAAGCTATGCTAATTCGACTAGCGAGACCTAGATGATACTTTAAATATGCCAGGAAACTTCCTGATGTCGCCAGAGCATCAGTGGGGAGCACCCCAACAGATACTTACTAGAAACCAAATCACCACCCAGACACAACATAAAGGAAGTACTCAACTTTAAGGACTGCACCACCTACAACAACGGCTGGATAGGAGGACTTACCGACAGGCATTAACTGCCATTCACCTAGAGTACGTCAAAACATTATTGAAATCCCTTCTAGTGAATGGCGTACTCGGAGTCAAAAACCACCATCTATAGCAGACGAAAAGCTCGAGCTGCCTTGAGAGAGACTCTCGTAATACTGACGCAATTTAGATCTGAATATTGTAGTAGACTAAACTCCTACCTATCTTGACTTAACCCCGGCATAACCAACGTATGTACCACATGCAATGAGTCCCCGCACGACACAAACCATCTTTTTGTATTCCTGTTAAGACCAACTCATCTAAACACCCTTTTCCTTAAGTTCAAATTCGCTGCCACAGCTTGTTTCCTGAACCTGTCGTGAGATGACTTCGATGGCCTAAACTGATCGTGCCTGCCCCTAAGCGTGGTTAGCGAACCGCCACAATAAACACAACAACATTCCACTTTATATGGATACTAGTTAGACGGAACACAGTGTCGTACTTACCGCTACTCCAACGCCAAAATTTGAGTTTCTCCTTATTATCTCTGTAGCATAAGATACATAGATCCCTCTGTCCATCTTTCATCCGTTTTCTAATACCTATGAATACCTAAGCTGACCAGTGCCACTTTCCCAAATAAGGGGCTGCGCATTCTACGTGCAATGTGCTTAAATCGTTCTCCTGAGTTCAATTTCTATTTTTATTATCAGAATCGAATGATCCGATCTGAGGCTAAAGGCAACTTTTCACTGAAGTTAGGTTTTTTATGTGGCAGGTTTCCTAACCCAGCGGACCAGGTTATTTCTTGAGGAATTGTTTGTATTTGTACACATTAATAGAACTGCTTGTTTCAAAGTCGACCTCAGATCGTCTCCGAATGACTGGTGCATCGTTTTCCGGGAACTTTTAAACTGACTATGTCGCAGTGACTTCGCGTTCTTTTAGCCGAAACCCATGTGTCCACAAACAGTCACATTTTCACGGTGCTTAACAAGCTCCCAAGAGTGGGAATTACGAGGTGGGACAATGAAGTAATGAGACTAGTTCCATAAAAACCGTATATTTCAAAATTATTCTACAATTCTGCCATCCCCTTCAAAGTAGTTCCCTTGGGTAGCTATACAACGATTCCAGCGCGTTTTTCATGCTTCGTAACATTCCAGGAACGCTTCGACTGACCGGGATGTCCGCGAGTATCCTCGTCACGGCCGCCTGGACGTCCTCAATTGACTCAAAATGAGTTCCTTTGACCACCGATTTTGTTATAGGGAACAAAAAGATGACATATCGGGAGAATAATGCGGTTGTTGCAACACGGCGATCCCTTTAAAAGCCAAATACTGGGACACGCTGAGAGCGAGGTGACACGGCGCGTTGTCGTGATGAAGGATTAAGTTACGAGCGATGTCTGGTCGCCCCCCGTTGACTCGTTCTCGCAATCTTACGAGTACTTGGCGATAGTAGACTTGATTTACGCTCCGCGTCTCGTCTTCCACGCTTTCAGACTGTAATCACATTACCAAAACCAGCACTGTGCCCCACTCTGCCCAATATGAATGTCTCCAATCTTCGATGAATCGGCTGCGGCTTCATCAACTCATTTTCCGTAGACGGTTTAATGTTCACCACCCTTTTTGAAGCTGTCTAACTCTGAAACTACCGTTGACTATATATTCGGCGAACATTAATCTTTTTAACTACTAAAACCATCTTCTTTCTTATTGTCAAAATTTAGTTATCACTAGTGATCGCCCAAGCTCTTGTGTTCCATCCATTATATCTAGCCGAAACCTTTGAAAGCAAATACTTTCTCTCTCTCTCTCTCCCTCTCTCTCTCTCTCTCTCTCTCCCTCTCTCTCCCTCTCTCTGTCTCTCTCTCTCTCTCTCTCTCTCTCCCTCCCTCTCTCTCCCTCTCTATCTCTCTCTCTCTCTCTCTCTCTCTCCCTCCCTCTCTCTCCCTCTCTCTCTCTCTCTCTCCCTCTCTTAGGACGCTGTGGAAGAATCTAAAGACTATCCTAGGCACATAGTCAGGCCACTACTAACTCCATGGCGTCTTGTGATTTGATGATCGAGATACTTTAGCTATTCAATGAGGCTCTCTCCAGTTAAGAGGGGGCGGCGATGGAGATTCCAATGACAGCTCAGTTGATCTCAAGGCCTTCTTTAATCACCACAACTTTTCCAAAATCGTATACAGAGGTATTTTCAAAAACAAAAAAATCTCTTTCAGTCGAGCTTAGACTCGAACTCTGAAAAATTTTAGCTTGTTTTGTTCGAAAACCTCGGTACGATGTTTTTTTTGAACATTGCAGAAATTGTTAGTTGAAAAAAAGATTTTTTGAGAAAAATCTGAGTTTGAATATTCAAATCTCGTCTTGAGCGTCCAGCAAGTGCTCAAAAATTTATATTTTAAGAATCCGCGTCCAAAATAATTTCACTGAAAATTTACTTCGCAGAACTTTGAAATCGTCGAGAAACCAATTCAAAAAAAGAAGCCGTTATCTTTCTGTGTAAAAATATTATATTTTTGCAACAACAATCCATGGAATTCACTTCAATTTCGTGCCCTCAGCTGGGCATGTGGTTTGAAAACTGAAAATATTCAGAAAGGCAACCTAAACGCATTGTTGTTATCTCGTGCAATGCATTAAAATACAGCAGAAAGCAAACAATAATAACAACAGCAACAACAGTAAGAAAAACTCGCAGTCATTTCGGCGAAAAGCGAAATTTTCGTCTTAAAGCGATAAATTAAAAATTTTGCTGCTCATTTGCATTTGTTGCAACACAAAGATTACACAACACATGGCCTGACTCAGCGAGCGATTCAATACCACAAAAGCGGATGCGAATGGTTGGTTGCGCGGCGGCATGCAGTTTGTGCCAAACGCCGACCAAGTAGAACAAAAACAACTGCATTATAAGTCACCGTCAGCCTCCCACGCGTTCCACAGCTGGTCGTCGTCGTCGTCGCCGTCGTCGTCCATGGCATGAGGGTACCTGAGAGAGCCGCACCACATTTTCTGCAACAACACACCGCAAGTCACCAGCACCAGCACCATCAACCACCAGTGCCGCGGAAGTTGTTGTGTAATTTTTTGGCATTTTCTTTCGATTTTTTGTTAATTTTTTTTTTTTTTGGTTTTTATTTTGTTTTCTCTACGTTTCGTCGTGAGCTGCGTGTTGTTGCCACAGATGCGAAGTTTTTGTCGGCGCTGCAATACGTTGGCGGCGCTTTGTGACTTGATGACTTTTCATGTTTAATTGGTGGCACCAAATGTGCCGTGGGTACAGTGCAACAAGGCAGCGGCAGACAGTCAGTGCGCGCGGCGCACACACCAACCAGTGTTTGACGTAATAGGGTGCCCACCCACTATCGCTGGGTGTCTTTTCTTTTTTTATTGTTTTTGTTTGTGTATTTGATTGTGTGCTTTATCTTCACACCGGGTATTACACCTTTCGCACTGCACTGCACACACACATTCGACGCACGGTGGGTTCAAGCGTTGATTTACTCAAATGAACAGAGGCTCTCCGCGGATAAGCTGAATAGATGCACTAACGAGGCTTAGAACTCGCAGAGAATACTCCAGCTTGCACGTATAGAGAGGCGGACTTGCTATGGGAGACTAAACGTTTCTTTACTCTTCGAAGCGAAATCGAAAACCCAATGGAGCTTTAACTTATATTGATACTCAAATGATCTCCGCAGCTCTTCCCTTGTTTTGTACTCGTACTCGAAACATGAATTCACAGCGGAGCTCTAAATTATATTGAAACTGAGATGTATTTGTTGAAAAGTTGCTCCGTTACCCAGATAAGAAGAAGTTCGAATAATAACCGCCCGCTTAAAAAACAACAAAGCGGTGGGGACCGATGGTTTACCGGCCGAGCTATTCAAACACGGCGATGAAGAACTGATTAGGTGCATGCATCAGCTTCTTTACAAAATATGGACGATTGGAACTTAAGTGTATTCTGCCCCATCCACAAAAAGGCGATCCCACAGTCTGCGCCAATTACCGTGGTCCTATCCAGCGTATTGTGTGAAACACTAAAACCCACCGTCAACAAACTGACCTTATCACTGTGGCTCTAGACCAATCAACCACTCTCCAGATATTCACCATGCGCCAAGTCCTGGAAAAGACTCGTGAAAAGAGTATCGACACCGAAAAGGAGCTGAGTCTACGGCCCTAGGTCTGAGTTTGGTATCCTCGCAAAACGTATACGGCTATGTAAACTGACCTAAACACCTAAAGCTCCGTCAGGACCTCTCCGAGCCGTTCGATACCAAACGAGGTTTCAGACAGGGTGACTTTTTTAACTTATTGCTGGAGAAAATAATACGAGCTGCAGAGCTGAATAGAGAAGGTATATTCTATAAGACATTAGCGACTCGGCTCCCACGTCACTGTTGATAGTGAACGCAGAATCACTCTGACCAACAGGTGCTACTTCGGACTGAGTAGGCAATTGAAAAGTAAAGTCCTCTCCCGACGAACGAAAACCAAACTCTACAAGTCGCTCATCATACAGGTCCTACTATGTTATGCGGAGGTATGGATGATATCAATATCTGATGAGTCGGCGCTGCAAGTTTTCGAAAGAAAAGTTTTGCATGAGATTTACTGTCCTCTACGAGTTGGTGACGGTGAGTACCGCAGGCGATGGAACGATGAGTTGTACGAGCTATATGATGATATTGACATAGTTTAGTGAATGATGAATGGATGAAAGTACTCTAGCTTTGAAAGTATACGATGTAGTACCCGCTGGTGGAAGCAGAGGAAGAGGAAGACCTCCACTCCGTTGGAAAGATCAGCTGGAGAGTGATCTGGTATCACTTGGTATTTCCAACTGGCGCCAAACAGCAAAAAGAGGAGAGAAATGGCGCGCTAATATTGTGCTTTCACATTTCCCCTTTATGGTATAAAAGTACCATTGGCTCTCACCATATTACCCCAAGATGTTCCGCGAATCGGTCGGTATTTTCCAATATAAAATCCTTTTTTTTTGTCTTAAAAATAAACAATGAAACCACGATACCAACCCACTGTACACCATAAACTTACGCTTTTCCACCACAACCGCCCATTTAACAAACAAAAGTGCCAAGTTGCAACTTCAAAAAATTTTGAATGATATTATTGCGGCCGGCAGCAGCGGGAAACCATTAAGAGCGTGAATCACACGCTGCCGACAATCTCTGACGGTATATAGTATGACTGTGTGACCAACTCAGTACGGGCTGACACCGACTGATTTACTAACTAAAATGAAAATGAGCGATCAACGGACTGACTGGACTGTCTGATGGCTAAAGTTAAGGACTTTGGCAATGGAGCAAGGCAAGCGTAACGATTATTGGCGGGGCGGTTGTGGCGGTTCGTTTCGCTGAAGTGTTTTTGTGGGAAAAAATATTAGGGAAAATGGTTTGGCTCATGTGTGTATGTACGAGTACATATGTACATATATACTTTTTAGTTTCATCGGACTTGAGAAAAGGTGAGATTTTATTATACTTTTCATTGCACTTCAATACAAATAATGTTTTGTAATCAAAATTACAATATTTCTTGGGTATCAATGTCATAAATTAAAATAATATACATACATACAGCCTTGGCTAAAAGTATTAGGCACCCCACTAACTACTGAATTTTTTGTTTTAACAAGTGAAGTAATGAAGTTTTATTAGTTAAACAGTGAAAATACAATGAATTAGTGATAATAACATTAATATTCAGTAGGTCCACCCTTCGATTTAATAACGGCAGCAATTCTCTTAGCCATGCTGCGTACAAGCTTTGCACTTTTAGCGTACCACTCATTAATATAAGCATTCTTTAAGATAGTCCAGTCCATGCGACCCTCGCAAACGAACATTTCGCCGACACCATCAGCTGCCATGCAGCCCCAGATCATAATGCTGTCTCCTCCATGCTTAACAGTGGGTACCACGCAATCTGGATGATATTCTTCCCCAACCCGTCGCCTCACGAACGTCACACCAGGTGTTCCAAATACCATATCTGTAGAAAAGAAAAAAAAATGTTTCCATAAGATTTGTATTATGTCTTAAAAATTGCTCGATCTTAACTAAGCTTGCCTCGAAGTTTGATTTATCAGACCACAGAACATTCGACCAATCTTCTTCCGTGAAATGTTGGTATCGGCGAGCCCACTAATTTCACTTTTTTTTTGGCCTTTCGGTAAATATGAACTGTTTTTATAAGATTGGTAACTTTTCAATAAATTTAATTTACACTTTCACTTTCAAATTTTAAATGCGAAAATATTTTATGAATTTCTTAAAAATGACAATTTTTAGGTTTAGCTTACCCAGAGTGCTATGACTTTTAATATTACACAATTTATTCGTTTAATTAAGAGTAAAACACCCATGTAAGACATTTACAAAAAGAAGTGGTAACTTTGATAGCCACATTTGAGAATACTTGTATTTTAGTGTGGTGCCTAATACTTTTGGCCAAGGCTGTATATGTATGTATGTGAATAGAAAGCGATTTTTTATGCAAACTAAAAGATCGACCTGTTCTCAATAACATTTCGCCATTGGATTGGAGTATACCTATCCATTCAGACGGCATGACCTAGCCTATTTCAATGTCGCCGTATATCTCGTACAGCTCATTGTTCCCTCGGCCTACAAGTCATGATGAAATGGCAGCTCTTGAATCTCCTCAGGTATGCACTCTTCGTCCCAAATGCGGCAATTTCACTTGTTTACATACCCATTGAGCTAGAAATGGGCATAATCGCTGAGCAAAATTTGGCTCGAAAACGTCGGATCTTCTTAGAACTTTTCAAGAGCCCATAGAGCGAAACGATGTTACTTGGGAAGGTCGAGCGCCTTCAGTTCTTGCGCACAAGCTGTATTTTGTACGCTTTCAATTACAGATCTCGACTTAAAATACGTCAAGTTGCTCCATACGTCAGCCCGAGTTGCTGCGAATGCTGCCGAATCGACACTTCACGGTCTTCGTGTACACTCTCTTCACTGCATGTCAGACGTGGTCTATTCAGTCAAATAGAGGTGATGGTGCAGCAAATAGTAGACCGATTATGTTGATCATAAGCTGAGCGAAGTGCGCGAAACACATTCCTTACAGAACGTGAGATTTCGTAACGATTTGTAAACGTTGTTCAGGTGTAAATCTTTCCATGATGAAATGCCAAAGAATACTGAATAAAAGTAACATGACAACTTGACAGGACTCACACGTGATAAGTTAAAAAAAAAGCTATTGAAAAAAGTCCCTCTACTTTGATCACCCGTTAGAATAAAACTCGTTCAAGAATTGAAGTCGGAGAATCATCAAGTACCTCGTAGGTTCGGTAATAGGCCCACAACGAGATGCCTACGGATTCCGAATTTTTATTTTAAGTAAAAATTTAAAGTAAATTTCAATTTGATAAAAATTACTTGATAAAACTTTCTAAACAATATTCTGAGACATTTTTAAGCTAAAAAAATATTTTCGTTTTATTTAAAGTAAATTCCAATTTGATAAAAAAATACTTAATAAAAGTGAGGTGTGGACCTTAACAGTAGTCAATGATTCGGCATTCGAAGTTTTCAACAGAAAAGTTATTTGGATTGTTAGTATGGTAGAATGTGTAATACCTTCTGCTCAAATATAAACGAGACTGGCTCAATAAAACAAAAACGGTTAATTATTCTTCAATATTTATATTATCCCCTTCAACATAGTCACCATTAGAGCCGATACACATATGCCACCTTTTTTTCCAATCTTCATAACACTTCTGGTAGGCCGCTTTAGCTATGGCTTTCAGTTCCTTCTTCGAATTCTCTTTTATGACTTTAATCGACTGAAAATGCTTTCCACGAAGCGGCAATTTGAGATTAGGGAAAAGAAAAAAGTCACACGGTGCCATGTCGGGTGAATACGGTGCTTGCGGAATAATATTTACGTTGTTTTTGGTCAAATAATCGCGTACAAGACGAGACGTATGAGCAACAATTTTGGAACAAGTCGAGCAGACACACGTCTCATGTCCAAAACATTGTGAATAATGCTATGAGCGGATCCATTTGATATGATGAGATCACTAGCTACCTCTCTTTCAGTCACACGACGATTTTCCAATACAATTTTCTGTACTTTTTAGACGTTTTCTTCGTTTATTGACGTTTCTGGACGACGATCATGGGGCAAATTCTCCAGCGATGTACGGCCGTCCTTGAACGACTTATACCAATCAAAAATACGTGCACGTGATAGGCAAGACTCCCCATATGCCTTCTGCAACATTTTCATTGCGTCCGTCGCACTTATTCCATTTCAAACAAACTCTTTGCTCAATGTTAATTTCCATAGTAAAATTCGAAAAACACACTCGAGGTTGACTTGTTTATAGTGTCGTAAAAAAAAAACTATGCAACAGATCGCGCTCAAATTTCACATGTGAACATATAACAGTCCTGGCAACCTAAGCAAAAAAAAGTATGGCCATATGTTTTGTACTTGTCGAGTTATGGATAAAGGCTCGTTTATATTGTATTTGAGTAGAAGGTATATTTAAACACTGGCTAGGCAATGTCATCCGCATGTATGAAAGATACTGCATCCGCTGATGGACGCAGGGAAAGAGGAAAACCTCTACTCTGTCGGAAAGATCAAGAGGAGAAGGAGCGGTTTTTTATGTAGTGTTGAATAACTAAAAAAGAAACGATTGGAGGACTATTGTTGACTCGATTTTAATTACATGCGAGTAAGTCGTGGCTACGCCAATTAAATAGGACAATGGTGGCGTTCGCCTGCACGGCCTCGTTATAGTTTTCGATCAAGTATGCACGCGCTATAACAATTCTAAGGCTTGGAAGTTGTTTATTTAGTATTCATAGTTCACTTATCAAGACCATCTTTAAATATTTTCCATTTGGAAATTTCTTAGTACATTTAATAAATATTCCATCATGAGTTCAGTTCACTCCTTTTATACTGAAATTATTTTTTTATTTCTTTTATTTTCATTACAAAACTATAAAATATATTAAAAAAACAAAAAGTAATAATAATAATAAATGAAAAAAAAGAACCAAACCACACACTGCCCCTTCAACAAGTTGAGTGATTAAATTTTCCATTAGCTGCTGCTACACACCTCTCAATTTTTTTTTATTTTCTTATTGTTTTTATTTTTAATTATTTTTTTTTTTAATTTTTTTTTTGTACTTCGCTGCTTATCTATTGCACGGATTGTGTTGCGCCGCTACACTTTGACAGAGCAGTGAATGAATGTAGAAAAAATTCCATTGAATATTAGTATTTGTAGTTGTTGTCTTATCACTTGCTTCTAGTACGAGACTTATCACCAAACTTTGGTTTACTGCGGTGAACATTCGTTTTCGTGGCTTCCCACGGCAAAGTACGTGTACTATTTACATGCATACATACAGATACAAACATACATACACACATACATACAATGTATTTGTATATGAAGATTTGTTGTGTTTTGATGAGTTTTTTGCTTCCTTATTTTACTATCATCGTCGCCTTCATTGCGGTTTAATTTCATTCATTAATTCATTCATTACTTGAAGTAACTGTATATACATATGTATTCTACAGATAGTCTTTATAAAGTCTTGCGGCACGCTCAACCAATAGCTAAAACACGACCATACATATGTATGGTATGTATGCATGTATATAAATATATATACCATATACTTCTGTACTTAAGTAGTTAGATAGGAAGCTTGTCTTATACTACTTGTATGTATATGCATACAAATATATATAGGTATATATATAGGTATATGTATATTACAATCAAATGTTTATACAGACCACTCGGTCTCGTGTGTGTTTGTGCATCGTAAATATTTTCAAAATTTGTCACTTCAATACTCTTTAGGTTGTTATCGCAATCATTTGAAATACATTCACTGGTCATCCGGCACGCATATGAAAGCTTATGGGTACTTTGGTATGCCAGTTTAACTGATAATCGAGAAACATATGTACATATGTAGGTATTTACTCATGCGTGCATTTGCCTTATGCATGTTCATATTTATTTATAAGAAATTTGTTTTTATAAGAAATCTGTTTTTATAAGAAATTTATATTTATAAGAAATTTGTTTTTATAAGAATTATTTAAATAATGTGCTGTTTTGGATTTAACTGTAAGATATGTACATATGTAAATTGCTGTACACATATTTATTTACATGTAAAATACTCGCATGTATTTATTTTTTCTTCTAAAAACCACAAAACCATTTTTTTTTGCACTTATCTGCAAATTCACACTTAACTTATTACAAGAATATTTACCACAAAAAAAAAAGTTAGCAAATAATCTCTCGTTATTCTGTGAAATCACAATTTTTTATTTATTTAATTTTCATACCATTCTCGGAAGTTGAAAAGCTAAATATATCAAAAAACAAAAAAAAAGTTGTTTTTGCTTTTTCTTAAATTATTAAAGCATTTTTACACGAAAATGAAATTTATTTAAATTAAAAATTAAGATAATTTATGGTTTAAAAATTTCTCAGATTTTTTTTTTTTTTTGAAAGTTTATTTTTAAGTAATTTAAATGAAATTCACTTAAAATAACAATGTAGATAATTTTTGGTTTAAAACATTCTAAGAATGTTATTCCGAAAGCTTGTATTTTTTATTTAAAATAAGAAAATAATTTCATTTTAAGAAATTCTCAGAAAATTAGGTCTTTTTTCAACAAATGCAATTTAATTAAAAGAAAAAGAACATATTTTTTTAGCTTAGAAATGTCTTAGAATATTTTTTAGAAAGTTTTATTAAGTTTTTTTTATCAAAATGAAATTTTCTTTAAATAAAACGAAATTTATATTTTATAAAGTTTTTTTCTAAATATTTTTTTTATCAAAACGAAATTTTCTTTGAATAAAACGAAAATATTTTTTTAGCTTAAAATTTCTCAAAATATTTTTAGAAAGTTTTTTTCTAATCATTTTTTTTTTATCAAATTGAAATTTACTTTAAATAAAACGCAAATATTTTTTTAGCTTAAAAATTTCTCAGAATATTTTTTTTAAGTTGTTTTCTAAGTATTTTTCTATCAAAATGAAATTTACTTTAAATAAAACGAAATTTTTTTTGAGCTTAAAAAATTTTTTTAAAATATTAATTCAGAATATTTTTCAAAAAGTTTTTTTCTCAGTATTTTTTTTTTATCAAAATGAAATTTACTTTAAATAAAACGCAAAATATTTGTTTAGCTTAAAATGTCTCAGAATATTTTTAGAAAGTTTTTTCTAACTTTTTTTATCAAAATGAAATTTACTTTAAATAAAACGCAAAATATTTTTTTAACTTAAAAATTTCTCAAAATATTTTTTATAAACTTTTTTCTAAGTATTTTTTTATCAAAATGAATTTATTTTAAATAAAACGAAAATATTTTGTTAGCTTAAAAATTTCTCAGGATATATTTTATAAAGTTTTTTTTTTAAGTATTTTTGTATCAAAATGAAATTTACTGGAAAGAAGTATTCCCTCATTGAAAACCACACATCACACAAAAAAACACCCTTTACATACTTCTTACTTATGTTTTACAACAAATACCCAGTACAAACTCTTTAAACTACATGTTTGACTTCTAACTAAAAATAAACTCAACATTTGCAGAAGTAACAGAAACAACAACAACATCGCTGAAAGCAACAGAGTGGTTTGTGCTAAAAAAAGAAAAAATTTCCAATAATGCAATTGATACGCAAGTAAATTGAAAATTCATCACGCGTTCACTCAATGACGCAAATACCCTCATTTACGATACGCAACCAGCAGCCATATGGTCACCGATTACTTCTTTGTTTTTGCTGCTGCACAAACGACCGTAGTCGCACTCACACATTCATACATACGTGTACAAGGAGCTGCTCAATAATGCCATCCTCTCGTTAACACAACCGCCGCAACATCAATAATGATTATATTGTAGAAAAGAGCTGATTCGCAAATGTTCACGACTTAATGGCAACGCATGCGACGATGCTCCTGTTGCTGCTGCTGCTTGTGCTGCTGCAATACGTAAATACATACATACTCGTACATATGTACATATGGTGTGTAAGTGAGTCCCACACAAAAACCAAATGACAATGCAATTTCAAATCAGAATTTACTTACTATTCAACGCCTTCACTAATCAAAAACCCATAAGCAATAAACTAAAGCGTGATGTGTTTCTTGTAGCGCTCGCTTTGTTGTTGTTTTAGGCAGTTAAGGAAAATGTTGTCCATCTGTTCGATTTGCAGTGCGAACGTCATTGGTAAAGTCAATTTAAGCATAAGGAAGATTTCTATAAATATAACTTGGGATGAACGCAGATTGTCTATATACATACATACATATTATTTGGTGTTGTTGTTGTTTCTTTAAGTATTATACTTGCCATTTTTACGTCTATTGGAACATTTACCATTATAATAATGTGTCTGGTGGCCGCGGTAGCCGAGTGGTTAGCATTGCCTTCCGACAGTCGGAAGGCTAGGCTTCAAATCCTGGTACGACCAACATCCAAAAGTTATATAAAATTAATTTAAATAAATAATTAAATTAAATTTTATACTTGCGGTCGCCCCTCGGCAGGGAATGTCCACCTCCCCGAGTGTATTTCGGACATGAAACAGAGGCTCCTCATAAAAAAACCATCAGCCGTTCGGAGGCAGCTTAGTATAAACTGTGGGTCCCTCCATTTGTTGGAAAAACAACAAGACGCAAACCCACAAATTGGAGGAGGAGCTCGACCTAATAAATCGCTTTAGCGGTTACAAAGCGCCAATTATACGAGGAGAGTAACAAAAGTTCGGTCAGTTGGTAACTTTCAATTTGTTTTTGTTAAATCTAAAAAAAAACCAAATACTTTGCAATTACTTTATTAGTCTTCCTTTCAAATTTTAGTACGATCGGCTGAAATGGAGACGAGAAAACGCAAGACAGCTGAGGGTAGGTCAGACGAAATTCCACCACCAACGCAAACAGAAACTCGCCATGTGATTCTCTTCGGGTTTCGGCGTAATTTACAGTCCAATACAAATATTCAGTGAATGCCAAATTGCATTGCGTATTTAACGACTGTTTCTAAGTGGTTCCGAACATTCCAGACCGGTCAGTTTTACGTAGAGGACGAGCGCCGAGAAGGTCGACCAAAATCTTCCCCTGATGATGTCGCTGTAGTTCTGGTGAAGTCCAAAATTGACGAAGACCTCCGATTGCTAATGAATTGGGCCTGAATGACATGGCTGTATTGCGAATATTAAGTAATCATCTGACATACACGAAGAAATCTACACGATTGGGTACCATGAATTTTAAATGAGGCCTAAAAAGGGGCTCGAGTGTATTTTGCTCAATGTTTCCTAAAAAAATTCGAAAATGGTTAGTCTAGCAACTTTAGTAAAGTCGTTACTGGTAACGGATCTGAGATCTATAAGTAGGATCAAGAAACAGCAGCTCATGGAGTATGGAGCCCAACAGGAGCAAACCCTCCCGTTAAATCTAAGCAACAAAAATCAGCAGCAAAAGTAATGATGTCAGTTTACTTCACCCGATCTGAAATCGTAGCTGTTATTCCACTGGAAAAGGGTCAGAAAGTATCTGCAAAATAGTACACCGAAAAGTGCTTACCAAAAGTTTTCAAAAATTTGTTGGAAAACAGGAAGAAAGAGGATTCGCAACGCTACTTTTGACATCATGACAACACGCCATCCCACGCTGCTGAAATAACGAGTAATTTTATTGCGATCTCTGGGATCGAAAAAATACGTCCAGCACCCCCATCAGGGATATAGTACCTTGTGATTTCTGGTTATTTCCAAAAATTAAAAAAAAATCAATAGAGAAGGTCTTCAATAGCAACAAGGAAATCAATAAAGCGGTTAATGCTGAACTCGATAAGCTTAAAAAGCTCGATTTTGAAGACTGTTTTCAGAAGTGGATCTATAGGCTTAAGAAATGCATTACAATCAATGGCGATTATGTAGAGAAGATAAAAAAGGACAAAGATTACGAATAAATACAAAATGATTTTTTCACCCCAACACCCCATTTTACTAAAAATAATAGCCCAAAACATTTTTAAAAATATAACCTCATCCCTTTAGCGTCTGATTCATAGTATTGAAATTCGTAATATAAAAGGTAAAGGTGTTTGAAATTATGAAAATATAAATGTGCATAAATTTGTAAATACGAATACACTGCTCGAAAAAATATTAGTTATGAACTGGTACCAAAGCTACTAGTTGTGAAGTAGCACCAATTCGACAAGTTTGCATTTTTATATCAATTTCAGTTTTTCTAACAACATTTTTCGGCAATAATTGCCGGCAAAGTAAATATTTTTCGGGCATGCAACAGCAACATACTAGTTATATACCAGTTCACTTTCATTTTATTATTCCTTTCACTTTAGAATCGTTAACAAATATCAAACTGTTATGATTTCTACCATTGAATACTAGTTCGAAAATACAATATTTATTTACTAATGTAACTTTTCACTACATACATATATACATGAACTGGTATTTAACTAGTATGAAGCTGATGCAAAGACTGACAATTGACAGTTCGTAGGACATCGCCATGTTTAAAATACCAGTCGCTTATACATATGAAAAAAGGATGAAAGATGAACTAGTTGCTGTAAAAATATAAACTAGTTGGATTCTATAATAACAACTAGTATTTTTCACTGCAGGGTGACTACAGAAGTAAACAAATGTATGTATATATGTAGCTTAAAGCTTTACAGAGTTTTAGTGATAAAAACTAAAATTATTACTTTTCGCTTTAAATATTCCTGGTAATGAAAACTGTGTCCGGTATGAAGCCGATAAGTCTACCATATATCGTAACGACTCTTTCCATCTAATTCCGGTTTTTTGCGGTTTAATTTACTATTTTCTTGCGTAGCACACAACAACAACAAACATGCGAGTATATAAGTACTTATGTACCAGCAAAAAAAACTTTTAATTTTAAATTGAATTTCTTAAGAACACTAAAACTGTCAATAAAAAAAAAATAATGCGAAAAAAATGCATAAAATTTATTATTATTACAGCAAAACTGAAATGAAAATCACCTATAATAAAAACGAATGGTATGAAAACTCAATATAACTAAGGAAATTATTAAATACCGTTAAACGTTTCCAGGAATTACAAAGATTAGTGACCAGTGACCTGCAAAGAAAATACTAAACAGCCAGATAGCGGTGTTGATAAAAAAAAAACATTTACAAATTGAATGTTATAAAATAAAATTAAAAAAAAAAAATTGTTTAAATATAAAAAAAAAAAATAAATATAAAAATTATAAAAAAAAATCGCAAATGTTATCATTTGAGGCGGAAGAGGCTTTGTAACGGTGTCGATAATTGTAAGCGACGCACAGTGTGTTATTCGTCGATTCTAGTGGACCTTAATTCAAATTTTTTATGTCGACAATATAAATAAAATTTTATTTATGGCTTCGTTAAATATTGGTACAATATAAATCTAGCAAAAAAAAAATGCGTTGGCAACACTGTTTTTATAGGGGAAGCTCCCAAAGTATTGAGTTGAGTATTCTTTGAATTTCCCGTGTCGGACAACCTGAGAAATCTTTCAATGACTGCCATATAAAAGTGAAGAAAAGAAAATTGAAAGAACTCGTTATCTCTTATTTTCAGAAAGAACTACCCTTAGCTTCTCAGATTAAATTGTCATCATCGGAAAATACAGCTAACATTATTGGAGAATTAACATCATAGCCGTCCCGAGCGACAAAAATTAAAAGAAATTTTGTCCAAAAAGAAAAGGTCACAGACTACCCAAGGGCAGCATTATGTTGTTGAAGAGATCAAATGGAGAGAGTTCATTGTCAGAATCATCATCAGAAGGCGAAAACTAAAAAATTATGCAGACTTATGTAAATACAGCCTTGGCCAAAAGTATTAGACACCCCACTAATTACTGAATTTTTTGTTTTAACAAGTGAAGTAATGAAGTTTTATTAGTAAAACAGTGAAAATACAATGAATTAGTGATAATAACATTAATATTTAGTAGGTCCAACCTTCGATTTCATAACGGCAGCAATTCTCTTAGGCATGCTGCGTACAAGCTTTGCACATTCGTCCGCATTTATAGCGTACCGCGCGATAATTAAGGCAATTTTTGATGTTATACTGTGTTCCTTAACCTTCCGTTTTAAAATAGACCACATGTGCTCAATAGGATTAAGATCTGAAGACTGTGCAGGCCAATCTAACAAAACAATGTTGTTATCTCTAAACCAACGCATCGTAGTTGCTGATTTGTGACAAGGAGCATTGTCTTGCTGAAATTGAACCCCGTCTAAATTAGTATCGCCGAAAATGGGCGTTAACGAAGGCAGAAGAACAGCTTCTAATACATTTATGTACTTTTGACTGTTCATGCGACCCTCGCAAAAGAACATTTCGCCGACACCATCAGCAGGCATGCACCCCCAGATTATAATGCTGCCTCCTCCATGCTTAACAGTGGGTACCACGCAATCTGGATGATATTCTTTCCCAACCCGTCGCCTCACGAACGTCACACCAGGTGTTCCAAATATCTGTAGAAAAGAAAAAATAATGTTTTCATAAGATTTGTATTGATTATGTCTTCAAAATTGCTCTAGAGTAAGAAGCTATGGCTGTTAATACTTTAAGACGATCTTAACTAAGCTTACCTCGAAGTTTGATTCATCGGAACACAGAACATTCGACCAATCTTCTTCCGTGAAATGTTGGTATTGGCGAGCCCATTCCAAACGATTTTTCCTATTCTTTTCTGAGAGCCACGGCTTCTTTCGGGCTTTACATCCTTATAAACCTGCTTCCAGAAGTCTTCTTCTAGCTGTTCGAACACTAACTGGCTTACTAAATTCATCCGAAAAGGCAGTTGCAAGGGCAGAAGAAGATTTTTTATTTTTGGCTCAGAAAAATAATTAAGTTTCGCTGGAATCGACGAATAACACACTGTGCGACGTTTAAAAGGGTGTGTCTTTTTTTTTTTGTAATTTTTTTCTTACTCGGTATAATTTTATACAATTAAAACCTTTTTTCCCCCTTTCCGCCGTAAAAAGTCCCAACGGAAATGAATATGTTGTAAAGAGTCACGTTGTTGTTGTGCGGTAAATGCAAATGAGTGGAATGGAATTATTGTTAATCACTATTTTATTATGAATATGGCAAATGATTTACAAAAAAAGGTGTGTTTCATAGAAATAAACTTTTGCTTTTAATATTTGCGGTAGGTCAGTTAATAATTTGCATATTTCCAAGTAAAAATTGCATTTTCTTTTATTTTCGTATTATATATTTTAAATTAATTGTTAATACTGCTGTTATAACTACTTATAACTAGTTAGAATTGTCTAATTTTTTTTAACGACAAACCCAGCGTTACCCACCTCCCGCCCAATCGACCGAGGGGTGCGTCTGAGGAAAATCGAAAAATCCAACGGACCGGTGACCGAAAACCAGTAACAGTCCGGACTGCCCTGAACCCGAAACCGATCGCGGAAGGTCGCGGTTTCACTCGCCTCTTACACTAAACAGCTACAGATTTGTTCATCAGTTGCTATAAAATTACATGGGGAAAAGGAGAGGGAATTTATTTAATTATTTAAAGCAATCAGTAAGTAGGTTTTGATACAGAAAATCGTTACAAAAACATCTAAAAGGGTCGTGCATTTCAAAGTTTGTTCTACATGAGTCCAATGACAGGAGCTTAAAGTGTCTACAGTGTCTAGTTCTTAAAGGGATGGTAAAGTTACGCTCGCTACACCAATGGGAAAATCTATTTCCACAGGCTTCTCTTGAAACGAATTCTTCACATACCAAAGACAGGAACAGTTGATAATCACTTGGTGTGAGATCCGGACTATAGCATTGCATGCAAGAGAACCTCCCAACCAAGCTCTTTGAACTTCTGCCAAGTCACTATCAATGTGATGTCCTCATGAAACGAAAATTCTCCTAATCTTGGATTCCTTAAGATGGTCCAACTGCTGACAGTACAGGTGCGAATTGAGAGGATTTAAGAGTTTGGCCTTGCCGATCTCACAAAATACACAACAAAACCTTCCTGATCATTCATCCTGGCTTGGATATTGCTTGTGCCGTCTCTTTGCCCTTCGACCACGACGGTTTACATTTGATGTTGCTGTAAGTGTTCCACTTTATATCACCAGTCACCATCTGCTTAGGATATACATAGTTCGATTTTCTTACGATTCATCAGCGTTTCGCAGATGGAAATTCGTTTCATGAGGGGTTTTTCTCGTTAACTCAAGTAGTTCTCATATATCGAGCGTCTTTGTTTATCCAGTCTATTTCGAATGGTTCCAAATTGTTTTGTGTACATTTGGTTTGATCTTTTCATTCATAATCTCTCTTCTATTCCTCTCGTCCGTAAGCCTGAGCTGGTAGTTTTGGCACTCTGTTAATTGAGAATCTGGGGTATCACTCTGCAAAAATCGATTTCAGGTTCAAGTCATAACTCACTCTGTCTCATTTAAGCCCTGGTAGGCCTCTTAATACACTCTAATCTCTTAATCATTATGTTGATAGTGGAGGCACAGTTGACGGCAGCAGAAGCCGTCTGATGAACAGTAAGTGCTGGCGCATGTGGAGGACCATGGATTCGAGTCCATACCAGAGCAACATTTGGAAAAAAAAAGAAAAAATTGTCGTGGCTAAATGCAGTCGCTCATGGGTAGAGATTTGTATGTATTTCGAACAAAAAAAAGGCAGAAGTCTCTTGTTGTTTGTGTCTAATCAAGAAGTTGAAGTTATTTTATAGCAAATCCTAGTAGTGAGGAATTATGACGCTTCAAATTCTACTACAAATGAAACTGATGATTAGTACCCACTTCAACCTAACCTAACCTGGTAAATAGTTAGTTCAAGGTTGAGGTCTAGATATAGACCTATGATTCGACCTACTGATGAAGGTACCAGTCGTTTGCTTTTAAACAGCTATCGGACTTACTCTTCCCTCTAGGTATCTTCGTTATCAAACTCACCACAAACCGGAGCACGGTGGTAAGGAGTGCCAGAGCTATGGCTGCATTCTACGAGTGGCGATTGGTAAAAGAAAAATGCTAAAAAGACTCTATATCTTTTTCGAGCAAGTTCCAGTTCTTGGCCTTTAATAACAAAATCTCTTCTAAAGGTAAACCGGCAAAAGTTTAGGCCTCTATTTTCATTGCAAGAGCGCTTGCTGTCTGCTCTTGCGAATGTTCTTGATACTCTTCTCAAGTTTTCTCTTGTTAAATCTGTGTAACTTTAAGCGAGTTACGATGTTTTATTCGGAAACCAACTCCACATCGAAGAAACCCAAATATAACACTAAACTCTATATCATCTCTACATTTTTGAAGATATGAACTACAACTTTCTGCTGCTTTCATAATGCAGTTTCCGCTAAAAGTAACTCTGTGAAAGTACACAGCCCTCTCCTTCATCGGAGATCCTTAGACATTTGTACCGTCAATATAAGGAATATTCTCAACTGTACTCAGCATATAAATAGCTATATGCTCTGCAAAATCCCGGGTAAGATGAAACGTTACTAGCCAGGGAGAGGCTCGACAAGTAATGTCAAACCCTTCGGATGTATTTCTGACATGAGACATGTAAAAAGTACTCACAAAAATCCATCAACCATTCGGAGGAAGCATAGAGGATCCTCAACGCTACTAAATTAGATCTTGCACTTAGCTTGGAGAAGTGCTAAATGGGGCATTGAAGGCACTCGCATACCCTAGTGACGGACCGCGTAACCACCTTATTTGTATTCTTGGAACACTGCTGAAAGAGCGAAGACATCAGTTGAGTTACGCCGACATTTCAGCTTAAAGTATCGCTTAAAATCTTAGTTTCAGTCCAACAGAGCATTTTCTACAAAAGTGTAGGCCATAAAGCAGACCCTTTGATATACGGGTTTAAGTGTCTGCTCTTTTGCGAGAAGTAAAGAGGAACGCTAGCCTAGAGCCACGTCACATAAACAAATATCTATGAAAAGATAACAACGGGCTCGGTTGAGAGCTTCAGATTCTGATGATAACCGAGTGTACGATTTGAAGGTATACACTTGGAGGGTCCGGTTTCTTAACTATGAAAGTCTCGTGACCCCGCTATTGAGCACACTTTGATTGGTGGTTAGAAAAGGCGCTCGTAGTGGTTAAGTCCAGCTTTCGTTAAGAGAATCGAAAAATGAAATTCACCTACACGGATCTTGGACTACCTATAAAACAATATCTCCAAATTAAATCTCGAGATTTCGTTAGCACTTTCCATATCCCCCAGGCGTCGCTCTTTTGTTAGCAACTTTTAACATTTCTCTACATAGCTCAGTTGTGACTGAAAGATGAGAACCTCGATTGAAAGACAAGATTTCTCCACAATAGTATATTGATGTTCCGTGCAGTACTCAAACCCTCAGTGCAGGGTAACGCGCTCAAAACTTTTAATAAAGTGGAGACAATGTCAATAGACCTCTTGCCATTTTTTACTTTGAGGCCAATCTTTTTTTTTTATTTTTTGGGACAAGAAGTGAGAGAACCCTTTACCAAGTTAAGTTTCCGCGCACAATTCAAAACTCTTCGTGCAAAAATTTCAGAAAGACATACAATAGTCAGCGACTTCCGAGTATACCATATTCATCTACGTACGCATATAAATAAGTCATGGAATAAAGTCTCCATTGTCGTAGAAGCAACGGAATGTTGTGGCACTTTCTGGTATTCTCGGCGTATGAGATGCTACTTCACACACAAACCTCCCCAGCGGGCGAGTGTCTGATTGCACGAAGCTAACGCGTGGTTGTACGAAAACTGGGTATTTTCCATTCAGACACGCTTAGAGGTTTTCGCCTGTTTCCTGCGGAGCTTAGCGCAAACGAGTAACCGACTGGCTTGGCCATTGTGTAATTGTAGGTGTGCACATGTGGGCGTCCAACTTCTCATCATACATACAACCAACGCATGCAACATTTCGAATTACGAGTTACGAGTATCACATTACATGATTTAGCGTAGATGTTGCTCTGCAGCCACTTTACTACCGTTTACAATACCAACACGCAGATACGTACTCATATGTGTCAGTGACGCAATCACATGATCATATGAGAATACACGTATGTGTCTACATTGTAGTGACGAATTATGTCTTGTCGATTGTATAATCGTGCATCTCAACAAAACGGACTCGCTGCCGCCACACTCGCCCACAATGAGCCGTCGTTTCAACTCACACCTTTAGCTTGTCGAGTCCTTAATCCTCGCACTCCGAACATCCAGCCCACAATATGTATCTTTTTGTCATTACCGGCCTCTGCTACTACGCCTACTCTGTACCTGTGTCGGGTTGATTGTCGTCCTTCGCTAACATCAGTTCGTATACACTCGTGTTGTATGGTGTTTGTTCGCCAAATAGAGTCGATATCTTGTCGTATTTGCGAGTAGGTTTTCGGGGAAAACGTAGTAACCTATTTATGCTGCTACACCCACGTGCCACGTGCCGTACCGGTTACACCGCGCAATCTCCGCTATGGTCCACGACCTCGTTTCACACACACACGCCCAGACATACCATACTACGAAGTACCGCACCGCGTACAGGAAATAAATACAACGGATCATACACACACACAGGCAACCACCATCATCGTGTTTAGGTAGAGAAAATGAAAGCAAAGCCATCAGCAGCTCCAGCGACAGAGCTTGGAAAAGCAAAAAACAAAAAAAAAAAAACAAAAACGACAACCACAACAACACAACTACTAAAAGCAATCAAAAACAACTTCGTTGACGATGACGAGATTATCGATTTGTTGGCCTATTGAGTCAAGTCGTCCCGGTACGAGTGTACGAGTAAACTCGTTTTTCTGGCTGCACAGACTGCATGGTGTACATTGTTGTTGTCGCTCTGATGATGTTGTCTACGGCCTGCTTTGCTGTTGGTTGACTACAAACAATGACGTCACAATGAGGTCGACCCTCAACGTTTGGATGGTGGTGTTGTCGTACATAGTTGTGGCGCAGCTAATAACGTTGCAACTGATGACGTCACGGATGTGCATAGTCGAAGTTGACGCAACAACAACAACAACACTGCATTATCACCACTATAGTAGAAAATACTCGTATCAAGCCCGTATGCACTCTCAGCTCTTGCAGTGGGGTCAGGTCAAACTGGGATGGTTTGTTAAATAGGCCGCGCCAGGTCATAGCGAAGGCATTGTGCGCTACGACGACACCGTTAGTGACAGTGACGTATGTAGTTATGCGCTTACGGTGGATGGAAAAGTTTTTCACTTTAATTTCCAGGAAATTAAGCAGCGTAAAAATGTGAAAAAGAGCTGTTAGATGAGTAGTTTACGATTCCGTTTCACTGCACCACCAGCCCACGGCGCTCCAGTTGTGCAGCGTTCTCGTTATTTCATGAAATTGTGTCAGCTTCCAATCACATGTAGTCATTATTGCACAATATGTTAGCTGAAGTTGAGTCCCTTAGGTGATTTTTGCAAAAAGAATTGAGTCTGCTTGAGAGAAAGAAACTATTGTTGCACCAGAAGAACACATTTTCATCATTGGAGCAGTACTTTGATCTTATGTCCATCGAAAGGATCTGAACTCTTACTTTATCCCTTCTAAGAATGTGTTAACTGGTCTATGCTATGTGAATACGGTCACCGTGAACGACTTCTGGCTGGAGTAGAAGGAATATTGCTCAAACTCGATGGAAGTTATGAAATATTTTGGGCATTAGACTATCATAGATGCCAATTCAAGATGGAAGAGCCTCAATTGGTGTAATGTGACTTGGGTAATGTGGCCACCATGGTATAAAAGGCGCTCTCGCTATAAAAGAAAGGAGATATCTCCATGATATGTCTTCTTACGAGGCATCTTCTTTTAGAGGGAGGCATGCAGAGAGGCTGGCCGTAGCATCAACCCACTTCGGCAGGAGTTGCAGTGAGGAGGAGCAGTCTGAAACTTTAAGGCACTCCCTCGCACTACGAAGGAATAAGTTGAGGTCTCTAGAGGCGGCAAATTTTAGGAAATTCAACGAAATAACGGTAGCAAAGATACGTCGACTGCTCTGTCTCCACACTTGGTGGTGCTATCGCAATGAGCTCGCTTGATGACCCAGCTGCCACTTCAACCTAACCCAACCTAAGCCCAGAGAGTCCCTTATTGGCCGGCCAGAGCTCATCTTTCCGTAAAGCCGAATTGGTTTTATTTATTCACCAGGAAATATAGGATCCCGAGAGCGTTTCTTCCCTCAATAGAAGGCGTTAGTCTGCGAAAGAGCAAGAAAAAGTATCGATAAGCCTCATATTTCTGTAGGGTCGCAACGAGAATCAACACGCGGCTCTCATTTGTATCTGTGGTGTATTTTGAACCAACTTGGAGCTACCACCAAGTATAGTAAAGAGCCTGTAGACATTACGGGTAGGTAGGTATATCGGTGTAAAGTTGTGATAAGACTCAGAAAGCCTGGAGCTTCGGTCGGCTCCCCGTGTCCTAACTTCTTCGGAGATGTATCGAAGCTTGATTGAGAAGATCGATGTGGAAGTCTCTTATCGACCACCAGCGATCACGCTGTCTAGCTATTGTAGTGCAGGCGGAGGTTGGGGCCACTATTATGGAAGTGCTGGACGCACAGTTTTGACAGCTGGTGCCTGTGTTCGGTACTTGAACTAGCTCATCGGGTGTTTGGCTTCTTCTTCTGGACCAACGGAAACAGCAAGAGGTCAGGGCAATTTTTCTCCATTTCAAGGACAAAACTTCCAAACACGATACAAGATCTGGGATTTGTCGGACTCTTGCTGATGAAAATGTCTTTAGGAGGAGTTGGAATCATTGTATAAAGTTGGCTTGAAGGCATCATGTAGAGCAAGTCTTATGGCAAATATGAGGTATCATCCTGGGATCAACCCATGCTCCTTAAAAATTGAGAGTTCGCAAAGCCATGACCTCCAAGGACTACCAATTTCGATAAATTGCCGCTATTCTCCTCACACGGACTGGACTGGATCTTTGCAAATCATGCATATTTCATTAAAACTCCAATACTGTTGTGGAATCAGACCACCACGGATGTGTGTCTCACAGGGATTTCACTTGCTGCAATGCGCAGTGCACGAAGGTGTTTGCCACCATGCGCGCTGCAAAGCAAATTTTGCTCTGCACAAAATGCAGTCGTCATAATTCCGCCCCACACACATGCACGCACGCACCAACGCCACCCCGAGGAGACACAGGGTGGTGCAAACGCACAACCGAAAAGTTTCGCCTGCAAAGACGTGGGCATGTCAACACCTACTAAAAGGCTCATTAACCACACGGACACCGTCCGGCTGGTTGAATGTTGTTTGGTTGTTTGGTTGGTTGTAGTTTGGGTTGGCGCCGACAGCGTTTGAGTAGTAGTGACAGCGTGACTCTATACTAAGTGTGCACCGACCGAAGTGAAAAAGTAAAACGCAATAAAATTAGTTGAACTTTTGCGCAGTGCAAGCAAACGACTATCGTCACCTGCCAACCAACAGCAATAGCAAGAAGTAAAACCAACCAACCACCCACCCACCCACTCAGTCCTACTATAGCCAGCGAGCCAGCTCAGTCAGTCCGATTTGCGATTCTTTGCTGTTCGCAATGCAGCGGCGCGGCGCGCTGCACTCGTGCATGCTGCATACTGTTGGCTGTTCTTGTCTGCATACATACATACATATGTACGAGTACCTACATGTATGTGTTGTTGTAGTTTATGCATTTTGTACACCAACATTGAGTTATAAGGGTTGGTGGGGGCTTGCCAGGTTGCACACCGACAATCGAGTATTTTCTGTTTTGCAAATTTTGTTTTTGCTTTTCTGTTGATATTTTTTTCCCCATTTACTTGTTGTTGTTGTTGTTTGCAGTTTGCTTGTAGGTTTTCCATTTTTCAGTCTTCAACAATATTCAGCTTTTTGTTGATATTTAAATTATACGCTCAACGCCAGCGTTGGCTCAGTCGGTCACCAGTTGTTTGCCGAAGCTCTTGAACTTGAAAAATAACGCGTCTCGTCAAAGTTTTCGTCTTACGTACTACTATAACATAGTACTACTAGCAGTACATAGTGTTTTAACGGTATTTGGCATAGTGCATAGATATAACTACGAGTTGAGTTTTAAGTCGCGCTTTCAATCCAAAAGAAATATTCCCTTTTTAATCACTGTGTTGATATTCTGAAGCGTGTCATTTATGAAACTAAACTTTGGACTCTTCAATTTGCATTTCTTTATTTTGCTTTTTTTTTGAATTATTTTTAGAATTTTTTCTTCGTTTTTTTTGCATTTTTCCGATTTCATTGTGAATCGCCCACTATTCTTGTTGCATAAATAAGTTTATGTGCCAAGCGCGTGCCAAGTGCTTCTTTAAAACAAAAAAAAAAAAAAAAAAAAAAACGCTTAAACAATCAATTTTCCA